>CM068960.1:1560886-1594662 GCA_035128595.1 Eptatretus atami | reverse complement strand
AAATTACCCCTTGCATCCTGTAATCTCTATTTTCATTGTTCTTTCCCATCCCCAACACTTTACACTTGCCAATAATGATAGAATAACAATTTTTTCATTAATTTGTATGTTCTTAGGGTCCAGGAATGCAATAAAGATATTGATAAGCATGTATCTTTATCTGAAATCAATTTGGTATCCAAGATGGCAGATAAATACATTTTTGATGATACCGCTTCAGAAAATGATCCATACATCACTTGTTAAATGAATTCATCTGTTCTTCCTTAAGCCGCTGTAACACCTTGACGTATTTAGGCAGGTATGGGCACCTATCTAGAATGTAATGTACGTGGCGTACGTGAACTATTGATGTTTTTTTTATTTTTGGTGTATAATAACGTGTTGGACGTATGCATAACGTATTAGTAACGTACACAGAACGTATTAATCACATATAGATAACTTATACCAACGAATGCTGAGCGTGTTGTCGGCGTTCACAACCTATGCCAACGATAGTCTAACTTATGCATAGCGCGCGGCAGCGTATCGCGACGATCACGTGGCGTAGGCTATTCATAGGTGCGCGCTCGACGATTCAAATCATAACCGCACTAGACATCGAAGTGTGAAGCCGCTGTCACACACTTGACGTTTTAGCCAGCGTATGCCGACGTATGAAAATTTGCCGAACCAAGCTGGCACACGTCGAATACGTTATGGGTAAGTTTATACGTTAAGAGCACGCTGGCATACGTCGTAGTACGCTGGCATACGTTCGTGTATGCTGGCATACGTCATTGTCGCCGAGTACGTCGAGAATTTTCAGGCATGTTAAAATTTCTCGACGTACTCGATGTATGAACACATTCCGCATACGCTGGCATAAGTTGTAGGCACGCTACGCGATCGTTGCACACGTCGACATACGTTACTTGTACGTTACTCATAAGTCGAAACACGTCAAGGTAATGGTTAGCGTCAGTGTTCCAGACTCCCTGGTTTTTTTTTTTTCTTCGGTATGACGGTTATGATTTAAATCGTTGAGCGGCAGCCTTTTAATTTATATATTATAACCGCACTAGAAATCGAAGTGTCAACATGACCGTCATACCGAAGAAAAAAAAAAAAACCAGGAGTCTGGAACACTTACGCTAACCATTACATTGACGTGTTTCGACTTATGAGTACCTTACAAGTACGTGTGTCGACGTGTGTCAACGATCGCGTAACGTGTCTACAACACGTTACTCATAGGTTAGAAATAAGTTTCGGGTACGCTAACATTACCTCGACGTGTTTCGACTTATGAGTAACTTACAAGTAACGTGTATCGACGTGTGTCAACGATCGCGTAACATGCCTACAACTTATGGCCAGCATTATGCGGAACGTGTGAGTCATACGCGGCATACGTCGGGAAATTTCAAGCATGGAAAATTTGTCTAACAGCTCGGCGAACTACGACATTTGCCAGCGTACTACGACGTATGCCAGCGTGCTCTTAACGTTACAAACTTACCCATAACGTTCGACGTGTGCCGGCATTTTAGCCCAATTTTGCACACGTCAGGCATACGTTGGCTAAATCGTCAAGGTGTTACAGGGCCTTTAGCTAATGGAGCAGCATGGTGCAATGGCTTTAACAGAAAAATGACTGAGATTTTGTGGTTGTGGTGATGGTGTTTTACATTGTACTAACTGATTTCTTCATTTTCAGGTGATGTAAATGATGACCACTGCTGAGACACCTGCATGCTGCTTTCCAGCAATATTTGGCAGCAGTGTAGAAAATTCAGCGCTTATAACTGGCACACAAGCTCGAATAGAAAGCATTATAGCAGCAAGTAGAGTCAGAGGTGATGGGTTCCATGAGCAATTTGAGGCGAGCTTGCATGACCGTAGTAACACTCATTTCATGACCGTTCTTTCACAAGAACCGTGTGTCCACTTGTACATCAAAGACACACACACAACGATATGTTTCAAAGCACAGCCAACAGACCACACTTGAAGAGCCTCAAAGAAAGAACATAAAGCAATCCGATATCACAACTTTTCATTTTAAGAGGCACTGCCTATTCTGTGGTGAAGAATGCAAGACATCCAGATGGATGGAGACACAATGCAGAACTGCCAATCGTGGGGAGGATAAAACTTTCAAGCAAGGAATACTTGATGTATGTGACCAACGGAATGATGAACAAGCACAGCAGGTTCGACCTTGAGTCGAGGTGCAGTGAGCGATTTAAATGCTGCCGACGCCCAGTACCATAAAGATTGTGAAGCCATTTTCATGTCCCCCCCCCCCCCCCCCCCCCCGGCAATATTCAGGCAGCTAAAAGCAAGACATGCCCAGCACCACATCATGTGGATAAAGCTTTTGAAAAACTGGTGGACAAAATGTCAAACAATGACACAAAAAATGTGGAACTCTGTTGAACTGCATGAAACATACAAATCTCTCAGTGGCAATGACCTTTCACGGACACAGTTGATTCAGTCTCTGTCAAAACAACTTGGTACTGACCCTTCTGGAACTCTCTAGTCCTGGAGTGGCTAGCCTGATAGCTTTTCGTAACAAGGTGATAGGACTTCGCAAGCTGGGACCTACAAAAGATGATGATAATGTTGCGGTGACAAAGGTGGCTAAAAAGTTGTCCGTGAAGCAGTATCAAAAATGTCAAGAGCAGGATGCCACTCGCCGCCATCAGCTAACACTGCACATGCAACTGCCACCTCAGAAAGTTGTGTTGACAGTAACAGAAAATAAAGTACAGTTGATGGACCTGGCTTGTTGACCTGACAGAAAATCCTTTTAGTCCTTCCTCAAAATGGAAGGAAATTGATCATCACTGGTGGAGAACCTATACCTGTGCAGATCCTCTTGGGTGCCGTCATCCCCAGACCAGACATTAAAACTCTGCATGAAAACGCAGATGTCATGATTGCAAAGCAAGTCCTGTTTCTTGCAAACACATGGACTGTATCAGAGTAATCTGCGATGACACCGATGTCTTTGTGCTATTAATGCACTACTGTTTCACAGAACAGCTCACCTGCCAACTTTATATGGTTGGAACCAGTCCCTCAAGGTCTACACTGGACATCAAAGCCACCGTTGAGATACACAGTGGTCTTGTCAAAAACATATTGGCTGCTCACGTGCTCTCAGGATGCGATACAGTTGTCTGTCTCTCTGGTATTGGCAAGACCACAGTCATAAAGAAAATGCAATCAGGATATTGCCTTGAAAAGCTAGGAAAAGAGGATTGTGAAATGAAGGACATCATCACTTAAGCAACAAGATTTATTGCTGCGTGCTGTGGCCATGCCTCACATGACACTGATAACATGTCGGCTCTGATGTTTCGTGTCTGGACATCGAAAATGTCCTCCAACAGACTGACATCAGCCCCTGAACTGACAACACCACGTCCAACAACAGCAGCCTTCGAATAGCATGTGCGCAGAGCACACTATCAGACGACGGTATAGAGAGCTGCACGGGAAGATGGGCCACCAAGTCAGGATCCAAGGCAGTTTGGGCGGACAAATGATGAAACGTCAAGTCTGCTGCTTCCAGTGGCTTTGCCTCCGGATGCGTTTACCTGTTCCTGAAGGGATCTTGAAACTCATTAAGTGTGACTGCGCAGCCACTCAACCTTGTGCAACCACGTGTTGTAGCTGTGTTGCTGCCAACTTATCTTGCTCCGTCTTCTGTGCATGTCATGCTGAGAATTAATGTGACAATGAAAGAACAAAAGCAACACTTGATGTCAATGAAGATGATGGAAATATTGCCTAAAGTCATACTTCACAGTAATGATACTGAAGATTGTGAACCAAGTGCACATGCTGATTACTTTCACAAACTCACGAACACATGTTTGTAAAGATTTGTGACTTTGAACTGTATGACAAAGAATTTCCATATGTGCAGGAACATATGCCTGACCTGATGTAAGAAAATCTAGACCGTAAACCTTTAGTTTAATCACAAAGTCACAAGTTTGTGTGTTATGAAGCACTTTAAGGATGTTTTATCCTTTATTGGGTATCCCTCTCTATCTGTAAGTTAGTCAGCTCACCGGCACTCTTGATATTCATTTGTTTTCACACATTTTAGAAGACATCAAAGTTGTAAGTTATTTGGATCACACAGGCCTAATGACTACTCCTAAGTACATTTATGGTTCTGTAGCCTCAAATTGGTGTTAGTATTTGCATATTAAACTTTCAATTTCAGTTATATGCCAAGGCTTTATTATTAGTTCAGAGACTGAGAATATTGCAAAGTTATACCATCACAAGTTTCAGGTCCAATGAAAAGCCGATGGTTGGACAAAAATTTTAGTCGTCATCTTGGCTGCCATATTTTTAAAAAGAAGTCAGATTCTATCATTACTAACAGCATCCCAAACACCTGTGCAGCAAGAAACAGAACTTGCATTGCAATCATGACACCAATGTACAAACAATTTTGAAAAATAATTGATCGGTGACGATCAGGGGGGTCACGATATGATGAGCAATATATTGATCCGCCATCTTGGACGCCAAATTGATTTCAGATAAAGATACATGCTTAACAATGTCTTTATTGCATTCCTGGGCCCAAAAAAACATACAAATTGATGAAAAATAATTGTTATTCTATCATTATTCGGAGCTGAGATTTGGTAAAAATTGTATTGAGAGAACATCTTGAATATCTCATTTTCCCCAAGAGTGATGAAGTGGCACCCGACGGATTTGAATGCAGCACCCTCAAATGACACAAGATCAGTCAAAAACATCGTCTGTACCTAAATTTGAGGTTGAGATAAAAATGCTAGTTTTTCCACCTGACTATGATTAAAAGAATTAAAAACCTTGTCAATCACTTTGAAGAGTGAATCCCTCACTCGTACTAAATCCAAATTTGTATACAAAGTTAAAAAAAATCAAAAACTTAAACTGACCTGATATTGAGGTATTTAATTCTCTCAAAGAACTCCAAAGAATAATTAATGTTCCAGAAAGTGTTAATACCAGAATTCTTCTCAATTACTAAACAATATTTCCTGAACTGTTCCCTAACAGCTTGTAAGCCTGAGTTAACTAGAACCGATAACTGTTTGCTGGAACACTGCCTGGCACCCACTATAAAAACCAATACTTGTATGGGTTCTCATGAAGCGTGGGAATCCAGAAAAGCTGAGCAATAAAAGATTGTTTTTTACATTTAATACCAAAATTATTAACAAAAACTTCCTGATGATCAGAGATAATATATTGGAGTGACTTATGACAAGGAACATATGTCCTACTTCCGATACTAGTGAAAGTAACCGTATCAATGCCTAACTCTCTTAATAAAACCTCTACATGAAACATTTTACAAACCACAACAAAATTATTAGCAGATTTATCTGCTGAAGCTATAACGTAGCTATCGTGGAGATAACAAATGTCTTCACAAACACTCGACTTGTTCAACACTGGTTTAGACCAACCCAGTGAAAGCAAGCCCCAACTACTAAATATACCATCAGAGATTGGGAATCCCCCGCCATTGAATGAAAAAGGTCATACATATTCCAGATAATGAGGGAGGGAATTGGAAACAAGACACCATTTGGTCATCATCTCGAAAAAGTTCCCCAGGGGTGAGGAACGTAGTAACCAAAATAATTGAAATCAGATAAGCGGTTTTCCATTTATTACAAAAAACATTTTTTTCAAGATGGCCGCCCCAGTCGGCTATCTTGATCCGGCCACGCCCAAAATCAATAGGGGTCTTCCTTTTCAGGTGGTACATGTGTGACCCAAATTTCAAATCGATATGGCGAACAGTTTATGAGTTATCGCACTCACAGCTATAAATGTTGACGCCCGGACGGACGGACGGACAGCCGGACGACCTGGGTGACAACAATATCCCCCTTCCGCCACGCGGCGGGGGATAAAAAAAACAACTTAATCCTATTATCCAGGGCTTTGTTAAACCATGTATTATAACTGTTTACAGATAACTTAAACTTGGTGCACATTTTGTTAACAAAATTAGACACAGAATCCACAATTGAAGACCCAATACAGCTCCAAGGTTGAGTTACTGGTTCCCTATATTTAGCTCTCATTTTTATCAGATCCCTAATTTCACTATTACTAATTATATTCAAATCCCCAGAAAATACATGTCCACAAGGACCATAAAAAAGAGGAAGATGAAATGCAGTCAGTTTCCAAAATGTCCTTTACTATATCTACACTAAGAATGTCCTTCACTATATCTACACTATGCCTGGTGTTGGCTTAATGGTTAGGGTGGTGGGCTTGGAATCCTAGGGTCCCGAGTTCAAATCCCGCTCAGCTGTTGAATCAACACCAGGTGGGGTTGACTCCGCCTGTCATCCTTCCGAGGTCGGCAAAATGAGTGCCAGCATGCTGGTATACTGTGTCGGAGTGGCGACCTGTCCAGGATTGTGCTCAATAGCCAAGGAGACTGCTTAGGCAGCACCAACGCTCTGCACAGAGTATGGTCCCAATGGATGGATGGACACGAAGAGTTTTTGAGAAATTTACCATAATTGAAGGAGGATTGTCATATGGTCTTAGTGAAATAAACCTTCAATAGGGTTTGCTTCCTAGCTTTACCTGGTAATTAACTCTCTACACTAGTATCCTTAAAAATAGAATGAAGTAAAAGCCTATCTACCTGCTTGCTGAACCAACCTAAAGAAGTGTGGTGCCAACCGAAAGAACTCCACAACCCTGAGTGCTTGGTTGCAACAGTGAAGGGTTTTGGTGGTTCTGTAATGTTGTGGAGCACATTTTCCCGGCATGGTTTGGGTGCAGTCATTCCCTTAGAAAGCAAGGTCAATGCCAATCACAACTTAATGGTACTGAGTGATCATCTTCACCCCATGTTGCAGCATTTCTTTCCTGAGAGGGGTGTCTTCCAGATGACAATGCCCCCATCCACCGAGCACATGTGGTCAACCAATAGTTTGATGAGCATGATACTGATGTGATCCAGACGTTATGGCCTTCTAAGTCACCAGATCTGAACAGTCGAGCATTTATGGGATATTCTGGAATGCCACCTGAAACAGCATTTCCCACCTCCCTCAAATAGATGCGAGATGATCGACTTTCTCATTGAAGAATCGTGCCGCATCCCTCCTGCAGAATTCCAGACGCTGGTGGACTCCATGCCATGGCACATACAGGCCGTACAGGCTGCACATCGTGGTGCAACACCCTATTAAGTGACTTTACATTGGTATTTCCATTTTTTTGTCCAATACCTGTATGTATTTTGGTTTGGATAAATGCCTCGTGATACTTCTATATTTTTTAGAATGTTGGCCTATTGCAAGCATCCCACTTGAAGAACATTTTGAACACACAACATATCTCAGTAATCAAGTGAGGAAAACATGATGTTTGCATATTAAATGCATTCACTTAAGACAATACTGTACTGTACCTGCAACCGAAGGGCCGTACCGAGCTGTACAGCGTGTGAGCGTGAACGTACATGGCTATCCGGTCCGTCAGGTGCTGCAAAGAGGAAGTCATTTGTCATTTTGACTCTCAGATAACCACATACAATTAAAGGACAGTTCGTGTTACATATGCACTCAAGTTAAACGTGCTCCTTTCAGTGCAGGACTATTAAAGGCTCACCTCCACAGGATCATACCATGCAACCTCATGTCAACACTTGCCTTGATGGGGATGTCTGTGCCATAGTTTGCCCTAAAGTTGGAAGCCTCTTCCCGCGCCGTCGCTGCCAACTGCCTCGCGTCTGCCAGTAAACCAGCCACGGCCTGCCAAGGTGAGTTAGACGGTGTTAGGGTGCAGCGATTAACAGGACATACAGCATGTACGCTGTATGTCATATTTTTACATCAAACGACAATCAAATAATCGCTTAGAAACCCAAAGGTTCTTACAGCCAAAATAACAGTTAGTCCAAAGGATGCAACAGCGGTAGCACACTCACCTTCGAGCCATCTCGTCTGGGTTTGATCCCAGAGCCGACCATAAAATGACTGACTGGTGCTTTGAAAGCAGGGCGCTGAATAAAAAGGTACACAGTCTGTCTGATAAGGCTTTATTTAGGCCAGGAACCCATCTGGTAGTATTGATTGATGCTGGATGTTAACAATCCCACTGTGGCTGTGTCTCGACGAAGGAGGATAGCTACCACCGGGTGGGGATGAAGCCGGTCGTCTTCTTGAGATGGTCCTTGAAGTACATTCAGTGCACCAAAGGACTGGCTGGCTACCTGCTGGAATAGGATGCTACACTATAAACGAAGGATCCGCAGTCATCCTTCAATGACCTTAACCACTCCAAATTACATGGAAATGCTACACATGCGCACACCCATGCACGCAATGGCTTTCTTGAGTGGCCATTCACATGCTAATAACCTGACAATTCCTTTCGGCATTGCCATAAAAACATCGGGAATGATGGCAGACAGGATTGGCAATTGCTTTGTTTTCTTCCTGCATTATATTTGGTTTTATCTGACATTCCTGGCACACGCTGTACTTTAGTCGGCTGGAGGGTCAGGATTCTGAGAAACCAAGCAACAGAAGCAGAAAGAACTACCTTTTTCCAGACCGTTTTGATTTGACATTTCAATAATTGGCTTCAGAGCACATAATGGATCAGGAAGCAACAGAACAAAAGGAACAACAGAAAGAGAAGGGGAAAATGCCAAAAGCAGGGTCGAGGGAGAAAATAGACAGATGGACAACAAGGGATGTGGGTAAGGATGAGAGAGAGGTAGGGGAAAATTCAGGGGGTGCATAATATGGATACAGAAGCAAACTCTCAGAAAGGGAAAAATGAAAACTTGGGGGTTAAGGTTAGGGGTGGTTTATCGTGGGTAGAAAAGATCATGGTTTTTGATTGGGGATGATCTGGGATGATAGATAACAGCTGTCTTGAAGACTGGGAGGGAAGAAAGATTGAAGAGAATGTGGAAGTTGGTTTCTCAGGTACAAAACAAAAGAGGAACAAATGAGTGGAGGTGAGCAGTGATTCTAGATTGAGGTAGTTTCACCAGAAGGAGGGGTTCATGGTGGACTGTGTGTGCCCTGCAGAAAACTGGGGGGGGGGGGGGGGGGGGGGACAAAGCACGGAAAGAGCAGAGGATGCAAGACCAGAAATGAGGCGGAAGAAGACAGAGCCCACCGACCTGTCTGCAATGGCGAAGTGAGAGGCCCATAGACTCGGCTTCATCATGAGAGATTCAAATGATCTTGAAGGAATTGGTTTCCATGGTGTCAAGCTGAGCAAGATGTGAGGCAGAGGAGCCAGCACAGAGGGGAGTGCAGGATTCCATCATGCTGCAGATGAAGTTCTTGTCGGTGGATAGGAGTTCAGGAGTGCCAAGGATGGACTTTGGACAACGGAGGATGCCCAGTCAGCGGCTGGCTTTGGAGGACAACATTGAAATGTGGTTTGCCCAAGAAAGATCATGGCTGATTGTAAGACACAAGAGTACGCACACCGTTGCAATAAGAAAAATTAAAGATGAGTTCTGGAGACCTTTTTCTGCTCATTTTATTCGTGCTCATGCAATATTGGGTCCAACAGTCAGATCAGCTTTCCTTCGGTCACCTTCCAACATACACTGCCAACCCTACGGTCGTCATTGTGCACACCTCGTTTAGCTCCATTAAGCCGCTAAACTCGTCTCTGCAGGTATACATTTTCAGGATACATTGGTTTTTACAGAACATTTTTCGGATCATAAGCAGCTTCTTTATTTTGGTGTCCAGCTTGTTCATGTGTGATGGTGGAAATGTACTGTTATGGATCTGGAAACCATGTGCATTCAACATACAGATGTCCCAAAAGTCAGTTATGTCGTTAAGTATGTGTGTAGTCAGATCCCTTCCTTTTGTCTAGTGGGAGAATCAAAGGCATGCGTTGCGATTTCTATTTTAGTTAGGTTATTAAATTTTTTTACATCCAATGAACCCTCCAACAAGCCATCTAACAACCATCCCATCTGCATGACCCCTCGGCCCATCATGATCCACCACCGGCCAGCTGCCTTCTCGTGCCCTGACGTGCCAAGGCAAGATCTCGCGGTTCCGGTTTCTCGGCTCCCACGAACGTCGTAACTCTTTCACAACAACCTTTGCAACATTGATACTGTTACTCGTCAAGTATGAACCCGCGTGGAAGAGGCCTGGGGTTTCCCGGCAGGGGTCGTTGCAGCGTTGATACTGTTACTCAAGTATGAACCCACGTGGAAGAGTGGCTGGGGTTTCCCGGCAGGGGGCCAAGGCCCCGCCCTGGAAAGGTATGCCGTGGGACCCTGTCCAATCAAAGGCGGACAAGTGAGGTGTGTTCACCAAGGCCCCTCCCCACTAAGGGAGGTCCATAAATTCCCGAGCACTCTCTGAGGCAGGGGTTTTTTTGGGGTCTTGGAGAGTTTTTGGTGGGTCTTTTTGGAGGGTTTTCGCTGTCACGAAAGGGGTTTTTGCTGTTACGAAGGTCGCCGAGGCGGCGAACGTGTCTCTGCTGGCCCTGTACAAGGAAGGAAAGAGCGACCCCGACCCCCCCTCCGTGGACCTCGCTACTCACCACCCGAGCCCCACCACGAACCTCGAGTCCCACACGTGCGACTGGCGACCAAACCAGCGACCATTGTCAGGTGCCGCAGCACAGAGTACCCCCTTTCTCCGACGGCCAGGTACCCAACCGAACTCTGACCCCCAGCTTGTCTCTCTTCTCAGCTGCGAGGGTCCAATAAAGAACTCTGGGTTTCTTTTCATTTGTGTGTGTGTCTGCGTGCGGGCCAGTCTTTAAGTAGAACTGAATAAGTGTTTTTGGATCATTGTAAATACTTCTTGCACATTCGCGTTAAGTCTTGCCTTTGTCTTTTACTGTAAATAAAACTTGTTAGAAATGTCCCCAGTTCGTTTCCGTCCTTTCTTGAATTGGTCCAGCATGGTTCGTATCTGAGTTTAGACGGGGTTTCATCCCCGGTAATCGGACAATTGTAGCCAGCACGGCTTTGGCAGTTTCCGCTCGGCTGCACTCGAACCGGAGTTGGTAGTCAGTAGTTGGAACTCTACCACAGTCGGTAGAGTGACCCGGTTCGAGCAAGACGTGCTGAGGGCATGGTTTCCCCGGTTGTCGAAATCGCGTAGTTAATTAGGTAAATTGGTTATAGACAAATAGACCCGACGCTACGTGGTTGAAATATTGGCGACCACGGTCGGTTAAACGACCCGCCGGCTCATTGAGTTATCTGAGCGACGGCCTACAATTCCGGGGAGTTGGTGGGAGATGACGCAAGCTTTCCCCACCTAGTGGTTGTTCTCGCCACCTCCGGCCCACAACAGTACAATAACACAGCTCCATTGGAACACTGGCACTGCCAGCTGGCTTATAACCTTGGTTTTGTTTCTTGGGGAAAGGTATGATTTTATTATTAACCTTGTTCTGTGCAGGTAGTCTATGCCAGTTATCTTATGCATTTGTTTGTGAGAGATTTGGTGGTTTTCTACTGCACTTATATATTGGTGTTGATGCTTCGGTTTCTCGCTCCAGTATTATTCTCACATCGATTTCTATGTTGCTTGTTGTTACCTCTACCACCGAAGGTAGACAGAGGTTATGTTTGTTGCTGCTGTTTTGATGTTCTTTGAACAGACATTTGTAATATCTGTCAATGCCGAAACACAATAATCTCTCCATTTACAAACACCATGGGCCGAATTTACAAAAAGCACTTGGCGAGTGTCCTGCCAACACATGCCTAAGCCTTAAACAGTGACAAAAACATCGTTGTACGTGCACACAGCTAATCACCCGTTTCAATAGCAATTTATGAAGGGAGATAAATGGACGATTAGATATGCGCTAAGTTATGATTCAATGCCTTTTAAACATTTATTTTGTTCAGCATGCCATACAAGAGGTTACCGAACCAATTCACAAAAATGACTGCATTGGTCTCGTCAATTTTTAGTTTGTGTGTTCCGACGATGACATGTCGGGAAAGAAAAGAGGGGAAAATTTTTCAATGGAGCAACAAATGGGTTTACTCGAAGTAAACTAAAAAGGTGTGTTTTGGCAAACTCCACGTGGCCTTTCTTATGTCTCTCTCTCTCAACAGTGGGGTCCTCCTGGGTCTCCTACCATAGAACCCTTTTCATTGAGTTGGCGACGGATGGTGTGAGTTGAAACTGTCATACCTTGTGGCTGAAGGTCAGCTTGAATCTGTTTGGCAGTTGATCGAGGTGCTTTCTCCACCATTCGAACAATCCTTCGCTGCAATCTTCGACCAAGTTTTCTCTTGAGGCCACGTCCAGGGAGGTTGGCGACAGTGCCTTGGGGCCTTAAACTTCCTGATAACATTGTGTACGATGGACACAGGAACATCAAGGCCTCTAGCGATGGACTTGTAGCCTTGAGATTGTCCATGCTTGGCTACAATCTTGTTTCTGACGTCCTCAGACAATTCTCTGGTTTTCTTTTTCTCCGTGCTCATTGCGGTACTCAGTGACACAAAACAGCAGAATGACTCCTTTTCTCTATTCAAACTGGTTGAATGAGTGATTTTTATATTGCAGGTACCTGCAACTCACCACAGGTGAGCTCATTTCCAAAGTAAAGGAGAATCACCTGCTTGAAATCTCATTATTTCTAACAACTTCTAAAAGGTGCCAATAATATTGTCCAGGCCATTTTAGGATTTCTGTGTGGAATAAGTTAAGATTTAGTAATATTTTTCAGCTTTGTTTTGTTTTGTTCCACTGCAAACCAAAGAAATACATTTGTGGATCCAAACAGATTTTTTTAATTTCAACAATTTTCTGGAAGAAATGCTTTCGTGGTCCAAACTTAGCAGAACAGAAGATGTGGGGGTGGGTGGGGGTTGAGGGTTACTTTAGAGAATTTTTCAACTTGTCGTCTTCTGGAGTATTTCGCACATTTTGTTTCTTTTCTCCTCGCTCTCAGTAGGTTTTTAAGTTAAGCAAGTTAACTTCAAACAACCTCTCGTGTTCTGATATTCGCTTCATGATAGTTTTTCATTTTCCCAGATATCACTTCTCATTAGTCCGTCCCCCGCGCACCAGAATATGGGGTTTTGCAATCACTTGTGTGTGTCTGTGTGTCGATGCGGGCCGTAATTTGTTTTGTACCGTTTGAGCTTTTGTTGTCAAATTTTCAACAAAGCTTTATAATGAGAACATAGAGAAGATAAATTAATAATTTTGTTAAAATAATTTTCATTATGAGGGTACCATTCACCTTGCAGGCTGTGACACCGTATTGTTTCTGTTCTGTTTCTTTTTATTGTTTTTCTTCATCCCTTTTTTTGCTTGATTATTTCTTCATCTTTTATTTTTCTCAGCAACCGCTTGTCCGATTGACACAAAGATTTCAGAGTAGGAGTGAGCCCTCCATGGAAAATATTTGAATGATAAGTGTGACATTATAGGTCACGTGGCATGGTGGACATCTTTGATTAAATGAAAAAAAAAAATTATATCTGAAAAATTTGAAACTTAACAAATCACATTCAACTGCCAATGGGGAATCAGGTCAGGTCAGGTATGGGAGCATGCGCCAGAGCAGCGCGTCACTGCGTCCACTTTCCGCCAGTACGCCAGTGTAATGATGACATCATAGGTGAAGTGGTGGAGCAGCCAAAATTGATTTACTTGATATCCTTGTCATAAAAATCTGAAACTTCATACACATAATCCATGACCAAATAAAAATGAAACTATTAAATTCATGACGTCATCCGTTATGTGGTTTGGCAGCCATATTGAAGTAAAAACAAAAAGGGAAAAAATCTTCTTCTCCAGAACTGCTTTGGAGATCGAATTGAAACTGCACCCAAATGATCGACGAGCCATGCTGAATAAAGTTTGATAACTATGACATCATATGTCACAGAGTCTGGCAGCCATCTTGGATTTTCCCAAAAACCTTCAACAATCTTCTTCTCCAGAACGGCTGGACAGATTGAGGGGAAACTTTACAGACATGTTCCCAATGACTTGGGGATACTAGGGTAATGAAGAATAATTGATAGGTCACGTGGTTCGGCAGCCATATTGGATTGAAAAAAAAAATGTTTTCTATGGAGCCACTTATGCGATCGAAACGACATTTAACAAATATCATCGACCACCACTGCTGCAATGTGGAGATGATGACATCATTGGTCACATGGTGTGGCAACCGTATTAAATAGAAACACGAACTTTATCCGATCAAAATGAAACTTCACAGAGGTGATGCGCCACCCAGTCATGGGCAGAGTGCAAATTTTCAATGCCATCGGTCATGTGGTTTGGCAGCCATGTTCGTTTGAAAACAGAAACTGTAAAACTGATTTCTCCGAAACCGCTCTATGCATCGATGTGAAACACAATTCATTACATGGAGTAAGGTGAGTGGATCATAACTACAAAGATTCGAATCGATCGCTACAGCAGTTTCCGAAATATAATTTTTAGCCACGTCTTGCGTAGCGAACGCTGGCTCTAAGAGAGCTCCGCGTTGTTCTTCTTCTTCTTGTTATTCTTGTTCTTCTTGTTCTGGTGAAGACAAAACCTTTAGGACGCGGCTCTTTTATATACAGGATCCGGATCTCTTAAATACTAAACACCTGTACACATCCTCGCATTGAGGGTGCCTTTTGAGAGTGTCTATCATCAACTTTTAAATATATTCGGACATTTTCTTTAAAGTTTCGAAAAGTTCACGTTACTATTTAAAGATTATTCCATTTAATGTGTTGTTTTCGTAAATACACTATTTTCTCGTCATAAATGAGGAGCCTCCATGACGGGTCTCGCTATTGGCTCCATCAAGGCACGTGACGAAATATCGGAAGTTGTTGTTATTTATATATTTATCAAATTTTTTTTATTTTTTTTTTTTTTATTAGCTGCGTCGCGTTGCGAACGCTGGCTCTAAGACAGCTCCGCGCTCTTCTTCTTCTTCTTCTGGTGTAGACAAAACCTTTAGGACGTGGCTCTTGGACACATTTGTCCTTGTTTATATTTTCCTTGAAACCAATGTGGCTGCCAAACCACGTGACTGATGACGTCATTGTTAAATTAAAACATATACAGCAAGGGTAGTGGATCATCACTATAAAGACCAGTTTTGGTGGGTTTTTAAAAGTTTTTTTCATACAATGTCAAGGCTTTTTCGAGCTAAAACAGAACGTACAACAAGGGGAGCAGAAGACAAGAGGGGTGTGAGAGGGAAGAACAAAACAGTGGGGGACAGAGACAATAGAAGATCTGTGGAGGGATGGGACGGGGAACATGGGGTATAAAAAGATGGTACTACAGGGACTTTCAGGAAGGAAAATAAGGAGTTTGTACGAGGTGGGTTTGGGTGGATTAATGGGCGTAGAAAGGATCATAGTTTTGGATGGGGGAAGATAAGAGATGGTGGTGAACAGCTGTTTTGAAGACCTGGAGGGAAGAGTGGTATCAAAGAGTGTGTGGGAGTTGGTTCCAGAGGTGGGAAAAATGAGGAATGAAAGAGTGAAGGTGAGCAATGATTCTTGATTTTGGTAGTTTTACCAATATTACACCCAACTTGCCGACCAAATTTAATCCGGATTCGTCCATAACTTTTTGAGATATCCTGCACACAGACAAACAGACAGGAGTGAAAACATAACCTCATTCACCTTTGGTGGAGGAGGTAATAAACGTGTAGGATAAACATAAATCGGCTTTATCAAGAGGTCTCATGCCGTGTTGAAGCAGATAAAATGTATAAAATATACCCCTCCCTTGTGTAATGTATCAATCCCCCACCATTCCTCCCCATAAATCAGGAATGCACGCACACACACACACACAGTCGATTCTCCCCCAAGCCTCGTGTATGGTAGTGTACATGTAATGACTGCCACTCTCTGTTGCTTGCGTACATGTTACATGCATGCATCCACGTCTCAGATTTGAATGCTTCTGTGATACCTGTCCCTTTTGATGAGCTGCATGTTCTCTGCCAATACAAGTAATTTGAATTTGAGAACAATCAATCTTGAATATTACTCAGTGACTAACAATCGGTTGTCTACCTTTGACCAGAGTTTATACAATGTACATTCCGTGGGGGAGATGAGAAAAATCTACCAATTTTGCATGCACAACATACAGCCCCTTGTACTAACCCAGAGATGGCTTTTCTGCATTAACATTCCCAACTAAATAAGATCAGACTACAGCGTCAATTTTATTATCTCATGCACAGGTGAAAATAACTTCGAGAGGGGCATTTGGTTTTATGGGGGGGGGGGGGGGGGGGGGGGGTGACAGGATTTGCATTTATTCATCACCACAACATAAAAACAATGTCAGCCAATCATGAAAGTGCTTATTTAGATATCATGCAAAAGGAATAAGTATCTTCCAGGACCGAGGCGAATGACGCACCATGCCAATGTGTCTGTCTATGGTGAATATCCTCTTGTTGGAACCCTCTTCGTAGAGCTTCGAGAGAACCAGCTTCTCGACGCCAAACACCACGCCATCTTTACACCGGATTCCAATGGCCGTGCTGTCACGACAATCACACGACATAGCCGTTCGACAAACGAATCGATTCAGCAGAGCATGTCAGAGCAAATGAGGCCAGACATTTGGTCATTTGTGATGATACAAAAGGAAGACCAATGGCCCTTTAGATGCGATACGGCAAGGTAAGATGTAGGTTTGAGAATCACGTCACATCGTCAGAATCCAGGTCGTCAATCCATCGTTCAAAATAAGCAAAGCTCGTGTCCTCAAGGGTACAAACATGCCCTTTACAAACATTCAATATTCAAATCAAAATCTCAAAATATGGTGTGTCTACTGCACGATTGCTTGATTAGTATGGTGGCAGACAAGTGGATACTGGACCGGCATTCCAGAGGTTATGCATTCAAACACAACCAAAGACAGCGGGGACACACCCAAATAACTCACCTGCTGTTTTCCACAGCTTTCACAGCATACTCCACCTGGAACACTCGTCCATCTGGCGAGAACTGTGATGCTGACAAGTCATACTGCAAAGCAAGTCGAGACAAAGTCACCGTTATCAAATTGGTCTGAACAGACAACCACCTTCTTAAAGAGAGCCAGAGAAAACAATGTGAGTGTATTCGGAGGACTGGACATCCTCTGATGCAGAAGACAAATTGTAGGAACGATTGCTCGTTTCTACACTAGCTATGATTAAACACGTTCATGAAAGGAGGGCCTCGACTTTGTCCACCATTCTTTTGAAGGACAGAGACAACAACGCCTTCCTGTGTTGACAGAAGCAAACAAATACACACAATAGATTAAATGCAAACATAACTTTATATTATACGAGCAGGGGCTACGAGTGTTTGGGGGGGGGGGTCCCAGTACAACTGGCTTGCAGGGGGGAGGGTTGGGGGTTTGTACCCATGTCCTGACCTTGGGTACCCCAGCACATTTGCAAAGTTTTGTGGAGATTGGCCGAGCCAAATTTTTTCTATGATTTTTCATAACAACACAAACATACATAGAGAATTTCCTTGTGGAGGGTTGGGGGATTTTGTGGGGGAGGGGGGTGGGACAGATTAAAATCTTGCCCAGATTCTGAAGTTCCTAACCCTAAAATATGGGGCATCCAGGTGCTAGGGCTTGGCCGTGAAATAATAACGCATAAACAAACACACAAACATGCAAACAGACAAACAGGGTAGATTGATCTCAGGATCATAATGGAATTTGTACATCCAAATCATATGTAGGACAAAGACACGAGTAGAGATAAGTGTACTTTTACATTTATTATAATGGCATAAGGAGACAATGAACAAACTCGAATGATAGTTTAACCAGAGTTCCCTTCATAGTGAGCCAAGGGTTCAGAGGGGAACATTAAAGGGCCAGGGCTTCAGAGGGGAACACTACCAGGCCAAACCAAAATAATATAAATATTTTCCTCCTTTAATCTGTTGTGGTTTTACATAACAGAATAAAGTTTGGGGTGGCATGGGACGGCACTATGAACTTTTTGGGACGACATTATGCATGTATGCTTGGTGTTGGCTTAATGGTTGGGGTGGCGGGCTTGGGATCCAAGGATCCTGAGTTCAAATCCCACTCATCTGTTGAATTAATACCAGGTGGGGTTAACTCGACCTGTCATCCTTCCAAGGTCGGCAAAATGAGTGCCGGCTTGCTGGTATACTGTGTCGGAGTGGCGACTCGTCCAGGATTGTGTCCAATAGCCAAGGAAACTGCTCAGGCAGCACCAACGTTCTGCACAGAGTGTGGTCCCGATGCATGGATGGATTGTGCATGTTCTTTATGCTCTCTTGTGGTCCATACCAATCTGCTAGGTACTGCATGGACTGCAGCATTCCAGTCCAAATGATTAAGAGTTCTGTCACAAAACTCAAGACCCTTACACTGTTAGACCTTTATGATTCGTCCATCAGGGCCTGCAGACACGATTCAAACACGTGTAGTGTACACAAGACCCCGACGACCAAAAATACAAGGACCAAAAAGACGAGAACACAAAAAACCCCCAAGGACCCAAATAATCAAAAAGATCCAAATGACTCCAAGGACCCAAAAGACCCTGAAAGACCCAAAATACCCTGAAAGATCCAGTGAATCCAAAAAAGAACATGAGGACCCAAAAGACCCAGGGAATCCAAAAGACCCAAAGGATCCAAATGACCCCGAGGACATAAAAGACCCAGAGGACCTAAAAGACCTAGGGAATCCAAAAGACCCAGAGGATCCAAAAAACACAAGGACCCAAGGACCCCAAATAACCAGAACACAAAAGACCCTGAAGACCCAGGGGATCCAAAAGACTGTGGACCCAAAAGACCCAACGGGACAATCTGGGACCCGTGGAAATTCTGCATAATGTTAAAATGGGACTTCAGGCCCTACAACACAAAACACACACACACACACACACACACACACACACACACACACACACATCTCAACCCCCCTCCCAACTTTGTCCTCTCTCTGCACCCACCCCCCACCCCTGCTACCACCACACCCAAACTCTGTGCTCCCTCCCCCTTTATTCAAATCCTCAAACCCCCTCCTAACCCAGCTCTGTTCACCTCTTCCCCTTTCTTCTTGAAGACCTCAACTGCACTAAACACTTATTACCCCTTCCAACCTCAAATATTCAATATCCCCCTCCCCCCCAACTTTCCCAACATCTCAATCTCCCCATTTCAACTCTATGCACCCTCACTCCGAACTCTCTATCCCCCCTCCCCATTTCTTCCCAATCCTAATGTTACACAGGGAACTTTGTCCCATGAGGCCATTCAGCCTATCATCCCTGCATTGTTTCTGTCCCCGTTTGTTAAGAACAATGTTAGAAGTAAATAAAGATGGAACGTTAAATTCACAATCACCTCCCCCATTCTTCCCTTATCCTTAGGATAAATCACACACCAGTGTGTTTATGTTTGTGTTCGTCACGCTACTTCTCCTTCAGTTCTGGACCGATTACATCCAGACTTGCTAGATTGGATCAGCGTGACCCCAATTAATGTACAGGGATGTTTTTATCTTTGCCAGTGGACTTGAGGGGTGGGACACAAATTCTCTATGTAAATTTGTATCATGTCGTGCCACCTACAGGTTTACCCTATTAAAAGTCTCCACCATTTACAGTACAGTATTCCTGTCCCACGTTTTCCAGGACAGTGAGGTGTTTTGAATTATAAGCAGTAGGGATGTTTTTGCTTCATGCATGTAACCTCATGGGTTTTTGGGGTTTTTTTTGCCTACACAGACCTATCAGTTGCCCAAATAAAGGTGTGCGTCAGAAGAACGTGTTATATGCTTGCAACAAGATCACCCGTAGGGTGGGTACTCTGCTAGTTCATACTGTATGTGTGTACATGAGAACACTTTCAGGTTAAACACGCACTGTACTTGCACGCACAAGATCCCATACAAACATGGAATTTGAAAATACACAACCTGCAAGCTTACTCCAAAGATTCTTAGTAATAATAGTAAATAGTAATAATTAAAACTGTGAGAAGTGATGCAGGGGCCCAAGCGTCCTTGGTCCAATACAGGCAATTTCAAACCACGTGACCTATGACGTCATCGTTAACAGCACATATATTCCCCAGGGGTACTCGATCATATGTGCCAAATTTCACATCAATCGGTGGAACGGTTTTGAAGAAGATTGTAAAAAGGTCTTCTCACCTTTAATCCAACATGGTAGCCAAACCACGTAACTGATGACATCATCTTGTACAATTTTTTTTTGCTTTGCAGCAGCAGCAGCAGCAGCATGGGTAGTCGGTCAATCATAAGCTGACAATCAA
Source organism: Eptatretus atami (assembly GCA_035128595.1). Taxonomy (NCBI): domain Eukaryota; kingdom Metazoa; phylum Chordata; class Myxini; order Myxiniformes; family Myxinidae; genus Eptatretus; species Eptatretus atami. The sequence continues at coordinate 1,574,312 of CM068960.1, read as the reverse complement.
ATTGATAGCATTTGCAGTTTTGGAGAAGAAGAGGTTTTTTTTTAGTTTTTGTTTAAATCCAAGCTGGTTGTCATAGTAATTGCAAAATCCAAATTAGGGGGAAAAAAGAAGGCGTCATTTCCCATTTGCCCCAACATTTCATGGCAAGTTTCAACTTGATTGGTACTGCAGTTCTGGAGAAATAGCTTTTGTTCGGTTATACCAACATGGAAAAGTACTCCAAGATGGCGTAACCTATGCCATCATCAATAGTCATCCATTTTGTTGTATTTGTCTGCCAGAGCATGAATCTGATCGAAACAAAATTTCATATTTAACTTCGTATTGTGGTGTAGATGCCACAAAAGATGTTTTGTGTTAATTGGGAAAATGTTTTTTTTACCTCAACGTGGCTGGCAAACCGCTTCACCGATGACGTTGTCTTGTACAATTTTTTGCAGCATGGGCAGTCGATCTTAACCTGACAAGAATCGAATCGATAGCATTTGTGGTTTGCGATAGCAGAAGGTTTTTTTAAAGTTTTCACCGAAATACAGGCTGGTTGCCATGTTGATCGTGAAATCAACACTCAGAAACAATATGCATGAGTTCCCATTCACCCCGACATTCCTGGGAAGTTTCAACTTAATCGGAGCAGCGGTTCCGACGCTACAGCTTCCACAAAAATTTGGCGGAAAGAATGATAACCATGAAAATACCGATAACAATCTGAGACCGAGCATTTGTACGATTGGTCCCCTAATAACAACAGCAAGAATACACGTGTCCCCTACAATGTGATATTTTCTAAATCCAAAAAGGGTTTAACTTGGTGAAAAAAATGATGAAATGCCTGAAACTCAAACTTGTTCTGTACCAACATAATAAAGCCATGCAGCAAGTTTCAGTTGAATACGTTTAAGGGTATGGGAAAAGGTCACAAAACCACAGGTGGGACAGACAGGTGGAGAGCAAAGCAATAGTCGCCTTGGGTGAAACGTCATTATAACAAAGTCGGTAGGGGACGAATGATAATGACGTCATTATAACATTGGCATTCCCTTCAAGTCACACAGCTCACGATGAATTAAGAGTTCCAACCACAGGGTCATAATTTCACCGAACACTCAAATCATCACGAGCACATGAGAAGTCAGATACATCGACACACATTACTGTCAGGACGTCAGGAGTCGATGGACACGACCATGACAAGTCGTGTTCACATGAGCAATCCACACGTAACACAAACAAATGTCTGTGCCACACGGGTCTGCTCAAAGGGAGCCACACTCGTCGTCCTGTGCATCCGTGGTGCACCCGTTTCCTCCTTCACTCAGCACAGTCCACCCTGTGCTTGTTCTTCCATGGGACCCTCACTCTGTGCCAATAAGTAGAAATACAGAAACCTTCCCAGTCTCTTCAACTGCAGCACATGGAGGAAATACGATTGTGCTTCAAAGAAAGCCGAAGGCTCGGAAGTTCCCCTTTCCCGTTTCAGAGTCTGAAGATCCAGGAGGAGAAATGTTTGTTCTTGATGTTTCTTTTTCCTTCTTTTTCCACGTGGTTTTGCTCAGTTGACCAGGTCTCCTTCTGAGTCCCTGTACATGTGTTGGAGACAGGAGGGTGAAGGCAGTACAGTTCCTTTGTTAGGAGGTACTGGTGCTGCTCGGATGCATACTGTGGTTTATGGAATCCCATATGGGCACCGAATGCACCGTGGATGTCATTACGACTACAGTGGTAAGGCGTTCCAGGTTGTGTAGACCGTGGATGTCATTACGACTACAGTGTAAGCGTCCAGGTTGTGTAGACCGTGGATGTCATTACGACTACAGTGGTAAGGCGTTCCAGGTTGTGTAGACTGTGGATGTCATTACGACGACAGTGGTAAGGCGTTCCAGGTTATGTAAACTGTGGATGTCATTACAACTACAGTGGTAAGGTGGTCCAGGTTGTGTAGATCATGGAAATCATTACGACTACAGTGGTAAGGTGGTCTAGGTTATGCAAATCTTAACACTGGAGAACTGATGATGGCATTGTACGGTAATGGACTTGTTCAGTGTTCAAAGCTTGGGGGATGGTCACGGAAAACTACTCTTTATGCTCAACATGAATGTTTCAGTGGAACTGTCACATACTACTGTTCAGTGGAGTCCGTTTGAGGTCTCCTTGCAATACTTGAGCTGGAAATGGTTGAGACCGGAAAGTCCCCTCTCGGCCGGAATGTTCCGAGACCACGAAGGAACCAGCTCGATGAGGCTTTGCTGTGCGCGATCGAGGAACGCTCCACCCTTCCGAAGACAGGACCACACCACCCAACAGCAGGATTCCACATTGGGTGTCATGTACCGGTTGTGGACGAGTGTGAAGCCGTCTCACTCAATGGATCCAAACCGCTCCGTCTGGTGTTGAGTAGGACTCCGCGAGCTCCGCATGATGCAACTCGCCCTGGGGTCCACACACGGGTCTTCGAGGACTCCGACTCAACACACTCTCGACACAAGGACCGTGTAAGACACGGCGAGCAAGGCTTTTACCGGATGTGGAGAACTCTCCGACCACACGCGCGTCCATTCACTCATGTTTCCCTCACACACTGTGTATCGGAACGTGTCACACACAACGATCTGTGCGGTGCAATGTTTCCGCCTCCATCACACCGAGAACAGAAACAGCACAGAGCAAGGCCAAAGGCCGAAAGCACCATGACAAGGCCAAAGGCCGAAAGCACCATGACAAGGCCAAAGGCCGAAAGCACCATGACTGTGCCAAACAAGGAAAGGTTTGCGCCACGAGCTCCACTGGATAACTCGCCGCAAGTTCGGACCAAGCAAATCTGTCGCCATCACACCTCACTTATCCTCCATTTCATTTCATTCACACAACACTCACCCCGGTGCCGATTGAGCTCATTTCTCTTCACGCTCTGCCAATTACGTCGACAAGCAGCAACGAGCGCAGCGATTGGTGGAGATGGGTGTAGCAGCAACGAGCGCAGCGATTGGTTGCTGAGTATCGAACGGTGCGATTGGTAGAGCAGTTTGTGTCTCGTTGAACTGTGCACACGACCAGAAAGATTATGGTGATTGATGATGGACGCACCATTATGTCGCCACCGCACAGCCCCTTCTCTTAAGCCTGGTGTTGGCTTAGTGGTTCGGGTGGCTGGTTTGGGATGTCAGGGTCCTGAGATCGAGACCCTTTTTCACTGATGAATTAACACCAGGTGGGATTGACTCAGCCTGTCATCCTTCCGAGGTCGGCGAAATGTGAACTGGTAGAGGGGCACGACATCAGCGGCACAGTTACGCCCCAACAAAATGATAGCGACCCGTCCGCCAAGCTGCCGTACACAAGAAGAAGAAGAAGAAGCCCCTCTGTCACGCATCCGCCGCCATGTTGCTCGGCGCAGTGAATGATTCACCGCGGGCTCTGCGCGAGTCGAAATATATGTGCTACGAATGGACCTCCCAAGATGGCGATGGTGGCGACAAATTCGCACCGTTTATAATCTTTCCAGTCTTGTTGACTGTTTTCGGAGCGTCTGCGTGACGTCATCACGTTCATCATCATCATCATGATGCACAAGGAAATTCGAACTCAGGGGAAGGCCAAACGGCCCATCATGCCTCCATCGCATCAACACCAGAAAACACCAACACCATCAACACCACTCGGCACACACGATCACCCATCAATGCTCACACTACCCCTCTATCCCCATAACCTCCAGGTACCGATCTCATTCCAATTTATACTTATCTGCTGTTTCTGCTGCCACGACCTTTCCAGGGAGGGAGACCATTCCATGCATTCACTACAAATGCCCCTGTACAGAGCAAACACCTCCACCAGGCTCATTAGTTTATGTTTTGTATCCCACCGGGAGGCTACATGGGGATTCGGACCTGATGGGGAGTTGAATCGCCTTGTTCTTGTGACACACCCGACCTTCCCACCAGGTTTCATCCCAATCCGTGCACCACGTTTGGAGATATCATGCGGAACGTCGTTTTCGGTCCCATCTCTCAATGGTGAAGAATCAGTTTACAAACAATTCTCACATCGAGATCCGGATTCGGATCTTCACCAAAATCGAACCATTTCGTCCTTGTTGCATACCGAAGGTCTCCACAAAATTTCATCCAAATCTGTCCACGACTTTTGGAGATATTTTGTTCACAAATAAACAAGAAGTGGAACATTCAAAATACACCGCCCTCATGGCAAATAAATAAATAAATAAATCCTCCAGCGCTCGACATTGCCGCCGTGCAGCACGTGGAGCGGAAGTGGGACGGAGTGCTGGATTTCTGAGGTGAATGTGTACAAAATGAACTTCTGAGGTGAATGTGTATAATGATGAACTTCTGAGGTGAATGTGTATAAATGTACTTCTGAGGGTGAATGTGAACAAATGTACTTCTGAGGTGAATGTGTACAAATGAACTTCTGAGGTGAATGTTGTACAATGAACTTCTGAGGTGAATGTGTATAAATGTACTTCTGAGGTGAATGTGAACAAATATTCTGAGTGAATGTGAAATAACTTCTGAGGGAATGTGTATAAATGAACTTCTGAGGTGAATGTGTATACATGAACTTCTGAGTGAATGTGTATACATGAACTTCTGAGTGAATGTGTAAAATGTACTTCTGAGGTGAATGTGAACAAATGTACTTCTGAGTGATGATTGTACAAATGAACTTCTGAGGTGAATGTGTACAAATGAACTTCTGAGGTGAATGTGTATACAATGAACTTCTGAGGTGAATGTGTATAAATGTACTTCTGAAATGTGTATAAATGAACTTCTGAGGTGAATGTGTATAAATGAACTTCTGAGGTGAATGTGTAAATGAACTTCTGAGGTGAATGTGATAAATGAACTTCTGAGTGAATGTGTATACATGAACTTCTGAGGTGAATGTGTATAAATGAACTTCTGAGGTAATGTCAAATGTATCTGAGTGAATGTGTATAAATGTACTTCTGAGGTGAATGTGTATAAATGTACTTCTGAGGTGAATGTGTATAAATGAACTTCTGAGTGAATGTGTATAAATTACTTCTGAGGTGAATGTGTACAAATGTACTTCTGAAGGTGAATGTGTATAATGAACTTCTGAGGTGAATGTGTAAAATTACTTCTGAGGTGAATATGAATAAATGTACTTCGAGGTGAATGTGTATAAATGTACTTCTGAGTGAATGTGTATAAATGTACTTCTGAGTGAATGTGACAAATGTACTTTGAGGTGAATGTAAAAATGTATTGTGAATGTGAATATAATGTACTTCTGATATGAATGTAAAATGTACTTCTGATGTAATGTGTAAAATGAACTTCTGAGGTGAATGTGTATACATGAACTTCTGAGGTGAATGGGTATACATAACTTCTGAGGTGAATGTATTAAATGTACTTCTGAGTGGAATATAACAATGTACTTCTGAGTGAATGTGAAAATGTTACTTCTGAGGTGAATGTGTATAAAGTACTTTCTGGTGAATATGAACAATGTACTTCTGAGGTGAATGTGTAACAAATGTACTTCTTAGGTAGAATGTGTATAAATACTTCTGAGGTGAATGTGAACAAATGAACTTCTGAGTGAATGTGTATAAATGAACTTCTGAGGTGAATGTGTATACATGAACTTCTGAGGTGAATGTGTATACATAACTTCTTGAGGTGAATGTGTATAAATGTACTTCTGAGGTGAATGTGAACAAATGTACTTCTGAGTGAATGTGTACAAATGAACTTCTGAGTGAATGTGTACAAATAACTTCTGAGTGTGAATGTGTATACATGAACTTCTGAGGAATGTGTATAAATGTACTTCTGAGGTGAATGTGTATAAATAACTTCTGGGTGAATGTGTATAAATGACTTCTAGTGAATGTGTATAATGAACTTCTGAGGTGAATGTGTATAATGAACTTCTGAGGTGAATGTGTATAAATGTACTTCTGAGGTGAATGTGTATAAATGTACTTCTGATGAATGTGTATAAATGAACTTCTGAGGTGAATGTGTACAAATGTACTTTGAGGTGAATGTGAACAAATGTACTTCTGAGGTGAATGTGTATAAATGAACTTCTTGAATGGTACAAATGTACTCTGAGTGAATGTGTATAATTACTTCTGAGGTGAATGTGTATAAATTACTTCTGAGTGAATATAACAAATGTACTTCTGAGTGAATGTGAACAAATGAACTTCTGAGGTGAAGTGTTATAATGAACTTCTGAGGTGAATTGTGTTATAATGTAACTTCTGAGGTGAATGTGTATAAATACTTCTGAGGTGAATGTGTATAAATGACTTGCAGGTGAATGTGTATAAATGAAACTTCTGAGTGAATGTGTATAAATACTTCTGAGGTGAATGTGTATAAATGAACTTTCTGAGGTGAATGTGTATAAATGACTTCTGAGTGAATGTGATAAATGAACTTCTGAGGTGAATGTGTATACAAATATTACTAAGTGAAATGTGTAAATGAACTTCTGAGTGAGAAGACTTTGTGAATGTGTAATAATGAACTTCTGAGGTGAATTTACAAATGAACTTCTGAGGTGAATGTGTATAATAACTTCTGATATGAAGTGTATAAATGAACTTCTGAAGTGTAATGTGTATAAATAACTTCTGAGGTGAATGTGTATAATGAACTTCTGAGGTGAATGTGTATAAATGAATCTGTGAATGTGTATATAATATGTAACTTCTAGAGTGAATGATATAATGATTCTGAGGTGAATGTGTATAATAAAACTTCTGAGAGTGAATGCGATAAATGAACTCTGAGGTAATGTGTATAAATGAACTTCTGAGGTGAATGTGATAAAATAACTTCTGAGGTGAATTGTATAAATGAACTTCTGAGTGAAGTGTATAAATGACTTCTGAAGTGAATGTGATATAATGAACTTCTGAGTGGAATGTGTATAAATGTACTTCTGAGAGTGAATGTGTATAAATGAATTCTGAGTTAATAACTTCTGAGGTGAATGTATAAATGAACTTCTGAGGTGAATGTGTATTAATGAACTTCTGAGGTGAATGTATAAATGAACTTCTGAGGTTAATGTTAAAATGACTTGAGTGTAATGTTATAAATAAATCTGAGGTGAATGTGTATAAAATTACTTCTGAGGTGATGTGTAAATGAACTTTAGTGAATGTGTTATAAATGTACTTCTGAGGTGAATGTGTATAAATGTACTTCTGAGGTGAATGTTATAATAATGTACTTCTGAGGGTGAATGTGTATAAATAAACTTCTGAGGTGAATGTGTATAAATGAACTTCTTAGTGAATGTGTATAATGTACTTCTGAGTGAATGAACAAATTACTTCTGAGTGAATTGTTATAAATGAACTTCTGAGGTGAATGTGTATAATGTACTTCTGAGGTGAATGAACAATTACTTCTGAGTGAAGTGTATAATAACTTCTGATGGATGTGTTACAAATTACTTCTGAGGTGAATGTGAAAAGAACTTCTGAGGTGAATGTGTAAATGAACTTCTGTAGGTAATAGTGTATACATGAACTTCTGAGGTGAATGTGTACAAATATGAACTTCTGAGGTGAATGTGTTATACATGAACTTCTGAGGTGAATGTGTATAAATTACTTCTGAGTGAATGTGTAAATGAACTTCTGAGTGTAATGTGTATAATGAACTTCTGAGGTGAATGTCTTATACAATGACTTCTGAGTGAATGTATAATGAACTGGATGAATGTGTATAAATAACTTCTGAGGTGAATGTGTATAAATGAACTTCTGATGAATGTTTAATGTATATAAATGTACTTCTGAGGTGAATGTGTATACATGAACTTCTGAGGTGAATGTGTATAAATGTACTTCTGAGGTGAATGTGTATAAATAACTTCTGAGGTGAATGTGTATAAATGAACTTCTGAGGTGAATGTGTATACATGAACTTCTGAGGTGAATGTGTATAAATGAACTTCTGAGGTGAATGTGTATAAATGAACTTCTGAGGTGAATGTGTATAAATGAACTTCTGAGGTGAATGTGTATAAATAACTTCTGAGGTGAATGTGTATAAATTACTTCTGAGGTGAATGTGTATAAATATTCTGGTGAATGTGTATACATTAACTTCTGAGGTGAATGTGTATAAATGAACTTCTGAGTGAATGTGTAAATGTACTTCTGAGTGAATGTGTATAATGAACTTCTGAGTGAATGTGTATAAATGAACTTCTGAGGTGAATGTTGATAATGTACTTCTGAGGTGAATGTGTATAAATGAACTTCTGAGGTGAATGTGTATAAATGAACTTCTGAGGTGAATGTGTATAAATGTACTTCTGAGGTGAATTGTTAAAAAACTTCTGAGGTGAATGTATAATGAACTTCTGAGGTGAATGTGTATAAATTACTTCTGAGGTGAATGTGTATAAATGAACTTCTGATGAATGTGTATAAATGTACTTCTGAGTGAATGTGTATAAATAGTACTTCTGAGGTGAATGTTGTATAATGAACTTCTGAGGTGAATGTGTATAAATGAACTTCTGAGTGAATGTGTATAAATTAATTCTGAGGTGATGTGAAATAATCTAGTGAATGTGTATAAATGACTTCTGAGGTGAATGTATAAATGTACTTCTGAGGTGAATGTGTATAAATTAACTTCTGAGGTGAATGTGTATAATGAACTTCTGAGGTGAATGGTATACATGAACTTCTGAGGTGAATGTGTATAAATGAACTTCTGAGGTGAATGTGTATAAATGAACTTCTGAGGTGAATGTGTATACATGAACTTCTGAGGTGAATGTGTTAAATGTATTTCTGAGGGAATATAACAAATTACTTCTGAGGTGAATGTGTATAAATGTACTTCTGAGGTGAATGTGTATAAATGTACTTCTGAGGTGAATGTGTAAAATGTACTTCTGAGTGAATGTGTATAAATGTACTTCTGAGGTGAATTGTTATAATGTACTTCTGAGGTGAATGTGTATAAATGTACTTCTGAGGTGAATGTGTATAAATGTACTCTGAGGTGAATGTGTATAAATGTACTTCTGAGGTGATAATTGGTGGGGCGAGGGGGTGGGTGGATGTGGGGGGGATGGTGTGGGTGGGGGCGGGGGTCAGGGGTAGGGCTCGGGGGGGGGTGGGAGGGGGTAGGGGGGGGGTCGTGAGGGTGTTCGGGTGGGCGGGTGGGTTGGTGGGAGGATGGCGGGGGTAGGGGTGGGGGGGTCGGGGCGGGGGATGATGGTGAGTGTGTGTGGGGTAGTGTTGGTGGTGGAGGGGGGGAGGGGGGGGGGAAGGGGGAGGGTTGCGGGGTGTGGGTGGTGGGTGGGGTGGGGGTATAAATGACTTCTATGTGAATGTGTATAAATGTACTTCTGAGGTGAATGTGTACAAATGTACTTCTGAGGTGAATGTGTACAAATGATACTCACCGTGCAGCATATGGAGACGGATTTGGAGTGAGCGGTTGCAATGATTGATTCATTCAGTGATTGAGTAATTACAATAAATAATAGTCGTAAAATAATTGATTTTTCAATCAGTTGCCTAATAGAATACCGAAACCACCAGTGTTTCATCTAAATCTGTAACTCTGAAAATTAAGTAATTCATCAAAAAATGAATAATTAATTGATTAATCAATAAATCAAAAATACCCTTTATAGCCAAATCACTTGGTCACTGTCATGTCCAAATATCAGTTTCCAAGCTCAAAGGGTGTTTGACATATTAGCCAGATGAGAGAAAAAAAAAAAGTTATTAATGAATCGATAACAATTAATTGATTAATCAAAAAATGAAAAATACCGTTTTTGCCAAAGCACATCTTCACTTTTGTCCCCAAATTTCAGTTTCCTCGGTCAAAGGATGGCTGAGATATCGGCCGGACAAACAAACAAGAAAACGGAGGACTCCATTCCTCCGGCGCCCTGTGATGACGTCATGCATCACCTGGATAAAGAATTGGGAACGAGCGGTGTACAACAAACAGACAGCGGTAAAAATAACACCCATCCACCTTCGGTGGTGGAGGTAACTACTCTCTGAGTAAAAGTCCCCTGCCTTGCTACGGTCTTAACTCCTCTTCTTCACTCTCAGGCTATGAGTCCATGAGCCAGTAGGGTTGGTCGGTACCACCTGGGGTGAATAATTCTCATAGTGATTTTTGGCAAGGTGTACAACCCCCGAGTTAGAAAACATGTAATAGCATTTAATCGGTGGTAGCTTTTTGTGTGTTATCACCCTGTTTATATGCCTATCCTTAAATAAGCTTTTCTCCAAAATGGCCAGTGCAAGGAAAGATATCCTACTTCAACTTAACAACATTTTTTTTATCAGTCAAACATTAACATTGAAATTTGTCTCACCTTTTGCTCGGATCATTTGCTTCTCAACAAAAAGTGCTAAACAGTCAACGTGTGGCCATAAATGGAGTTCTTTCATCCCCCCTTCCTGTCCAGGCTGGAGTTCCTCAAGGTAGCGTTCTGGGCCCTGTTCTTTTTTCTGGTTTTCATCAATGATCTCTCCGACTCTCTGGAAAATCCTCTTTATCTCTTTGCTGATGACTCCACCCTCTGTCGTACCATCTGTCATCTCTCAGATCGGCAAGCCTACTGAGTCTGATGCCTCTCAAAATGTACCAGCCTCCCTCTTTAATCATGGCCCTCCAAAATGCACAAGCCAACTCTGAACTCCACTCTCCTCTGTTTTTTTATCCTCCACCTCTGGAGTGTGGCCTGCTCGCACGAAACCCGGGAAGGCAATTTCATCAATGATCTCTCCGACTCTCTGGAAAATCCTCTACATCTCTTTTCTGATGACTCCACCCTCTGCCGTACCATCGGTCATCCCTCAGACCGGCAAGGCAGCAGCAGCTTCTTCGCTCACTGCTGATCTGGATAAAATCACAAACTGGTCCAACATGTGAACATGTCTTTCAATCCGGACAAATCTCACACTCTCACTATGTCTCTCCGAAAGGACCGTTTAGAACCCCCCCCATCACTTTCTCAACAATCCTCTGGAAGAAGTCCTTTCTTTCAAGCTTCTGGTCTCACTATCTGCCATGACCTTTCCTGGAAAGCCACATTTCAAACCTCGCCTCCAAAGCCAGTCGCCGACTGGGAATCCTCCGTCGTGCAAGGTCCTTCCTCGGCCCACCTGAGCTCCTGACCACTTACAAAGCTTTTGTCCGCAGCCTGATGGAGTACTGCTCTCCCCTCTGGGGCGGTGCTCCTGCCTCCCACCTTTCTCGGCTTCACGCTGTAGAAACCAAGGCATTTCGGATCATTGGCATCTGCCGCAATGAGGCTGAGTCTTTGGGCCTCTCACTCAATCACCGCAGGTTGGTCGGTGGTCTTTCTGTCTTCTACCGTCTCCTCTCCAGCCTCGCCCCCTGCTCTCTCTGTAATTGTCCCACCACATTTCCGCAGGGCGCTCAAGGTCTGCCAACAACCCCCTTCTGGTAAAACTACCAAAATCACGAATCACTGCTCACCTTCACTCTTTCATTCTCTTTTTTCCCGCCTTTGGAATAAACTCCCTCACTCTATTCATTCCCATTCTTCCCTCCAGGCCTTCAAAACAGCTGTTCACCACCACCTCTTATCACCCCCATCCAAATCCTCGATCTTTTCTACCCCCGATAATACCACCAAGCCCACCTCCTTCAAATTCCCTGCTTTCCTTCCTGAAAGTCCCTGTAATGTCCATCTTCTATTCCCCATGTTCCCTGTCCCATCCTCTCCCTTCCACAGATCTCCAAATGTCTCTGTTCCCCACTTTTTGTCCTTCCCACTCCCTCCCCTCCTGTCTCATGCCCCCCTTGATGTGTGTTGTGTGTTAGCTCTCATACAAGCCTCGAAAAGGTATACAAAAAAAATAAATAAAAACATGCGAGGTTTAAAGGTATGTCATTTTGGACACTTGCTATATCAGTGTCCTATTTCCCTGTGTGATAAATCATACCGCCTTTAGAAAAGTATTTGCCTATCATTTACTGTGGAAAGTAAATAAAAGTTCTCGAACAATATAATTACATGGGTGTTTAACAAATTTATTAAGAATCCAAAAATCTCAATTTATTTTTTGTATGTTGTATATAAAGATCAGTATCGCAGACAATGTTACCCCACCCCACTGCAGGTGGCCCCCCTGGCCACAGTTAAAACACTTCACCCGGTAAGGTACATGCCTCCGGTACTCCGAATTATACCCCCCCTAGTTCCGAATTGGGGTGCCCCCTGATGGCCCATCCCGCACCCCTCTTGGGTCCGACCGCCCCGATCCGGACCCCGTCAACCGGCGGTCGACCATACTCTGGACCATCCTTTCCAACTGCATCTGGTTGCCAAAGGTAGCCGCGGCTCCCGGCGCATCGTTGCTCACGGGGCCCACCTGCCGGATTGCCACTGCATGTCGCCCGGCCCCTCCAGGCACATTTGACGCTCCAACGGGCTGCAAGCGTAGCCCGCCTTCTGGAGTTCTCCTCCGAGCGAGAATGTGGTCAGTAGCGCCCCGGCATCGGTGCCCGCAAGAGCCTGGATAAAATAGTCCAGGGCAAGGTCTTCCTGGTACTGTGGTGCCATATTTGCATGTGCGATCCCCACTCCGCGGCGAATATCGTGTGCCAAATCTCCCATCTTCTCATGGGGGTGTCGTTTGCGCCCACTGAGCTGAGCTTTAACAAGCTCGCTCTGCTGCTCCACACCAAACCGGTTATTTAGGGCCGAATGGAGGTTTGCCAGTGTTACCCCTCCAAGGGGTATCGTGGTCAAGACCTCGGATGCCGCACCGCGCAGTGCCGCCGTGAGCTGTGCCGCGCCCTGCTCCTGGTCCCAGCCATTGCCCCTGGCCACGCATTCAAACTGGGCCAAATACGCCCTCAGGTCCGTCTTCCCGTCGTACGGAGGCAGCGGCACCTTCTGGCCTTTCGGGGTCCGAACCCCACCCCCCAGTCCCTGAGGGACAGATGGAGGGACGGACCCCCCAGATTCCAATGGTGCCCTACCCCCGCAGAGCCCGAACCATTTGCCCGGGGAGTTTATTACCCCCGTCTGCGTTGGTGCACGTGCTGCACTGTCCTGTGTACTCCCCCATGCATTTCGCATCCACTCGGGAGCACTCATACTGGGGACTTGTATCAGACCAAGAGACCCCGAAATCTCCGCTCCCCCCAAGCTCGTCATGCACACCCCCGTGTCATGCAACCCTCCTATTTTGTTCTGTGACATTGGACCCACCCGGTTGTGATCTGCCTCGAGGGAGTGTATTCTCTCCCTCTGTTATTGAAGAAGGCTATCCTGCTGCTTGCACCGGGACTCAACACATTCCATCAACTCCGCCTTCATATCCCCTATCTTCCCCTCCATTCGTGCTTGCCCGTCTTTTACTTTTTCCAGGTCG
>CM068960.1:1549814-1560861 GCA_035128595.1 Eptatretus atami | reverse complement strand
TCGTCTCTAACCTGCTCTATCCCCCTTGTTCTCTTTGACTATTCACTTTTTGCCCCATTTAAATCCATCTTCTGTCTCGTTTATATGTCTGTTCCAGTGTGCTCCCATTTTCCTGCGTCTCTGTCCTCGCCTTCCGTCCCATCTCCTTAACCATTTCGTTCATCTCTTCGTGTCTTGTAAACACCCCTCCTTTACGGCCTCCAATTCCCTCTTTTTTCCTGCTGAGATTCAATCCCATGCTCTGCATTTACCCCTCAGTGTCTGCATATTTTGCATCCATTTTGTCATTCTGTGGCTTGTATTCGCCCCTCATCGCTTGCATCATTCCCCATCAACATTTCCCCCACCGGTTGCATTTCAAGGCCGACCCCGACGAAAGCTGAATCCCTCGGTCGCCGCGCTTCGCTGGACCGGGAGGGAATTGGACGAGGGCGGGGGTTAAAAAAAAGCCGCCGCCCCCTCCGCGCCCCCCTTCGGGCTCTTCATTTATTTTGCGGGAAAGTTCAACTGCAGTACGGAGTCCTGCACGTGAATCGTCCTGGGCCTCTGTTCCATTAACTCCACATCCACCTCACTAACCCACCTGGCTCAGCTCGCCTGGCTGAAGCATTTTGCCTTGCTGGAATAAAATTTTAACGTCGTTAAGTTGGGGACACGGAGGGGGGGGTTGCTCCGTCTACCCCTGATTCAACTCAGTGATTTTGCCTACGGAGCGAGGGGGCCGAATCGCACTCCTGAACACCATGGTTACGATGCGGCGGCGCTCAACGACCGCTCTGAACGGACCGCAATCAGTCGGCGCCGACCGCATCACCCAGAATATTAGATACGCCCCCGGAAAGTCGAGTCGACGGGCTCCTTGTACAAGAACCGAAATCCGGCCAATGGGCAGATCACGTTGCGGTTAGGGTCGATTTGCCAGATCTTCAATCGTACCTAACATACCCAGTATCCAACTACCGGGTATTCACCCTCGACGGAACTCGTACGAACAAACCGCCGAGGCGAGCCTGTCCCGTGCGAGATTCCGACGGCTCATCGCCCGGAAACCGTCGTCCAAATGTCCCCTTTTACGGCAAACCAACGGCTTTCGAACTCCCAAACACACGAAATGCTCAGTCAATGAAAGAATCGACGCGAACGAGCTGAAAACATGTTAACAATTGGGGGTAATTTATTAAAATAATGGGGGGAACTAGGGAACAACGTAAGAGCAGAAACTATTCCGGACTAGTGACAAATGCCAATGCAAAGATTTACAGCACACAAAGCACTTAACAATTTCCTAACTTATGTAGACGCCCACGGACACACGTTCGCACACACACACCCAAGAAATTGCTGGCTGAGGCCTTTAACGAGCTCCAGCTCGGAGGACCAGGTGAGCTGAACCAGAGCCATCTCGAACCTCTCCACCTCGTGTAGTCTTCAAGTTGTTCGGACCCGGCTCCAGCGAGAGCGAGCTGGATCAATCGCCGTGAGCCGCGATCGCTTCCCGACTCTCCGAAATCCTCTCGCGCTTCTCATCACGTGCTGGTTGTGAGACGAGGCGCGATCCTTCCTGTCGATGCGCCGCGTCCCTGAGGAACCACCTCCAAGAAGAGGCCGAGAGTCGCATCGAAGCCAGGACAAAATGCGAGAACAAAGAGCTCCTACGAACAAAGAAGGAAGAAAGAAACCCACCACTCGCAGCTCGAGCGACGACCAGCTCAACTCTCTTCCAAACAAGGCAGCTCTCCAAAAGCTTTCAAAGCCCCAACCCAACCGAGTCAAGCAGGACCGACGTGACCTGCTGAACGACGCAGCAGAAAGCCTTCAAACAAGTCCTCTTCCCACTTCGTACACGAACAAAGAAAGGACATCTCCTCTTTATCCTCCGCCCCCCCCCCCGCGCCCGGCGTGACTCATGCCCTCGTATCCATCCCCCGCCTCAACCACGCGGTGGGAGGGATTAGTTGACGTCATGAATCACGGGAACGGAAGGCTCTTCTTCTCTTCGCAGAAGAGGGGGAGGGCACGGGCTCCATTTGTCGCTCCCAACTATTATATCGATGCACACGCATCTAATCGATTTCTGAACATTTAAAGCATGGAGGTAGCTATCTAGGGAACAAGCAACTTAGTCGACATTAGCTGGACCTAAAGAACCTTATGTTGTGGCAATCGAATTCCAAATTCGTAACAATAGTTTCTCACAGCCGGTCTGCAATTGGTGTCAATCCATTATAAATGTATGGGCTAACGGTTATCTCGGACTCCCTTCTTCTTGCTCCCTTGAATATCCTCAAACACTTTCCACAAAACGTTCCAGTAAGGCTGTTGGATCCTCCCCTGCTTCTGTTTACACTGGTGTATTTTCATCCATCTAACGTTTCAGTTCTGTGATCTCTATTTCCGCAACATTTTTCCTTATGTACCACAGCCAACCTCGTATACACTTCATTCTTTTCATATTCACGTGCCACTCCATTTCCTTTTCAAACTCTGCTAACAATCCCTCTGGTATCAAGATTCTACAGTATGTCCATGTCCTTAAGCATTGGTTATGTAGCCGTATTCTCCACAGCTAATTTTTGCAAAGCTTTTTCGGATCGTCTCGTATTTTCGGCATTTGTCTTTGATCTTTCCAATTCCTGTGAACCTCCACCAGGCCTCCACGCATGGTTTTTCGTTCCAGTCCCACAGGAAACTCTCCTTAGTGGCATCTGGACTTCCTCCTTCCCCTCGCTATCTATCTGTGTCCACGTATTGCTTCGTTTTTTCTGCATCATTGTTCTAACGTCCCTTTTCCCCTTTTTGAGTTTGCTACGTATCAACCCTACTTGGGTTTCGTTGGGCCTTTCCTTTCCTTTTCCTTTTACCTCGAAACTCCGAATTTAATTCTTAGTTCTTCTACTCTTCCTGTATTGAGGGCCAGGTGCATTTGTTCCATTTCCACCGTTGCGGAGGGCACACTCCACCTCTCCCCCATCGGGCCTTTTGTAAGGCCTGGGATTTTTCCTTTGTAGGTGTTGGTTTGCAGTTCCGTGCATGATGCCACCATTCATTCATCTTCTACCTGCTGAGTATTTTTTCCTATTCATATATGACTGGGTAACTGTGTCTCCTTTCTGTATAGTTTCTGAGCTGTTTGCCAAGCTACCTTCTCAAACTCGCTGTCTTTGCTACCTCTATCCTTCTACACCTCTTCATCCTATCCATAAATGAACCCAATCAACTGATTTTTCTGTTTTATTTCGCTGTTTCCCTTTTTTTTAATTAGTCTTTTTAAAATTTTCTATCCTTTCTATCAAAGGTCCCCTCATCTGCCGAATTAACTTGAGTTCCGTCTTTTGTTCCATTCACACCATTTTGTCCAAGTTCTTTATAGAAGTCCAGGCAGTATTTATTGTACATATGATAGTTTTGGGGCTTCGGTTCATACCAATTATCCGTTTGTTTCCCAATTACAACCTCAGAGTTTACCCCAGTACCATGGGGCTATTATTGTTCCCTTTTCCTTAGGAAACACTTGTCCAGCCTCCTCTGGCTGTTACTTATCTCGAATAATATTCTATACGGAGGTTCTGACAACAACCGTACTCGACTCCTCCGCAAAACCGCGGTTGCACTTCACCTTTTCGGAGTCTTCACAGTCATATGGTGGTGGCAGCAAATCCTTATTTCCACTTTCCCAATTAGTTAACTCTGAAAAATCCAGCCATCACAATATTTTCCAAGTGCCCCTATAGCAGCTTTCTTAGTGTTATTTTCGTGGTGTTATTTTCTAACTTCTTCCCTCATTCAATATTTTGTGACACCTCATCAATGGTGACAGGGAATGTGGCCGGCCTGCTCCACACCCGCTCAGTCCAAGACCTCCTCCTCGGAAATGACGCAAGCTAACACAACGGGCGCACGAGCTGCGCAAATGGCAGTCTCGTGTCAGCTCAAGTGACACACGCCAATGAACAGTTACGATGATGGATCAAACACACGGTGCACGGGCCGCCACTGCAGGCCGCGTGGTTGAAGCTGCCAACAGGACAGTCTTGCAGTTGGCGCGGTGACCTGCGCACATGGCACATTGAACCAAAGGGGGGAGGGAATGCAGAACAGGAAAACAGGCAAAAATGTGAATGCGTAGCAGTAGGCATGCATGGCAAAGGTGAACAGGCAAGCCATGGCCATTGGGAAAAAAAAAAACCAAAAAAGGCCGCTGAGCAACCAGCCGGCAGATATTCACCGCACAGGCTTTGAATTAAAACACCAGCAGACGATCCGGCCGGCAACAGGCCTTGCAAGCAAAACACCAGGCAGAAGATCGGTGCAACAGCCTTGCAGCAAACACCAGCAGACGATCACGGCCGGCACAGGACCTTGCAGCAAAACACAGCAGACGATCCGGCCGCACAGGCCTTGCCGTAACACAGCCAAGCCGATGAAGTTTGGCCAGCCGTTGCCTCAGTGTGAGTTGGCGGAGGAGTGCGGTGGTGCTGGCCACTCAGAAGCGGGCTCGGAGCTTACCTACTGTCTCCCTCCAACCTATCGCCTTTGCCGGTCTCTGTCCATACCCACTCCCTTAATTTGTCAAAAACCCAATTTAAGCCCCAACTTATTTTTTATTTTTTATTTTATTTTACTTCCCCCCTATAATCGTCCCCTAACCCTTTATCGTCTTTGTTCGGCTAACCTTCCTCCCCGAGCCTACTCCAACCCCTACGTTCCCTTCCTGTAGGAATAGGAAGCTAGACGTCCTGGTGTCGAGGGCCACAAAGCCTCAGGATGGCCTCCTCAGACTTCAGCGATCTACTTCAGAGGGTCGGCGGCCCACAACGAGAGCGAGGATGGTATGGTGCGAGGGGGTACACTTTCCTAAGTCTACCCTATCCATTAACTTTTGAACTACCCCGGCCGGCTTTTCAAACAAGCGCCGCTCGCTTAAACTATTGGTTCTAACAACCAGGATATTCCGTCGCCGTGTGTTGGTGTTCCTCACAATTTGGCCTTGCCCTCCCCAATTTTCCGCCCGTGCCCTCACAACGGGTTTCGTGGCTGGACGCGGGCTTTCCTTGGCAGGCCACTTACCCTCTGCCGATTTCCCCAACGATGCACCCCCCGGGCACTACACTTGCCTCCGAGCCTACCAGCTCCCTAAACTTCGGAGTGCCCTCCTTGGCAACTCCCCCTCAATCTCACGGGGCAGGCTGGCGCCCCCGGGCCCTCCGACGGTCACCGCGTGCCCAGCACTGCCCAACGCGGCCTATGGCGCCCTGGGCCCCCGCATCAGAGTCCACCCGTGCCCATTACACTATCCCGGCCCCCCCATGGGCCCTTGGGCCTACCGCGGCCGACAGCCCGCGTGCCGGGGTAACCACTCAGTGATACTCAACCTTTCGCAGCACGCTCCCAGCCCGTCAACAGGGCTCCTGCACCCCTTTCAAACAGGTTTCGAGCCTACATTGCCACCATACAACAAAACGACCTCCATTTGTCAATTTGACTATCCCCTAACTCACTTACACTGACCCCGGGCGACCCCTTTGGCGGGAATCACTCCGCCCCCAATCTCAATCGCACATGCATTCCACATTCACTCCATACACAACCAGACCCGCTGGCCTCACTCACTCATCATGTATCCACCTCACTACGCACAACTCACACATCGCTGATTTCTTGCATCCTGCTGACTACATCCCCTAACTACCTCGCTGCTCCCTCGTTCATCCCTTACACTACAGCACGTTCCCATTTTAACCTACGTAGCTAAGCTACGTCCCCTCTACACATCCAAAGTCTGTCATTGTTTTCTAAATCCTCAAAAATAATATCCCCTCCTAAATCTGAACTACAATCCCTTCTAAACTAATTCCAATTTCCACGGCCCATGAGACTTACCCTGCCCCATGAAGCCGGTCGTAACACTAACCCTTCCCCCTAACTAGTTGTAGCTATCCTGTGCCCTGGACAGGGGGTCTTTCACCCCTGCTCGGAAATCCTGTTCACCCGAAGCGAGGCTTGCTTTTTTTTCTTCTTTTTTTTTTAAGCGCCGTGCACAAGCACGGCCAACTCGCAAACCTGCGCACCTTGCCCGTGACGTCATGGCAGCTGTTCGCGTACCTTCGTCCCTCTTGGACAGTCATCCGGCAGGGATCACCCTCTGCCGGATTTCACAACCATACGTGCAGCCATGACGTCACCCTGCCGCATCAAAAAAACAAGCCTCGCGGTTTCGAAGGGCGTTCCCCACACGCAACACATGTGCTCGCCGCATCGGAGCCTAACACACGCTCGCGTGGATGAACCCATCCGTCCAAATCCGTAACCAGCCTAGCTTTTTGGTCCGTCGCGGGATCGGGCAACATTCACCACGGGCGTTTCCGGACCGGGTTCACTCCCGCAGCCGAGCACGTGGCGGTCTCGTGCGCAGCACGGCCCGAAGCCTCACGCTCGCTGCAGTGTAAACCCAGCACGCGTGCTCAAAATACTATGGCCGCTAACCGCCTTGTCCTCTGTCGCCGTCGTCAGTCTCCATTCAGACACACGCACATCACTGCGTGTCACGAGACTCACACAACCGCGCCATTACACTCACACGGGAGACGCGGCTTGCATTTCGCGCATGCCCCCACCGTCATCTCCCGTTACACACAGCGACCCTCACACACGCTGTCGCTCTACACACAACCGTGCTTCTTTCACACACGCGCGCTGGAAAGCACGCACTCCTCGCACACTCGTGACCCACACCACTCACACACTGGGCCGCTCACACCTTCAACCACACACACCGGGAATCCACACATGGCGAATCGGCGTCACCTCTAGGGCTCCCGGGGCCTCCATACCCCCCAAGCTCTTCTGTGGCACCCAAGTTCGGCAGCACTCCCCCCCAACTCCGCTTGGCAACGACCTAACCCACCTGGTCGGAGTTCGCCTCAGTGGCGGGCATACTCCCGCCCCTCATCCGGAGGAGGCTATCCAGGCTGCTTGCACCGGGTCCCAGCACGTTCCGCTAGGCTCGCCCCCATGTCCTCCACTACCTCCAGTGGTGTGTGTTTTCTGTTCCTTTAACCCCGTCTTATCGTTTGCAGTTTCTCCTCTACTTTCTATCTCCCGAGTCTCTATACATTTTATTTCTTTGTCTCTTCGTGTCTATTTAATTTCAGTCTCGACTCGGTGCTATCTCCCGTGTCTCTAGCAATACTTCTATTTCCTTCTTGTCTCTGTTATTTCCATAGTCTACCATTTTTATTTGTCTCCTTTATTAGGGTAGGCCTAACCTGTTCCTTCATCGACGAGTGGCTGTCAGCAAGTCCTGCC
This sequence comes from Eptatretus atami, assembly GCA_035128595.1. NCBI lineage: Eukaryota > Metazoa > Chordata > Myxini > Myxiniformes > Myxinidae > Eptatretus > Eptatretus atami. Next base: position 1,553,556 of record CM068960.1, on the reverse strand, counting down.
ACCACCGACATTGCTCCTCGTGGTTGATATCACACGTCCCACATTATTTGTTGCTGTTCTCTTCCTGCTCCTTTTGAGGCGTTCTTTCTTGAATTTTTGAGTTGGTCGTCTCTTTCTGGAGTTTTTCCATCTCTGTGACTCAATTTTGGCCCTCTCCTTGAGTTGGTTAACTTCAACCTCGGTTTTCTTTGTGTTTTCTATCCCACCGTCTTCTCATGTTCTTCATTCTCCAATTCTTTTAGTTTCCTTCATTTGGTTGATCTCTCCTTCCTGCTCATTCCTTGCTCCTTCAACTTTCTCCTCTACTCCAACTATTTTTCCTTTTGTCGTTCAGTTTCAAAATTCATACTCTTCAGTTGTTTTTATTTCCACTGGTCTCTCTTGGTCCTCATTCTTGCAATCTCGTTATTTCCTTCAATTGGCTGATTTCTTTTCTCCTCTCATTCGTTCTTCTTTCATATACTCTTTCTTGCATCGTCATTCTTAATCTGGCCTTGGCTTTCCAGCTGTTCGATATCTGCACAGTGTGTTCCTTAACGTTTCATTCTTCTGTTCTCGTTCTTTCCTCTCTTAACATCCCAGTTCTTTTTGTCTTGTTCCCTCTCTTTGTTTTGGTGTTCACTAACTCAAAAGTTTTTTTCCATTTTTCCTCTCTGGCTCCTCACCTCTTTGCATGCTTCCTTCCACATTTCTTCATTTCATTACCGGTATCTCTCTAGGCCTTCAGGCGTTTTCACTTTTCTTTTCTATCGTTGCCCTCCTAGCTCTTCTTTTCCGATTGCCTTCTTCTACTCTCGCTTCGAGTAGTTTTCCAATTCCGCATTAGTTCCCGTTTTTCCTCTTCCCACTTTGTTTCTCCATTCCTTTCCAAGTTCTCTCATCCCGGGAATTACTAATTGCCCTCTTCCGTCTATTCTTTCGTTCAATTTGCCCTGCTCTTATCCCACTCATGGATACGCAACTCTACTTTTCCTCACTTTTCCCTTTAGTGCTTCGAAACTGTCTTGACTTTTCAACCATTCTTCCTTCCTTTCCTCCAGATGCCCCTCTCTTCTTTTATCTCCTGTTCCAGGCTTTCTTTATCTGTTTGCCTGATCTTACCTCTTCCTTAGTTGTTTTAATTCCAAATCGTGTTCACATTTTTCCTTTTCTAGGCTTTGTTTGCCATTTGTTCTTCCTCCCTCCTTCTTCCTGGTCATCGGCCCATCGTTGTGACTCCGTTCGCACGTAATCCTCGATGAACCCTGTCTATGTGCCGGCCGTGCCTCGTTCCAATTCAAAGGAAAACGAATGCAATTCCCCCTATACAGTTGTCACCATTCCTCCCACCGCTGCAATGACTTCGACACTTGTCTCCGAAGCCCGTTCAATGCATGCTCCTGCATCCTGCCACGCTCCGCGACCACGTTTTCTGAAGTGGTGGCTGAAAAGCACTCGCCTCGTTGTCGTCCTGTTCGTTGCGCCAAAAAATAGTCGCTCGCTCCGTGCCCTGCGCTGAGGTCGCATTGTGCCGCCATTGATGCGACTCCGTTAGCCGGAAAAAGTTTGTGCTCAGAATTATTGAGGTTGAGCTCCGCCATGGATTATAATTACAAGAACCGTCCGCGGCCATGGATCTACATTACTACACATATCTAATCCACCCGGCACCCCTCGCCTTGAATGCCATCTATATTTCTCGGAAAGGAAAATTAATTTAGCTTTGTCGTAATGTTGGGGGGAACGGGGGGGGGGGGTTGCTTCGCACACCCCTGGTCCGATCCCCGTAATTTAGGTGGAGACCGAGGTGGATTTGAATCCCACACTCCTGCTACACCAGTGGTTAACGAATTCTGCGTCGCCCGGCGTTGCGATCGGCCACGTAACTCAAATCGCGGACCGCGTCGCCCACCGGAACGACAATTCAGTCAGACCCTCCTTGGAACTACCGCCAGGAGCTAGTCACGGGTGGCGTCTTTCGACCCCACCACAATCGTGCCAATCGGCCACCCGCGGCAGGAAGGGTGTTCGCCAAACTCGACCTACCTAAGTACCTGCGCGAGTAGTTAACGGTGCGAATCTACCTCGCCGCTTGGCTGGCCTAGGACACGAACTGCTAAGCCGCCGTTCCGTGCTTCAGTGATAATCCGAGCCGGTGTTATCGCCGCCCCAGGATGTATTCTATTTACTGGGTGCTACACCCCTCCTACCAATTCCTTCCGTATGCCAGATGGAACTTTCAAAACAAGGGAAAGACGCAACGAAACGGGAACAGTTCAACAAGAAAAATTTATTGCACACTCAGAACAAGGCACGTATTTACAAGCCATACAGTAAATCATTGCACGTACACATTGAAGCAAGCAAAGCAGAGTTACAAACCGAATAAAGTTCTTTATTTCACACGCACACTTAGACAATTCTAACTTAATAGACGGCGCCCACCCACATGTCATTTACACAAAAAGCAGAAGAAAGCCACCCTCACAAGACAAGCGGGGCAGGACAGGTCCGTGACCCAAATGTACGTGGGCACCGGATGACGCGGGCCAGGTCCACGAGACCGAGGGGTCTTACTCCTCCCGCCCTCGTGGCTGATGGCGGGCAAGCGCAATGTCAGCGTAGCCGCACCTGGCTTCGTGCCCCTGCTGTGCCGGTGAAGCTCTCTCCGGGCGTCTCCGACTGCAGGAGCACGTGTCTTCACCGTCGGCACCAACAGGTTGAGGATGGGAACGACGGGTTACCGTCGCCTTTCTTAGCGCGGCAGCTCACGGTAGAGAGGGGAATCTGCTGACGCTCGTCCAACGAGTTGACGCTCTGACCGCACTGGCTCGGCGAACGCCTCTGGGCTGTGGCCTCCACTACGCCCCTTCTCCGGCTGGCGGTCCCCACTTCAGCCCTTCTGGTTCGCCTCTAGCCCCCTCCGCCGTTCCTGCTCCACTCAGCAACTCGGCCTCTCCTCGCCCCTCGACTGACCTGAGCTCCGAGCTCCTTCCTCTCGTCGATCGGCCCCCTGTCTGCCTTTCCCCGGTCTGCTTCGAGCTTCCGTCTCCCGACTCTGCCCCACCGAACACTGCTGCACGACACTGCCGCCGTCTGCCTCTTCGAGCTCGTCCTTTCTCCGACCCCTCCCAGACTGCCTCACTGCGTTGTGCTCGCCTATATAGGCCGGGGAGGAGTTGCATATGCTAAATTGGGATCACAGCGGCGGTTTGGAGGCGGGCTACACCACCTGATGCCAGCCATTGGATGGAAGAAAAAGAAGGGCATGAATCATTTCCTGATCGATTTCTTCTTCGAAAGATCCCATTCACAACCCATGCACACGTTCGGTAGAAAGGCGCAAAGGTGTGGGAGTTTGCTGTGGTGGTTTGGGCAAGGGTTTGGTGGTGGCGATTTGCGTGTTGAGCCGGGCGTCGTTTGAGAGTGGGGGAGGCGATGTTGCGGGTGGGTTGTGAGGTGAAGGGGCGAAAGGTGCGTGGTGGTTGTGGCTTGTAGTTGTTTGGCCGTTGTTGGTGTGCGCGATTTAGGTTTGCCATCCATTTTGTCATTCATTTTTGTCAGTATTGCAAATAACTGGCCCATCTCAAACGAACTCGGCGCAACCAATCCGCCCTCATGGGTCGCAGTTTCGCTGGGGACCGGGGAAGGATTTTGACGGAGGGGGGGAGTGTCAAAAGCCACCGCCCGCTCCGGGCTCTTCATTTATTTGCGGGGAAAGTTCAACCTGCATAACGGAGTCCTGCACGGTGAATTCGTCCTG
>CM068960.1:1476481-1493067 GCA_035128595.1 Eptatretus atami | reverse complement strand
CAGTCCAGACTGGTACCAGCAGAACTGTCGCCACCCTCCATTGCCCCTGAGGTGCTTTCCTCCTTTGTGTAAGTGCAGTGTGCCGCTGTACAGAACACTGGTAAGGACTGGCAGTACAAATCCACAGCCGATCGGACTCGCCTTGCGTGCTTCACGTAAGTCTGAATACCGAAATGCGTAATATACGTGCTCTGAGTGTCGCAATATGTCTTGTGAACGAAACTGTTCCCAGTCGGAGCGTCCTTCCTTTTTGAAAGCCATCTGCATCAGAAGATTGGTAGAGGGTGTAACACCACGAAAATCATAATCACTCACGGGGCCCAGCCCATAAACACGCGAACGAACCGGAAAGACCGCTAAGCGGTTCAGTCCTACGGCCGGCCAGCCGGCGAGATGTACGATCGCCCGAGTAACACCCGCGAAGGTACTATTAGTCGAGTTGGCGAACAACCCATCCTCGCGGGCTGGCCGATCGGAGCACGATTGGTGTGCCGAAAAGACCACCCGTACAGGCTCCTGGCGTAGTTCCAGGAGGGTCAGACTGAATGTCCCTCCGTTGCGACCAGTCGCAGATTGACGTTACGCAGTGCCGATCCACGCCGGGCAACGAAATCGTTAACAGGCAAATGGGGATCAAATCCCACCTACGTCCAACTAAATACGGCGGAATCGACCATGGGTGGCGAAGCAACCCCCCCGTCCCCCACCCACTAGAGCAAAGCAATATCCCTTCCGAAAACTAGAGAGCTTCAAGCGAGACAAATGCCAAGGATAGAAATAATAGTAGCATGTAGAATCCGATGCCAGGTAAATACCGAGCAGAAATGTTTTTGAAACTCCGGACAATATCCCACCAACAAACCCAGACCAAAATGCCGCGGCAAGCGCAGAGGCCGGAGTAACACCCCCCCCCTCACCTGCCCCAGCGAAAACCGAACGATGGCGCGAATCGGTCCAGCTGCCCATTGCTCACACAGAGGAGGAGTGCACCCAAGCAATGAGAGGAGATGCAACAAAATCAAAACGCAAAAAAGCGAGAATGAAACAAAATAAATGTCAAGGAATAACAGATATTAAAAACAAATGAAAGAACAACCGAAATAAGGCTGAACGCAAAAGCGAGGAATACGCGTGGACGATCCCGCGCATAATGTCGCCAACGCAGACGAACACCAGGAGTAAGCTGAGCCCGGCGTGAAGACAAAATAATCTCGGGGACGTAAAACGAGACCGGAAAGACGGAAAATGAGTAGACAACAGAGGAAAAAGTAAATGGGGGACACGGACTTAAAAAAAACACGTGAACGCAAAAAATAGTGGACCAAAGAGGAAGGGAAGAGGTGCACGTAGAAGGCAGAGAGGAAACACCCTGAAAGGTTACGATCATCAGGGGCCGGTCGAGCTGGAGTAAACGAGCAATGCTGGACGTGTGACGGAGAGCTTGGAAAAGCCCGGAAACCCTTGTGGTGACGTCCCGTCAGTGGTCCGTGGTTCGATCCAGAGAGTGACTATAGGGTCAAAACGCTCACAAGCACGCAAGCACGAAAGGCGGCTGTAACCGCGAACCAGAGGTCAAGTCAAGACTCAGTTGAGCACACCGGATAATGACACCCTGTCGCGTAAAGAAACCCAGCGTGCATGGGATGGTGGCAAATGGCCGAAGGTGACGTCTATCCCACGCATGGTGGAGAACAACCCCAGCGGGGATGTGCAACCAACCACACAGACTGTTCATAAAGGGCATTGAGAGAGACAGGCGCGTGCATAGATCCGACATCTAAGGAGATTACGTCGGCATGACGAATGCAACGCGTCTCCACGTCGATGAAGCAGGAGTTGCGCTCGACACAAAGTATAGAAGCGAGTGAATGGAATAACGACGACGGGACACCGAGACAAAGCGATAGCGCTAAGAGTAAGGGACCGCGCAGTGCTTACCCACACGGCTCGGTCGGCTGGAACGAGACCGCCACTGCCAATGGCCGATAGAAGCCCACGTAAAACGCAGCGAATGTGCCAGATCTCACGACCAACACGGACAAAAAAAGCAAGCTATACGAGGACCTGGACTGGTCCCCCACGGCAGTGTTGTGAAGTAACCATGCCTGCGGTGTCTCGCAGAACAACGCAAACGAGAGCGCAGAAGCACATAGCCCGGTGGAGCGCCCTCGACAACGCTAGCTAATTTGATGCGCAGGAACTCTGCTGCAACGTTCGAATACGGCAGGAGATGAACCGCGATGTAACGCCAAGACAAGGGACGTATGACACATACAGAAACAGGAGCCATGAACGTCCGCATCAAGACGCAGGTCGAGTCGCCGGGCAACTATAAAAAAAAAAAAAGAACAACCTCCTCGAGAACAGAACCCTGGCAGGAAGAACCCACTTGCCAGCGAGGAACCCACTCAGGGAGAAGGTAAGAGTTAGCAAACGGGTTCAGGGGGCAGGGGGTAAGATCTCATGGAGCCCGGAAGGAAGTCTAAGATTAATGAGAAAGTGGAAAATGGGATAGAACAGGACAGACATGGGTTGCAAAGAAGGGGACTACTTACATAATAAAAAACGGCGAATTTTAGCACAGTGGAAACACGAGTGGGAGATGAGAAAGGCAGAGTACGCGATGAGAGAAGAAAAGTCAAAACAAACGAAGTGTAGCCCAGCGAGCGACAGAGGAAGGAGCCAGTGCTAGAACGATGGAGAGGGATGCAATTCCCACCCACAGACCTGGTCTCCACACCGAGGCAGAAAAGTGTAGTGGTTAGTAACTTACAAAGAGGACGTGTTTGGAATAGCTCGATACCTGGAAGACAGGACCCCGTACGGATGGAACAGGGCTGCGAAAGAAGTATCGCGAGGACGCCGGACCGGTCGCGCCGATAGCAAGGTCCAGGCGGGACGCGTCAGGGCACGGGACGCCCAATAGCGGAGGCCCGGGCCCATGCTCGCCTGGAAACTGGCACGAACCCCAGGACAGGCCCAGGGCGCCAAGCATGCCAAGCGTCCATCAGGACTACGCACAGAGCACCCCTTTAAGGAGCGATAGCCGAGGACAGTAGAAGCCCAGGCGGGTCCAAACTACTCAGACGGAGACGCAGAGATTCCGCCAAGGAGCCACACCCTCCACCATGAGACCGCAATTTACGGAAGAAAAACTCCAGGGCAGGCACAGAATCAGCGGGGGAGCGCACAACAACCACGCCACGGAACAGTTGAAACCGAATAGCAACGCGTGAAACCCCTGGGAGTAAAGTAAGGAAGGTAATAGAAAGTCCCCCCCAGCACCACACCCCATACCTCATCCCCAGCGCGGCCGAGGCCCACAGTGACGCGGGAACCAGGAGCCGCTGAGCTTCGGCCCTGACGCAGCCAGCATCTCCTCCATCCCCCAAAGGAACGTACCAGAGAGCAGGAACGAAGACCCAAAAAACATAAGGAGACATAGGGCAAAATAAACAAATGAAAAACAAAAGCAAATTGGGTTACAAATTAGTGAGGACAGAACATCGAAAAGGCGACGGCCGGAGACGGAGAGACCAGTAGGTACGTCCAGCCCGGACTTCCGATGCCACACCACCGCACACCTCCACAACAACCGCCAATGAACAGCGCGCCGCCATCACGCTACGTACTAAGGCACCCTCCCATCGCCAGCTACACGCACGGCGTACGCCATGTCACGCGGAACTTCAAGCAAGGCCTCCACACATCAGGGGCTGGCGACTGCAAGCCTTCCAGGCCACTAATCGACCTGACAGACACAGCGCGCCGCGAAATATGCTACCTGTTCTCACCGGCCGCGAAACATCGCAGCTGCGCAGTTTACTACAAGCACCGGCCGTCAGCCCACTCGGCGTCACGCATACACGACATGGGGTCACGCATCCTCCCACCCCAGCATCAAGCCACGCGACATACACCGCCGCCGTCATTCCCCACCCTCGACATCTACACAATTCCAGAGACCCTCAGGAAAAGCAGGGCGCCCATCCATCAACACGGACAGCACCGCGACCCGTACACCGTTGTCACGGGATCATTAAGAACGGAGTCGGCTGGCTAGCGCCGGCCACTTCCGCACTGCATCATGAACAAAACCGTCAGGCCGAGCACCGCTCCCACTAACATTTCTCTGCCACCCTCATCTGGGCCAAGGTTAGCTCTATAATAAAGTAAAGGAGATGAACAACAAAAAGTACTGCGACCCCGCATATAAAACACGCAGGTAATAACGCCGTCAGATGTTGTAACTATTTCCACCAGATGCCATTAGACCGGGGACACCAACATGAAGACAAAGAACACATCCACAAAAGATCCACGAAACCACCATACCTCGGCCGACGGAGAAAACGAACTACACAGGCCGAACGCGATGCAAGTCCTTCCCGGCCACCCGAGGCCCGAACGACACCGTACAACCACTCAGTTCGGCCGACAAAGAACTGAGGGACGAACTGGGAGCGCTCCCCTCATGGCCTGGACAACTCCTAACCCTCCACCTCATCTCGATCTCACACCTTTCTGTAGGATAACCAAGAGCAAAAACGATGACATGCATCTAATCCATCACTCCCCCACCCGCAGTTTGAGCCTAGGAAATCCGTTGGGGCACCCGGCACCTCTCACTGGCAGGGCTCGCACGCGTCGTCTTGACGGAATATGCACTATTCCCGACAAGTCTCGCGCCAACCCAACCTCGCCCCCCCCCCCCTCGCCTCCCGACAATTCCCCAGCCCACTGAAGCGCCAACAATCAGTCCCCACACAACACACCACTACCAAACATGGTAAAACACCACAACCTATCAGCACGTAACTCATGCTCACCTCCACATACTCCACCTCAAGCCATACTTCACCTGCTGCGAAACACCCCCTCACTCAGCCACAATCCATCTTCCCCAGAAACCGCTACAACACACCCACGCAGATCACAACAACACACGTCTTACATCACCAACCCCCCATCTTACCAAAATCACCGACAAGCTACATCAACCCCACGCATAAACCCACTCCACAGCTCACCCACCAACTCCGGACCATAGTTCCCTGCGATACTTCCTAACCTAGGCAACCCCCTGAGACCAACGAATAGGCCATAAACATTAGTATCCCAATCGTTCACCCACCCCAATGCGCCATCCACGTCTCGTCACCTCCCGCCACCAATACCTCCTAGGTCTCTGTTTCCCACGTTTTGTCCTACCCACGTGATCCCGCCCTAAAACTTGGCATCATAACCGCCCCCCCCCTCCTAGCTATAGCGTCTGAAACCTCTCAACACGAGCCTACAGCACAAGGTAAGAGCCAACCAAAAAGAAAAGTCTATAAGTAAAAGATAACACGGCTAGCGTAATGTCATCTCGGAGAGTGTAGGCAGAATAAGCACCCATGGACGGCACTGCCAGAGACTCAGACCACCCGGCACGCCGCCCTCCCGCACCCCTCTGTTCCAACGTTGCAAGTTTTATATTCAGCCAAGCACCGGCTGGTCCACAGCAAGCAAGACCGGTACTGGCCGTTGATTGGACGGTCACAATGAGCGAGCCAGGGATAAGACACGCCCTCACCCCGGGCCAAACTCCCCAAACAGCGGGGCCAACTAAAGCCCAACGCAGCCACGACCCGTCTGGACAATCGCAGCCTACACCAAGTACACCGCCCACGCCAAACCAGTGGAGCCCTTCCACGTCAATCCACCTAATCCCGACGAGCTCACGCACCCCCTGCCCGCGACATGCAGTTCACCGAGAGGAACCACAGCTGGATGAACAGCCACTACCGCTCACAACCATCTAGATATCAAACAGTCGTACCAGAATCACTGACCCACTTAGCATTTATGACAAGGAAGTATCCTTCTGCACATGTGAAGCCTCTCTGGGTCTGGCACCCTCTAGGCAAACAAATACGGACCTGAATGCCTGCAGCTCCGGACATAACCAGCGCATAGCTCCTCGACCAGCTAGAGAACCCTGCCCGTCATAGCTTCACGGTCAAAATGGACCAGTGGCCCCGCTGGAAGGACAAGAGACTCTACCGAAAATCGACCGGCGGCTGCACAAAGCCACAACGCAAACTGGAGGCCAAGCATCAAGACAGTTCCCGTGCGTCGCGTGGGCTATTCCCACATACTCTCAGGACTCGATATCTATTAAGCAACAACCGTCACGCATCGACATTCAAACCAGTACGCGATAGAAGTATTTTTATAAAGCAAATAGAAACTTAGAAGTATCTACTTTCTGCGCTTCCACACGTTTTAATCATCTCCATCATGCTCTGAATCGACCTATAAACACCCCAAGAAGAATACGGCAGGAAGAGTTCAACGGATGGGAGTAAGCACTAAACAGCATAACCGCCGCATACACTGCGAGATTCCCGGTTCTCGCCATTGGCCCTAGGCACACGAAATCACAAACGATCACACGAAGACGCATCTAACCGGGCATCAAAAACGATTCATGATTGAACAAATCCAGTTACCTCAAACGAGCACCTCCCTGCATAACAACCATTACATAACGGCAATCGAGCGAGCAATGAAAGCTGTACAAAATCTGTCGTACGCCGGGCCCTCATAGCATGACTGGTGCCGGGGCTCGATCTGTCAAAGACAACACAACCCATTTAGCCCGCCAGTATTCCACACCAACGAGCACCATCACCCGAAGCCCTCCATGGACGAATGTCCGCAGGGTGTGGGCCGAACTGCGCACTATCATAGCATTTAGTTAGAATAGAAATCAACAGCCAGTTACATATAACTACTAACTCAAGAACAAAGAAATAACATTGCACAATCAATGGTAATACAATACATGAAAATAGTTTCCATCACCTTTACTCCCATTAGCTATGAAAGTCGATAGAATAGTCAAGAAATGACGCCAATGAATAGAAGTCAACCTAAAACAAGAGAAAGCAATGAAAGATCCAAACGCGAGAAGAATAGGCAAACACAAAAAGGAAAATGCAAAAACTAAGATGCAGTATGTAGAGGAGCACATTGTAAACGTCTGAAAACCAAACACTGAGCCATTAAACGGAAAAAGCCAAAAACACACCCTAGATAGAACTCAAGGTCGCTTCTCAAAGAGTAGTACTACGGGCCCACTTGACAAGTCCTCGTACTCACGTGATAGAAGATAAGCCCCCAAACCCAGCAGCTGAAAGCAAGCCATGAAACGCACAACCACCCCACTTACGAGGCCTGACAACTTAACACTTGAATCCCGCAAACTCTGCACAGAACGCTCTGACTCACAGCTGGTCCCATGACAAAAAAGCACAGCGTACGTCCCAAGCGAGAAAGCCATTATCGGAAGGCACTACCCGAAGCACACGGATACGGGTATCCAAAACGAAAGCTCAGGTCACAGGAATGGCAAGCATGCTCTGCCGCGGCAAAAAAAAAAGCCCCGAAATCACCAGCAACAACAAGGGACACTATCAAGCCAATCAATACGCATGAGAAAAATACTACATTCGCGACCACCACAAGGAACACCCATCCAACTAGACCCGAGAGAAAACTTACATTCAAAACTCCATTTGTTACAAGACCATCTACCAACACAATAAATATTAAACCCCAACTAGTGATACCCACACCCACGAACAGTCGAACCATTGCCAGAAAAAAAAGTCCACCGCAGTAACACTAAAGTTGAGATACCTACAAGTCACTTCAATAAAAACCCACCTGTCTTCAGCTTGCCGGAGAACATCAACTCAAAACAGACAAACCCCAAACCTACATCAACGCGTTTCCAAACAAGTAAACAAAATAATATACGACCGTCCGAGCAAACACAAAAAACAAAAAGCACCCGCCAACATCGCCACGGCCGACTTAAAAAGTTATGACCATAAAACACACGCTACCCGATCGAGACACACTTCAATTCGCACTAACTCGATCATACTAACCAAAAATATCGACTATTCACTCGATGATTAACGGCTCCAGTGAAAACATATCAATATTTTTCTTACAATCCAAATGCGGCCAAACAATGTGACCTAATCAATACGTCTCTAACAAACCTGTACACCCTGGCTTGGTAACATTTGTGTGAAGTGTACCCTCGATTGTCCAGCCATCTGGAGAAAGAAGAATTTTTTATAGGTTTAATGGTAATCCAAATCTGCACACCATGGTGACCGAATGAGTTGTGTGTGAACCTTGTACCTCAAGCATCGGCGGCCAGACTGTACTCATCTTGATCTGTCAGCGACTTCAAGGGTTTGTTTGTTTGTTGTTTGTTCAACAAAGCTGCCAATCGCGTGACCGATGACTCATCAATGTTTTCTGGGACCATTTTAGCCCTCGATGACCCCAAAGTTTCATAGAAGATGAGCGTCTACATATGCAATTAGAGGCATTGACGAACTTGGCATGTGCCAAGTGAGTTTTTTTCCTTGTGGGTTTCAGAGATAGCAGAATCAAATGTTTCTATTTTCAACATGGCGTTTTCCACAAGATATGAGAAACAAATCAAATGATTGCGCCTCAAACAATGTATCTGGGCTGCTCGGCCAAGAGTGATTTCACCTCTCGACACTATTCCTCAGTTAAGGAAGGAGGTGCCCCTGCCTCAAAATTAGCAATATATTTTAGGAGTCAAGTGCCCCGTGGGATCCGATGTAGGCGAACTACCCAGACCGACTGACAGAATCAAAATGGCAACGTCCCCTTTGTCCATCAGGACAAACACATGGTTACAACAAACAGCCGGTACGGCTTAAAGAAGCCCAGCAGCAAATCCCCACATCAGGCATCGCTTGGAAGGACAGCATGAATGAGCAAACGCAAACAAATCACCAGTTTGTGATATTGTCCAAAGGTCGGGAGGAGGAAGAGGCCGTCGCCTGTCGTCAAAAGGATGAGAGATTCATGGCAGAGAGGGAGTCATCAGCAAAAATAAAGAGGATTTCCTCGTGTCAGGAGATATTGAAGCATAGGATAATATGGGGCATAGAACACTGCCGTTGGGTGTACCCCAGCGGACAGGAGGGAGAAAAGATCACTGAGAGCCCACATGTAATCGAGAGGAGGAAAGAAGTTGGCAAATCCAAGAGTGTGAGTGGTCCTGTTCCATCGGCAGAACCAGTATGGAATGTAAGGCAGGAGCAGACGTAATCAAAAGCTCGAGATAGTCCAGGCGACCGCACGATCTCATGTCTTTGAGGGCCTGGCCACCATGTGGGAAGTAGAAGCAGCAAATTCTCAAGGAGTGGACCAGGTGTGAACCTCTATTATGATCGAAGATGAGGCTGTAGGAAAGGAATGATATTATGTCCAACGGTGCGAGGATCCCAGGAGAATTGCGATTAATTATTGAAGAACCATAAGGGTTGTCATTAAGGTAACGTTTTGCACCTTTGTAGCACTGCGTGAGGTTAGCTGATCCCAAAATGAACAAGGTAGATATACCATCCAGTCGAAGGTAAAAAAGAATAATAATAATTGAAAATGCAATACGTAAACGTGCAGTGAAGCGTCAACACGCGAATAGTGACCCACAAATAAGTGGGTCCGACAGTACGTGACGTATCTGAAATACTTGTCACCTCTTGTGGTAAGCTGTGTACAAATCAATTTCTTTCTCTCTTCTCTAATCATAAGGAAGCTCTCAAATAATGTGATCAATGAATTTCTTTCAAAAATGACAAAAATAAAAATAGTTCCAAGGAAGTGCCACCCAGCAAACAAGTTACCTCACGAAGTTTGCGAGAAGGTGTGCGTTGCGTGCGTGGGTGCGTGTGTGGTGTGTGTGTGGTCAGCTCTTCTCGGAGTTATAAAATGCGAGTTCAGTGTTGTCCTAATGTCCTTATGCTTTTGTCAACTTCTTCCATGTGATTAGACTACAGAAAAATAAGTTCATAAGAATCTTGAAAGAAGTAAATAAATAAAAAATGAAGAAGCAAAACCAAATTTTAAAAGCAACTGAGCTGATGGCCTAAAATATAAGCTAAGGACGCACCAGGTGATAGGAGAACATTCGATTGAAAGGCTGTGCTTATAATTATTCGGGGAATTGATAATTGAAGGCTGAAGGCAGGACATGAAGGAAAAGACAAACAATATCAGCAAAGATCGTTCGGTAACGTTTGCTGGAATTAATTGTGAAAAACAGCCAGTAATTTGATCATCCAATCTGCCTTTCCATCTCATTCCATCACCATTCTTTCACTCCCCAACTCTTGCATGAACCAATGACACACTGCAAGATTAACACACATTGTGTCACTTTTTTCCCTTCTTGCTGGGGAGAATTGCTGGCAACTGTGGGGATTGGACTAAGTGGAAGGGAGCGTATTGGGGCTGTACAGGAGGTGGTTTTGCGGGTGGGGAGGTGGTGAATATGGTAAGGAGCGCGTTTTAGTTGTTGAGGGGGGGGCTGGTGGGACCAGTGGCGCTGTGCACCTGCAATAAAATCTAGCCTGAAACTGACCTGCTGGCACTCTGAAAATTCCTTCCTTTTAATGATGGCAGAATCAATCTGTGCCATTTGGGTCTGTGCCTTGCATGCCAACAGATCTTGGAGTTCTTGTGTCCTTTCTCCCTCCCTGAAATCTCGCACGCCCCCATTAAAAACCTTCGTCAACAAAAATCTACCTTGCAGAGCTGGTACTTTTTAAACAAATTTCTCGAAATTTGATACCCCTAGGCAAACTCTTCGAGTATGAAACGAGTCATGTGTGGACTGATGGAAAGGCACATTCTGTTTCTTTCCAAAAATCCGCCTCCATTGCAAGACCAAACTGCAACCACGGAGCAATGGCCTTTTCATACAGTGTACATTTTCTGCTCAGTGATATTATTTTCCACCATCATACCATTTCTTGCCTCCCGTCCGTTGACGTGACGCTGGTCGCGCAGCAGGTGCGGGAAGAGGCAGTTTTAGCGGATCCTCAAGACGCATGATACAGCGATGGAGGACATGGACAAGGTGCTGGGGTGATGGGAGGGGAAAGAAGGGTGGGGAGGGAGATGTGGTTGGGGGGGGGGGGTGAGAGGAACCAGCTGGGAAGCAGGAGTAAAAGAAGAAAAAAGAAAACAAGAAACCAAAACTATCTGGCACACGGTTTATTATGATTATTTTACATTTGTAATGATATTGCCAGGACTTCTAAATCCCCTTTTTTGTTCTTGAACATCTTTCTCGCGTTGCATTAGTTTTCTTTGGCTTTAAACAACAAAATCTGGTCCAATTGCTGACCTTGCTCACCAATGTTGAGTCCAATCGAGTCAGCACATTTGATTAAGCCAATCCCTGCCAGGGCAAGCGCGCCAGCGTGAGCTTACTGTGCGACACGAAGGCGTTTGTCTTTGGTTTAACGTGCATCTGATGGCAATGCCAGCCGCAGAACCAGACTCCCGGCTTGAAAATCCTCCTGATTATTGAGAGAGGTTAAGTCACAAAGGTTCAAGCCCACTAGCCTTGGCTTCTGCTATACTTAATAACAGCAATATAAGCCTGTTTGCCATGAACCTTTCGTCTGATCATCACTCGAAATAAAAAAGGTACCGTTTTGCTGCTCCAGTTTTCCCCTTCCACATGGCCCATACATCACCCCCTGCAGTCCTTTAGAAATGGCTGTCCCAGTGCGGAAATTTGATTGGTAATGATCTTGTACCTTTTGTGTTTTTTTTGTTTTCCTCTTTACACATCGAGGCTGATGGAAGAGTGAGGTACCAGAGGATATGAACTGCGACATTTTCAGGAGTGGGCGAGAGTTGGACACAATACATCCAGGGAAGGCATGGACAGGAAAAGAGCCGATAGAGAGGAAGGGGAAAAACAGCAAAACCTGCAAGTAACATGGGTAGCAATGGTTATGGGGTAAAAAAAAAACTAATGTAGTAACAAAGGGAGTGACATGAAGGTTGAGGTGTGTACCACCTGCTTTGAAGCTTAGACAGAGAAAAAATAGAACACCTCAGAAGCAGTCTAATAAACAGGAAGTGAGGAAAAAAGAGTGTGCAGTCGCCTCGGCTTTGATGCCTGTGGGTTTAATGGTTGGGTGGGCTTGGATCCAGGGAGGTCCTGAATTCAATCCCGCTCAGCGTTGAATTCATACCAGGTGGGGTTAACTCGAGCCTAGCATCCCTTCGAGGTCGAAAATGAGTGCCAGCATGCGGTAGACATGTCGGAGGGTGACCGCAGGATGTGCCCAATAGCCAAGGAGACTGCGTAAGCAGCAACAATCGCTGGCACAGTGTATGGCCCATCTCCTCCTCCTCCTCTAGGCGCAGTTTAAACCAGGGATGGTGACTGGCATAATGGCATGTGTCCCGATACGGTCGAGTGCGAGAGAACAGAGGCAACCAGACGAGAGAAGGCAGTAAACAAAAAAAAGGGCATCAAAACCCCTTGTGATGGAAAGAACAGACCATTGTGTTCTTGCCTCATGCAGAAGATCCAAGAATGTGAGACTCATCATAAATCAAGAGACAGTTGATGCTGGGGTGCCAGCTATAGAGGACATTAGTTCATGAGCTACGAGATAAAGCCATCATCGCAACGAATATTTCGAATTTTAAGGAACGACCTGGTGATGAGGATGACCACTTTGCAGCTGTACTCCTGGAAGGCCACTTTGTTATTTAATAACCCAGGAGAGGCATGGCTGATGTGGCTATAATCATGAAGCAACCTCCTTCAGGGGCTGACATGGAATAGATAGGGGTCAAGTTAGATCTCTGACCAAATAGCGATAGGGTAAGACTGCAGCGTGTTGGCGTTGAATCTCTACCTGCCGTCCTTGACGCCCATCAAACGCAGTTCTTGCGTCTGTCCTGTGTTCGGATCGGTTTTTTCATCCCTGTGGTTCAATTTTGGTTTTCATCCATCCCTGGGTCCTTACACCTGGACTTGTGGAGTTATTCTGAATTTGTTCCTTGTAGTGCCCGCCGAACCCCAAAGGCTCACTAGTGGTGGTCAGATTCGTCTCTGATCTAACCAGCCCCATTGTTTTATTTATCCTTGGGTTCTCCTTTCACGCTCCTCAACCTTTATACTTTTATTTATAAAATTTGTTAAAAAATTTCTAAACCCTTTATAAAAGAAACAATAATTCAACCCCAAAGACAAACTCAATTACTACTCCCACCACCGAAGGTGAACAAATTATGTTTCACTGCGTGGTCTGTCGTCGTCTCGTTCCTTCAGGATCGGATAGGTAGTGGATGGATCGGATAAACCTGGCTGGGCCAGTTGGTGTGTGACGCCGGACAAATTGATTGATTCGGTGAACTACCGGATACGAAAATTTTTTTTTTACTTCCAGGTGATCTCACCATTGAGAGATTGGCCAAAAACGATATACAGTAGATATATGAAATTTGGACGGGTTGACAAACCATGGTGGTGATTTGGTAGGGTTGAGAGTAATAGCTGATAGATTTTCTGGTTAGGTCGGATGCAGACCTGCCTGTTCATGGATACAAAATTAAATCTGCTACAGCCTGGTGAGGTATGCCTCCAATCGGAGCCCGTTGTCGTTATGCCTGTAGCCCCTTATTCGATCATTCTCAAACCTCTTAATTAAACTACTTGCTCCGATTGAACCACTTGCTTCAATGCAACCATGGGCTTCACCACCCCTTCCCCCCCCCCCCAACTCCCATGACGTCTCCTAGTCTCTCCTCCATCTCCATTCCAGCCTCATCCCTCTCCCTCTTCCCTCTCTATCTCTCTCGTCCGTCTCTTCTCTTTCCCTTCTCTCCTGTCTCCATGTCTCCTCTCCTCTCTCTGTCGTCTTCTCTTCTGTCCTGTCTCTGTCTCGTCTCTGTCCTTCTCTTTCCTGTCCTGTCCCTGTCTCTTCTCTTTCTCTGTCCTTCTCGTCTCTCGCCTTTCTCTTTCTCTTTCTCTGTCTCTGTCCTCCTGTCTCTGTCTCGGTCTCTGTCTCCTGTCTCTGTCTCCTCGTCTTCTTCTCTACCTGTCGCTTCTCTTCTCTGTCATCTGCGCTGTCTCTGCCGTCCTGTCTCGGCCTGTCTTTCTTCGCCTGTCTCTGTCCTCCTTTCCCCGTCTCGTCCTATATTCCTGTCTCTGCCTCCGTTCTCTCTCTTTCTCTTTCTCTTTCTCTTCTTCCTGTTCCTGTCTCTTCTCTTCCTGTCCTGTCTCTGTCCTTCGCTTCTCTTTCTCCTGTCCTGTCTCCTTCTCTTCCTGCCGTCTCTGCTCCGCTCGTCTCGTCTCTGTCGCTCTTTCCTTTTTTCTCTTCTTCTTCTTCTCTTCTCTTCTCGTCCTCTCTCTGTTCCCTGTCTCTTCTCTTCTCTTTCTCCTGTCCTGATCGCTGTCTGTCCTTTCTCTGTCGTCTTCCCTTCTTTCTCTGCTCTGTCTCGTCCTTCCTCCTTCTCTGTCTCGTCGCTGTCCGTCTTTGTCTCTCTGTCGTTCTCCTTCTCGTCTCTGTCCTTTCCTGCCCTGCCTCTGTCTTCTTCTCTGCTCGTCGCTGTTCGTCTCTGTGCTCTGCTCTTCTCTGTCTCTGTCTCTGCTCTTTCTCTGTCTCTTCCTGTCTCTTCCTTGCTCGTCCTGTCTTCTGTCTTGTCCGGCTCTGCTCTGCTCTCGTCTCTTCTCCTTTCTCTTTCTCTTCCTTTCTCTGTCTCTTCTGCTCTGTCCTTTCTCTTTCTCTTATCTCTCGCTCTGTCGTCGCTGTCTCTTTCTCTGTCCTTTCTCTTTCTTCCGTCCTGGTCTGTCCTGCTCTCGTCTCCCTTGTCTCTGCTTCTGCCTGCTCTCCTTTCTCTCCTCTGATTCTCGCTCGGTCCTTCCGTCTCTTTCTCTGTCTCTTCTCTGCTCGGTTCGTCTCGTCTCTGTCCTGCTCTGTCCCGTCCTCCTCCTTCCTTCTCTGCCCTGTCCTTCTCTGTCCTGCTCTCGTCTCTGTCTCTTTTCTTCCTTCCCTTCTCTATCCTCTTCCCGTCTCTTCCTTCTCCTTTTCTCCCTGTCCGTCTGTCCTTTCTCGTCTCTTCCTCTTTTCTCCTTCTCTGCTCTTCTGTCCGCTCCTGCCTCTCTCTTCTCTGTCTCTTCCTGCTTTCTCTGCTCTGTCTCTGTCTTCGTCCTTTTCCTCTCTGTCTCTCTTCTCTGTCCTCTGTCTCTTTCTCCTCTTCCTCCTGGTCCTCTGTCTCTGGTCGTCTCTCTCCTGTCTCGTCTCCTGTCCGTCTCTTCTCCTTTCCTCTTCCCCTCTGTCGGTCGCTTTCTCTTCTCTTCTGTCTCTTCCCCTGTCTCCTGGTTCTCTGTCTCGTCTGCTGTTGTTCTGCTGCCTCTGTCTCTGTCCTCTGTCTCCCCTTTCCCCTCTTCTCCTCTGCGCTTTCTTCTTCTCGGCCTGTCTCTTCTCTTCCTTGCTGTCTCTGGCTCTGTCTCTGCGTCCTGTCTCTGCTCTGCTTGTCCGCTCTCTTCCTCCTTCCCGCCTCATGCTGCCTTTCCTTCTCGTTCTTCCTCTTCCCTTTCTCTCCTGCGTTCTTGTCTCTGGTTCCTCTGTCTGCTTTTTTCCTTTCTCTCGTCCTTCCTGTCCTCTGTCCTGGTCCCTCTTCCTTTTCTCCCTCTCTTTCTTTTTCCTTCTTTCCTCCCCTTCTCTCCTCGCTTTTCTCTCCTCCTGTCTCTTTTTTCTCTTCTACTCTCTGTTGTCTGGTCTCTTGCGTCTCTTCTTTCCCCCTCTTCCCCTCTCCTCTCTTCTCCTGCCTTCGTCGTCTCTCCCCGTTCTTCTTCCTCTCTGGTCCTGTCCTCTTTCCTCTGTCCTGTCTTCTCTGTCTCTGTTCCGTCCTCTGTCTCTGCTCTGCGCTGTCTCTGCTGTGGCTCGTGTCTTCGTCTCGCTCTGTCTCTGCTCTGTCTCTGTCCCTTGTCTATCCTGTTCTGTCTCTTCTCTATTCTCGTTTCATTTCCATTCCTGTCCCTCTTTCTCTTTCTGTCCTCTGCCTGTCTCGGTGCTGTCTCTGTCTGCCTTCTCGTTCTCTTCTCTCCGTTCTCTCTTTTCCTCTTCTCTGTCCTCTCTGCTCCTGTCTCTGCTCTTCCTCCTGCTCTCGAGCTTTCGCTTTTTTGTTCTTCTTCATTCTCTTTCTTCTCGGTCCACTGTCCCTGCTCTGGCGACGCGGTCGCGATTTGAGTTACGTGGCCGATCGCACGCCGGGCGGACCAGAATTCGTAACAATATATTGGTTATAATACGAGGATGAGAACAAAGGCCAATAATGATTTTGAGAAGGACTTTTACAAGTTCACGAATAATTCTATATTTGGTAAAGGAATAGACAAAATGTAAGACTTGCTACAACTGAGGAGCAGGTAGAGAAGTTGATAAATAAACCAAGCTTTAAAAGAGTTGAAATATTTACAGATAATTTTTGTGCTGCTGATTTGAAGAAAGAGTATAAAGATGGATTAACCGATTTATGTGGGAACATCTGTTTTACATCTATCAAAGTGTTTCATATATGATTACTTTTATAATATTCTAAAGAAAAGATATGGTGAGAATATTATTGCTATATATGGATATGGATAGCTTCATACTGGAGATAAATACAGGTGATGTTTATAAGGATATGAAAAAAGATGAATATATTTATGATACAAGTAA
>CM068960.1:1463023-1474782 GCA_035128595.1 Eptatretus atami | reverse complement strand
GTAAGTGTTCTGTAGTATATGTACATGCATTCTTCCAATGTCTAAATAATGCATTCATTCAATGTCACTATCGTCACTTGTGGCAACATCTTCTGTGTTGCAGCAGTCGTCGCTACACATGCATACTACTATACACGCACGTCCCTGTTGTCTACATCGACATCTCTTCGTGCTGCACGGAGTGGAAGATTTGCAAGAACCTTATGCTCTGCGCAAATTTTCCTGAGGGCTCCTCGGGCGTCGTTCGTTAACGTCCCTCCATGAGCCCCCGGTGGAGTTCAGCAACGCGCTGAGGCTGCGGGGCAGAGGGCCAACCCGGCCGGAGTTCATTGTCCCCTTATCCCTATGAGGGTCGGTCCCGAGTGGCGACTGCGTGCTTGCGAACCGTCTCGCGTGCACACTTCTTTCCAATCTCCTCCTCTTTCCTCCGTTATTCTTCTTCTTCTTCTCTTCTTCTTCCTCTTCACCATGCTGAACCCGAAGACCCACAAAGTGACGCCAATTGTTACCATAACGTTCACACCAACTCCCGAATAATAAACTGAGAGATAAACGTGAAATGTCAAAATACTCCAGGAATTTGACACCAAAACAAGCGTTTCATCCATCGTTGGACCGTGTCGCGTCCCGGTCGCTGTGCCGTGTCGCGTCCCAGTCCCTGTGCCTTTTGCGTTCACTATATGAAAAAAAGTATTTCAAAAAAGATGATTGAAGAACGATAGATGGTTCATGTGGTAGGAGATGGGAGGGCTTCAATAGGAATTGGTTATGGATGAATTTTGGATCAGGCCTGGTTCAATTGAAAGAGAGGGAAGGGTTCGAGTGTAACGTGGATTACCTCTGTATGGTTTCTACGGAAACACGAAATTCATTCAAAAAATTTTTTCCATCCATTGGGGACCATTACTCTGTTCAGAGCGTGAGTGCTGCTGAAGCGGTCTCCTGGGCTTTGGCAACAATCCTTGACAGGTCACCCACTCTTGATGCAGGATACTTGAATGGCCATCATCCCAGCAAGGCTTGCGACTCATTTGCCGACCTCAGAAGGATGCTGGCTTGAGTCAACCCCACCTGGTATGAATTCAACAGCCGAGCGGATTTGAACTCAGGAACCTTAGGATGCCAAGCCCACCACCCGAACCATTAAGCAACACCAGACACACAATCAGTCAGTCGGGCACTTGAGCAGTCTGCCACACCAGTCAGTCAGGCGGTCTGCACGACAGTCAGCGGTTGCACGACAGTCAGCCGGTGAGGTTTTCCGGTTTTTCTATGGAAAACACGAAATTAATTTTTTTAAGTGAAATCCCAAATCGAAACTTGGTTTTAATTTTCCGCTTTTGCCGCAGGAAGCAGTACGTGTCCTCACTACATATTGTGTTACTCTGCCGTGTCTCACCATGTATCTCATGCGTCTCCCAGTGTCCGCACGACTATATAATGTGCTCTTCCAGTTCCACACCACTCATCAAATGTACTTTGCTGTGTCTTTCACCATGTATCTTCATGCGTCTTCCAGTGTCCGGCACGACGTATCTCAGTGCTCTTCCAGTGTCCTCACCACTATCAAATGTACTTTTGCTGTTGTCTTCACCATGTATCTCATGCGTCTGCCAGTGTCCGACGACGTATCTCATGTGCTCTCCCAGTGTCCGCACCACAACTAAATGGTACTTTCGCTGTGTCTGCACTCACATTCATGTACTCTCCCTGTGTCCCACACGACGTTATCGCTTGGCACTCTCCCAGTGTCCGCACGATCGTATCGCTATGCAGCTCTCCCAGTGTCGCACACGTATTCTCATGCGTCCTCCCAGTGTCCGCACAGGACGTATATCTTCAGTGAGACAGCTCGAGGTCCCAGTGTCCGCACGAAACGTATCTCTGCGCTCTTCCCGTGTCCGCACCTTATCTCATGACGTCTCCATGTGTCCCGCACCACGTATCTTCATGCGCTCTCCCAGTGTCCGCACGACGTATCTCTTTGCACTCTCCAGTGTCGCACCACGTATCATCATGCGCTCCACCCGGTGTCCGCCAAAAAAAAACCACGTTTCTTCATCGCAAACTCTCCACAGTGGCGCACCCACGTTCTCTTGCACTCTCCCATGTCCGCACCACGTATCTCATGCGCTCCCCGTGTGTCCGCACGAGCGTTTCTCATGCGCTTCCCCAAGTGTCGCACGACATATCTCTGCACTCTCCCAGTGTCCGCACGATCGTGATCTGCATGCGCTCTCCAGTGTCGCACACCCGTATCCTCATCGCTTCTCCAGTGTCGCACGCACGTATATCATGCGCTCTCCCAGTGTCCGCACGCGACGTACTTCATGCCGCTCTCCCAGTGTCCCGCACGACGTATCTCATGCGCTCCCAGATCCGCACGAACTTCTCATGCGCTTCCCAGTGTCCGCCACGACGTATTCTCATGCGCTCTCCCAGTTCCGCACGAGTTTCTCATGCGCTCCCAGTGTCCGCACGACGTATCTCATGCGCTCTCCAGTGTCGAACGGACGTATATCCATGCGCTCTCCCAGTGGTCGACGGCGAATCGCTCCCATGTCCACGACGTATCTCATGCGCATCTCCAGTGTCCCACGACGTATCTCATGCGCTCTCCCAGTGTCCGCACGACGTATCTCATGCGCTCTCCCAGTGTCCGCACGACGTATCTATGCGTCTCCCATGTCCGCACGACGTATCTCAATGCGCTCTCCCAGTGTCGCACACGTATTATGGTCTCCATGTCCGCGTTCCTGCTCTCCAGTGTCCGCACCGACGTTTCTCATGCGCTCTCCCAGTGTCCGCACGATCGTATCTCATGCTTGCTCTCCCAGTGTCGCACGACGTATCTCAATTCGGCTTCTCCCAGTGTCCGCCCGACGTATCTCCATGCCGCCTTCCCAGTGTTCCGCCAACAGTATCGCTGTTATCCAATTTCCATGTACTGCTCTCCAGTGTCCGCACGACGTATCTTCATGCCTCGTCACATTTGTCCGCACGACGCTATCCATGCGCTCTCCCAGTGTCCGCACGACGTATCTCATGCGCTCCCAGTGTCCGCACGACGTATCTCATGCGCTCTCCCAGTGTTCCCGCACGACGTATCTCATCGTCGCTCTCCAGTGTCCGCACGGACGTATTCTCATGCGCTCTCCAGTGGTCCGCACGACGTTATCTCATGCGCTTCCCAGTGGTCCGCAACGTAATCTCATGCGCTCTTCCCGTGTCCGCACCACTGTATCTCATGCGCTCTTCCCAGTGTCCGCACGACGTATCTATGCGCTCTCCCAGTGCCGCACGACGTATCTATGCGCATCTCCCAGTGGTCCGCACGACGTATCTCATGCGCTCTCCAGATGTCCGCACGACCGTATCTCATCGCTCTCCCAGTGTCGCCTACGTATCTCATGCGCTCTCGCCAGTGCTCCGCACACGTACTCTCATGCGCTCTTTCCAGTGTCCGCACGACGTATCTATGCGCTCTCCCACGTGTCCGCCTACGTATCTCATGCGGCTCTCAGTGTCCGCACCACGTATCTCATGCGCTCTTCCCAGTGTCCGCCAGTATCTCTGCGCTCTCCCGCAGTTCCGCACGCACGTATCTCCATGCAGCTCTCCAGTGTCCGCACCACGATATCTCATGCGCTCCTCACGTGTCCGCACACGTTTCTCATGCAGCTCTCCAGTGTCCGCACCACGTATCTCTCTGCATCTCCCAGTGTCCGCACCACGATACTCATGCGCTCCACGAGTGGTCCGCACAACGAGTTCATCATGCGCTCTCCCAGTGTCCGCACGACTATTTCATGCACTCTCCAGTGTCGCACACGTATCTCATGCGACTCTTCCAGTGTCCGACCGACCGTATCTCATGCGCACTTCTCCAGTGTCGCCGACGTATCCATCATCTCAGTGCGCTACGTCCTCACGTTCCGCAATCACTATATCATCCTCTCCCAGTGTCCGCACTACGTTCTCAATGCCCGTCTCCCAGTGTCCGCATCGACGTATCTCATGCGCTCTCCCATGTCCGCACGACGATTCTCATGCCCTCTCCCATGTCCGCACGACGTATCTCAGCCGCTCTCCCAGTGCCGCACGACGATTCTCTCGCTCTCCCAGTGTCCGCACGACGTATATCATGCGCTCTCCAGTGTCGCACGCGTATCTCATGCGCTCTTCCCGTGTCCGCACGACGTATCTCATGCGCTCTCCCCAGTGTCCGCACGACGTATTCTCATGCGCTCTCCCAGTGTCCGCACGACGTATCTCATGCGCTCTCCCAGTGTCCGCACGACGTATCTCATGCGCTCTCCCAGTGTCCGCACGAACGTATCTCATGCGCTCTCCCAGTTCCGCACGACGTATCTCAGCGCTCTCCCAGTGTCCGCACGACGTATCTCATGCGCTCTCCGTGTCCGCACGACGTATCTCATCGCTCTTCCCAGCTGTCGGCACGACGGTATCTCATGCGCTCTCCCAGTGTCCGCACGACGTATCTCATGCGTTCTCCCAGTGTCCGCACGACGTATCTCCATGCGCTCTCCAGTGTCCGCACGACGTATCTCCATGCGCTCTCCAGGTCCGCACGACGTTATCTCATGCGCTCTCCCAGTGTCCGCACACCTATCTCATGCGCTCTCCCAGTGTCGCCACGACGTATCTCATGCGCTCTCCCAGTGCCGCACGACGTATCTCATGCCGCTCTCCCAGTGGTCCGCACTACGTATCTTCAGCCGCTCTCCCAGTGTCGCAACGGACGTATCTCCATGCGCTCTCCCAGTGTTCCGCACGGACGTATCTCATGCGCTCTTCCCAGTGTCCGCACGACGTATCTCATGCGCTTCTCCAGTGTTCCGCACGACGTAATCTCAATGCGCTCTCCAGTGTTCCGCACGACGTATCTCATCGCTCTCCCAGTGTCCGCACGACGTATCTCATGCGCTCTCCCAGTGTCCGGCACGACGTATCTCATGCGCTCTCCCAGTGTCCGCACGACGTATCATCATGCGCTCTCCCAGTGTCCGCACGACGATCTCATGCGCTCTCCAGGTCCGCACCACGTATCTCATGCGCTCTTCCCAGTGTCCGCACGACGTTATCTCATGCGCTCTCCCAGTGTCCGCACGACGTATCTCATGCGCTCTCCCAGTGTCCTCACGACGTATCTCATGCGCTCTCCCATTGTCCGCACCACGTATCTCATGCGCTCTCCAGTGTCCGCACCACGTATCTCATGCGCTCTCCCAGTGTCCGCACACGACTCATGCGCTCTCACAAGTGTCCGCACCACGTATCTCATGCGCTCTCCCAGTGTCCGCACACGTATCTCATGCGCTCTCCCAGTGTCCGCCACCACGTATTCTCATGCGCTCTCACAGTGGTCCGCACCACGTATCTCATGCGCTTCTCCAGTGTCCGCACCACGTATCCTCATTGCACTCTCCACAGTGTTCCGGCACCACGATCTCATGCACTCTCCCATGTTTCGCACGACGTATCTCATGCCATCTCCAGTGTTCGCACGACGTTCTCATGCCACTCTCCTAGTGTTCGCACGACGTATCTCAATGCACTCTCCCAGTGTCCGCATCAGTATTCTCATGCACTCTCCAGTGTCCGCATCACGTATCTCATCACTCTCCCAGTGTCCGCTTCACGTATCCTCACGCACTCTCCCAGTCTCAGCAACCAACATATCTCTGTCTCTGTCTCTCTCGGCACAATAAATGTGCACCGCTTGTTGTTCATATTAAACTTTCCTTATTCTCACAAACTACTTCAGACCTCTGAACTCGCACCGCTGTTCGACTTGTATTCCACTATGTCCACAAAATATATGTTCCACTTATTATATGTCCACAATATAACTATTATATGTCCACAAAAACTATGTCCGACGCATTCAGAATCCTCCATGCTGCTGCCACACCACACCAATCTGCGAAGAGCAGCAGATCTACACAACGACACACTCTCCAGTGTCCACACCACCTATCTCACGTATCTCAGTGTCGCACACTCATCAAATGTTCTCTTGCTGTGTCTTCACATGTTCTAATGTATTCTCCCTGTGTCTGCACTTACAGTTTTTTTTTCATTTAACCCCTTCCCTCCCCCCTGTGTCCGCACACACATTCATGTACTCCTGTGTCCGCACTACACATTTTCATGTACTCCCTGTGTCCGCACCTACACATTCATTACTCTCCCTGTGGTCCACACTACACATTTCATGTACTCTCCCTGTGTCCGCACGACACATTAATGTTTACTCTCCCTGTGCTCCGCACTACACATTTATGTTACTCTCCCTGTGTCCACACTCCACATTTTCATGTACTCTCCCTGGTGTCCGCTCATGTATCTAATGGACTTTCCTATGTCCGACCACGTATCTATGGACTTTCGCCATGTCCGCCACCACATTATCTAATGGACTTTCGCTATGTCTGCCACCACGTATCTAATGGACTTCGCTATGTTCCGCACCACGTATCTAATGGACTTCCCATGTCGCCACCACATATCTAATGGACTTTCGCTATGTCCGCACCACGTATCTAATGACTTTCGCTTATTTCCACACGTATCAATGGATTTAACGCTATGTTCGCACCACGTATCTAATGGTCTTTCGCTATGTCCGCACCACGTATCTAATGGACTTTCGCTATGTCCGCACCACGTATCTAATGGACTTTCGCTATGTCGCACCACGTATCTTAATGGACTTCGCTATGTCCGCCACACGTCTCTCAGGACTTTCGCTATTCCGCACCACGTATCTAATGGAGTTTCGCTCTGTCCGCATCACGTATCTAATGGACTTTCGCTTTGTCTGCACACACATCCAACGCACTCTCTCAAGGTCTCCCCATTATCTATTCTGATATGAGGACGTCCATCCATTGTCAGAGATTAGAAGTGGCTGTCCAAGGTGAGTGACCAGGTCGAATCCAAAAGGTGATGACTTTGAGTGAGGCTGTTTGGAGAAAAGGAATGATTTCCTCGTTAACTGCGAATGATGGATTTCATGACCTTGTGGATGATTGCGAAGTACAGTGAGCTAATTGGGCTGTAGTCAAGGCGGATCCATTTTTTGCAGCTGTTTTATGTAAGCTGTGATGTTGGCTTATTTCCAAGCAGACGGGTTCATACACCCAGGCTTGATATAAGATGAAAAGAGTGAAAGTGTATGCGCAAGGCAGAGAGCAGGTTTTCAGAAAACAAGCACTGATGCCCAACCTCGCTCAAGGGTATTACAGAGTCTTGCCAAACTCGGACTCTTGCATTACAAATGTTCCCATCTTCTTTACCCTCCCAATTCGCCAACAATGGAACAATAGATGCTCTCAAATATTGCTGCCAGATGGATTGAATGCTTCACAAGGTAACACGACACCGGAGGGATGTTAATGACCGGAGGGATGGATCTAATACCACTCTCCATATCCACACCACTCATCCAATGCACTCTCCTCGTCCAACACAACATACCATGTACCTGATGCACTCAGAAACAACCAACGACACAAGATGGATGCCAATTATCTCACGTAACTGAAAACCACGTCCAAGTGAATGGAATGCTTCCCAGTAGCTGCTGCCACACCACACCAACTAGCTGGAGACCACACATCCACCTGCTCCGATTAGTTAGCCATGATATGCTGTTCGCATTTGTTCGCTACCTTGGGTTCGCGAACTCTGCTTATGAGGCAAGTCTTTCTATTAAGTGAACAATTCCACAAACTTTTTGTCTTTCGCTTCGTCAGAGCTTTTGGTCTTGCTTGTGAAGGACTCACTCTTCCAATGCTCTCCATTGCATGTACATCGCGGTCAAAGAGCCCTGATCATGTCGTGAACACGTTGATACATGGTTGCTAAAAATTTGATGCTTCTTAAATATCCGTTCTGTTTAAATTCTCGTCAATCCATCGAGTTTCTGCATTGGTATCCTGACATCCTCCTTTCTTGCCCCGAGCAAGCATTGCGTCCTGACCAAACTGTCCGAACACATTCAATAACTATGTCCGACGCTACAGGAATCATCCAACACCTCACGGAAACTGTCCGACACATTTGTAGGAATTAATTTCAAGAAGGTGTGTATTTTAGCTTTACTAAGGCGCAAAACAAACATATTTTACACAAGAAACCTTATTTCATGCAAAAATGTTCTAATTTTCCGATAAAGCATTTTCATACTTGAGCTTGGATGACCCTGTTTTTTAAATTACAAGTTGCTAGTCGAATGCAGGAAACACATTTTTTTCATCAATAATGTCTATTTAAGCTTTAACAAAGCCAAACAACACATTTTACACAAACAAACTGATTCATGCGTGAAAACTGATATAATTCCCAATCCAAGCATTTTAACAACACATGAGGATGTTCTGCACCGTTTCTTTTATAAATCCTATTATAATGCAGAAACACATGATTTTCATCAAATGTCTTTTAATTTGCAAAGCAAAACCCAACACATTTTACACAGAAACGTAATTCATTTAAAACGGTCTTATTTGTTAAAAATTCAGTGTTTTTAAGAACCCATTAGCTGGTTCTACTCCAATTATTGTTTTCCAAATCATTACTCCAAAGCAAAACAGGATTTGAACTCCAGCCACCATAAAACCCTTCACTCCGCAAAACACAGAAAAACGCAAATAAAATGGAACCCACTCCGTGGGATAATCCTGTGCCAGCTGCTCCACATGGCACCTCCCGGATGACGGGATTAGGCAAAGCCTTCAGGCCCCAACTCTTGATGATGGAGGAAAACACGGGGGTAAACCTTCCGCGGTCAGATTGTGGTAGTGTGTGTCAGGTTTGGTTGCTGAGGTTCATCCACCAGACGGCGGTCTCCTTGGGGTTAACCTGAAGTGCTCCCTTCGGGTGGTGCTGGAAATGTCCTATCCTGAAGAGAGCGATGATCCACCTGTCTCTGTTATCATCTGAGCTCGAGCGTTTGACATCGCGTATGCGCACTCTCTGAGGTCGGAGACGGGATAGTGGCCAGATCATGGCGGGTGGTTACACAACTATTGTCTGGTTGCTCTGATGGTTACCATGCCCAAGGAGTTTGCTCAATTGTGTCCAATAAGCTGACTTCAATTGATAATGAGGTAACACAGTCAACGAGCGATTATGAGACTAAATTTCGTCACTCCCTGGGTGGCGTTTCCTGTCTCTGTATATGCTCCGACTAAGGCGAGCTGATCTCACCGTGAAGGATGCATCTCCGCACACTCGAGTCTGTGATTGATTCAGGCCCCAGGTAGATACTCTTCTAGTTCTTGGGGATTTCAATTACATCAACTGGAACTGATAGGATGGTTGTGAGACATGTGTTTGTCCCCATGGTCTGTAACTGTGAACCAGATAGCACTAAGTTGCTTGAACTTTGCAAGAAGTCATGGACTGAGGGTGGCCGGTTCATGGTTTCAGCACCCACAGGCTTCATCACGACTTGGTTACCAGCGCTGGTGTGGTGTGGTGAGGAGATTAGACCATGTTGCTCGTTTATGGTTCACCGGAGGAATGATCCAGAACTGCGGGTCTACTGGAGTGGTCAGTCCTTCAAACCGACCACAGCTTCTTGTAGCAAACTCCGAAGTGCAGTTTAAATACGGAGAATGGCTACCCATCCAGCCTCGGCTGGATGTTGGCAAGCTTAAGGATTGAGAGTGTAGTCGAGGGTTTGTGAACAGCTGAAGTGAAGACGAAGTGAAGATTTGGGGGGTCTGTGTGCTTTGGGGAATCCTGACGGTTGTGGGAGTGCCTTCAAAGACCACCTTCCTTGATGTTGGCCCAGTGGATGCTTATGCGAACTCACGGAGGTGAAGAAGAATTTTGTCTCTCAAGGGACACTGGATACATTGACGAAGTTTTCAGGGCCATGCTTAATGGCCGAGCTGAGATGTGAACGGAGCTGAGGTATAAAAACTGGACGTGTTTATACCCTACGTCCCTACGTAGGGAAAAACCCTTACGCTCACTGAGAGCTTCAACAATGGATATGCGACTTGCGGTTTGACAAGGCACAGTTCTACCAAATGGTCAAGGATATGAGTGGTATGAGTAGACGCTTGAAGTTGAGGCACAAAGCTGGCACTTCACAGCCCCGAGTCCAAGCATGATGAAGGAGGTTCGTTACAAAGGTGATGGCAATCTGTTAAAATCTAGCAGCCCCTTCACTCACCAGGAGGTGATCACCCATGTGCCTCGGGAAAAATGCAACCCTGGAATCGAGACGGATCTCCTGACTGCAGGGACAAAGTGCGGACTGAAGAAGTTCATTACTTTCTTATGATGATCGACTTAACCAGATGGTGATGTAGATTCCACGATCCTCTGCCAGATAAAACTGAGAACATTTTGCGTCATTCACTCAGAAAACCAAGGAAGTCACAAAGAAAGATATCACCAAGAAACAACAAGCCGTCTTCGCACAGCTGTATGATGTGGACAGAGAGGTAAAGTGAACCGTGACGTAATTGTTTCATATGAACTGACGAGTGTTCCCAGATCTCTGGCAGGACCCAGATGGTGCCAAGCTAAGTGCAGTAAAAGCAGATCTGGCTGCACATACTGAGAGATGAAGCAGAAACTGTACACTCCCTCTGCCACCCAACACAACACACATAGTAGACGCTATGGCTGTACTGCAGTCATTGGATCCAAAGACACGTAGCACATCTGCACTGCAGGTTTTGAAGTTGCTGCTTAAAGGAACAGGGAATGCAGCCATTGTTCACTGGGTTGTGGATACATATCCATTGGTCTCCCATAAAGCATGCCGACATGCACGGAGAGATGACGTCGTAGGTGTACTCCTCACAGCATCAGTCTGCGGAACCAACCAGTCCCCAAGCAGTTACAAGAAAGCTCTACGATGTGGACCCCTACAAGGAGGAGCTCCTCCGTTCTGCTGAAGAGTGGACAGATGATGGAGATGGTGAATTTGTTACACTGTCAGCTACAAGAACAGTGTACGTTACATTCGGGCGAACATGCGTCCGCTTAGCCAGAAGTGATGCAGGATTGTAATGCTAGCGTGCCCACAAGATGACCTCATGTGACCATGAGGGCCGAACCCGTCTTCTCCTGCACTGCGAAGACATTGCCAGCTTAGAGAGCGATACACAACCATCCTGATTCAAGTCCCTGATACTAGATTGTCTTGGTGCTGTCCGGTTTTCCTCTTTCCACAGAACACCTCGATTGTCCTGCTTATAGAGTACAGAAGAACAAGGGCGTGTCGTACATCAATGTGACGAGTATTGCTGAAATCTAGTCCTGGGTATTGTGTTACCTGGAATGCATCCATTCAGTGGATGTGATTCCAACAGTAGATCGCTGGACATGAAGAAATCATCACTGACCTTCTGGAAGGAATGACGAATTTGCCAGGCCATGAAGACACTTGGAGAGAACTTTGCTCCAGATGATGAAACACTGAAGCAGACAGAGAAGGGCGATGGTC
The DNA here is from genome assembly GCA_035128595.1 of Eptatretus atami. Lineage (NCBI taxonomy): Eukaryota > Metazoa > Chordata > Myxini > Myxiniformes > Myxinidae > Eptatretus > Eptatretus atami. The sequence continues at coordinate 1,463,285 of CM068960.1, read as the reverse complement.
ACCTGACCTTCATCGCAACGTAGCAACAACAACATGTACGCAGTGAAATGGAATAGACATACAACAGATATCCACCAAGCTTCCTCCCATTCCATGCAGCGCAATTATGCATAATCCGTCGACGACTATCCTATGAGAAGCCTGGAGAGAAATGGAAGCCCCCTTCCCGCATGGCCACGGTGGGGCTGCACATAGAGGCGACATATCCATGTTTGGAATCCCAACCACGTGCACTAGTAAAAAGTGCTGGATCTCGTCAAGT
>CM068960.1:1448700-1460063 GCA_035128595.1 Eptatretus atami | reverse complement strand
ACACACTACCACAATCTGACCCGGGAAGGTTACCCCGTGTTTTTCCTCCCATCATCAAAGAGTTGGGGCCCTGAAGGCTTTGCCCTAATCCCGTCATCCGGTGAGGTGCCCTGTGGAGGGCAGCTGCACAGGATGTACTCCCACGGAGTGGGTTTTCAATTTTATTTGCGTTTTTCTTGTGTTTTGCGGAGTGAAGGGTTTTATGGTGGCTGGAGTTCAAATCCTGTTTTGCTTTGGAGTAATGATTTGGAACAAAAATTGGAGTCAGAACCAGCTAATGGGTTCTTAAAAACACTGATTTTAAGCAAATAAGACCGTTTTTAAATGAATTACGTTTCTTGTGTAAAATGTGTTGTTTTGCTTCGTGCAAATTAAAAGACACAATTTGATGAAAATCATGTGTTTCTGCATTATAATAGGGATTTATAAAAAGAAACGGTGTCAGAACATCCTCATGTGTTGTTAAAATGCTTGGATTGGGAAAATTATACAGTTTTCACATGAATCAGATTTGTTTGTGTAAAATGTGTTGTTTTGCTTTGTTAAAGCTAAAATAGACATTATTGATGAAAAACATGTGTTTCTGCATTCGACTAGCAACTTGTATTTAAAAAACAGGGTCAGTCCAAGCTCATGTATGAAAAATGCTTCTATCAGGAAAATTAGAACATTTTTGCATGAATAAGGTTTCTTGTGTAAAATATGTTGTTTTGCTTAGTACAAGCTAAAATACACACCATTTCTTGAAAATTAATTCCTACAAATGTGTCGGACAGTTCCGTGAGGTGTTGGATGATTCCTGTATGCGTCGGACATAGTTATTGAATGTGTCGGACAGTTTGTCAGGACGCAATGCGTGCTCGGGGCAAGAAAAGGAGGATGTCAGGATACCATGCAGAAACTCGATGATTTGACGAGAATTTAAACAGAACGGAATGATTTAGAGCATCAAATTTTAGCAACCATGATCAACGTGTTCACGACGATGGATCAGGGCTCTTTGACCGCGATGTACATGCACATGGAGAGCATTGGAAGAGTTGAGTCTTCACAAGCAAGACCAAAAGCTCTGACGAAGCGAAAGACAAAAGTTGTGGAATTGTTCAACTTAATAGAAAAAGACTTGCCTCATAAGCAGAGTTCGCGAACCCAAGGTAGCGAACAATGCCGAACAGCATATCATGGCTAACTATCGGAGCAGGTGGATGTGTGTCTCCAGCTAGTTGGTGTGGTGTGGCAGCAGCTACCTGGGAAGCATTCCATTCACTTGACGTGGTTTCAGTTACGTGAGAATAATTGCATCCATCTTGTGTCGTTGGTTGTCTTGAGTGCATCAGGTACATGGTATGTTGTGTGGACGAGGAGAGTGCATTGGATGAGTGGTGTGGATATGGAGAGTGTATTAGATCCATCCCTCCTGTGTCATTACATCCCTCCGGTGTCGTTGGTTACCTGTGAAGCATTCAATCCATCTGGCAGCATATATTTGAGAGCATCCTATTGTCCATTGTTGGCGAATTGGAAGGGTAAAGAAGATGGGGAACATTCTGTTAATGCAAGAGTCCGAGGTTGGCAAGACTCTGTTAATACCCTGTGACGAGGTTGGCATCAGTGCTTGTTTTCTGAAAACCTGCTCTGCTGCTCTTGCGCATACACTTTCCACTCTTTTCATCTTATCATCAGACCTGGGTGTATGAACACCGTCTGCTTGGAAATAAGCCAACATCACAGCATTACATAAAACAGCTGCAAAAATGGATCGCCTTGACTACAGCCCAATTAGCTCACTGTACTTCCAATCATCCACAAGGTCATGAAATCCATCATCGCAGTTAACAGGAAATCATTCCTTTTCTCCAACAGCCTCAACTCAAGTCATCACTTTGGATTCAGACCTGGTCACTCTACCTTGGACATGCCACTTCTAATCTCTGAACAATGGATGGACGTCCTCAATATCAGAATAGATACATGGGGCAGACCTGTGAGAGAGTGCGTTGGATGTGTGGTGCAGACAAAGCGAAAGTCCATTAGATACGTGATGCGGACAGAGCGAAACTCCATTAGATACGTGGTGCGGACATAGCGAAAGTCCATGAGAGACGTGGTGCGGACATAGCGAAAGTCCATTAGATACGTGGTGCGGACATAGCGAAAGTCCATTAGATACGTGGTGCGGACATAGCGAAAGTCCATTAGATACGTGGTGCGAACATAGCGAAAGTCCATTAGATACGTGGTGCGAAATAGCGAAAGTCCATTAGATACGTGGTGCGGACATAGCGAAAGTCCATTAGATATGTGGTGCGACATGGCGAAAGTCCATTAGATACGTGGTGCGGAACATAGCGAAAGTCCATTAGATACGTGGTGGAGACATAGCGAAAGTCCATTAGATATGTGGTGGCGGACATGGCGAAAGTCCATTAGATACGTGGTGCGGACATAGCGAAAGTCCATTAGATACATGACGCGGACACAGGGAGAGTACATGAAATGTGGAGTGTGGACACAGGGAGAGTACATTAAATGTGTAGTGCGGACACAGGGAGAGTACATTAAATGTGTAGTGCGGACACAGGGAGAGTACATGAAATGTGTAGTGTGGACACAGGGAGAGTACATGAAATGTGTAGTGCGGACACAGGGAGTACATGAAATGTGTAGTGCGGACACAGGGAGTACATGAAATGTGTAGTGCGGACACAGGGAGAGTAAATGAAACGTGTAGTGCAGACACAGGGAGAATACATTAGATACATGGTGAAGACACAGCAAGAGAACATTTGATGAGTGGTGCGGACACTGGGAGAGTACGTGAGATAGGTGGTGTGGACACTGGGAGAGTGTGTCGTTGTGTAGATCTGCTGCTCTTGCGCAGATTGGTGTGGTGTGGCAGCAGCATGGAGGATTCTGATATGCGTCGGACATAGTTATTGTGGACATATATAGTTATATTGTGGACATATATAGTGGACATATATTATTGTGGACATAGTGGAATACAAGTCGAATCACGGTGCGAGTTCAGAGGTCTGAGTTAGTTTGTGAGATAAGGAAAGTTAATATGAACAACAAGCGGTGCACATTTATTTGTGAGAGAGAGACAGAGACAGAGATATGTGGTGCTGAGACTGGGAGAGTGCGTGAGATACGTGATGCGGACACTGGGAGAGTGCATGAGATACGTGATGCGGACACTGGGAGAGTGCAATGAGATACGTCGTGCGAACACTAGGAGAGTGCATGAGATACGTCGTGCGAACACTGGGAGTGCATGAGATACGTCGTGCGAACACTGGGAGAGGCATGAGATACGTGGTGCGGACACTGGAGAGTGCATGAGATACGTGGTGCGGACACTGGGAGAGCGCATGAGATACGTGGTGCGGACACTGGAGAGCGCATGAGATACGTGGTGCGGACACTGGGAGAGCGCATGAGATCGTGTGCGGACACTGGGAGAGCGCATGAGATACGTGGTGCGGACACTGGTGAGAGCGCATGAGATACGTGGTGCGGACACTGGGAGAGCGCATGAGATACGTGGTGCGGACACTGGGAGAGCGCATGAGATACGTGTGCGGAACACTGGGAGAGCGCTGAGATACGTCGTGCGGACACTGGGAGAGCGCATGAGATACGTCGTGCGGACACTGGGAGAGCGCATGAGATACGTCGTGCGGACACTGGGAGAGCCATGAGATACGTGGTGCGGACACTGGAGAGCGCATGAGATACGTCGTGCGGACACTGGGAGAGCGCATGAGATACGTCGTGCGGACACTGGGAGAGCGCATGAGATACGTCGTGCGGACACTGGGAGAGCGCATGAGATACGTCGTGCGGACACTGGGAGAGCGCATGAGATACGTCGTGCGGACACTGGGAGAGCGCATGAGATACGTCGTGGACACTGGAGAGCGCATGAGATACGTCGTGCGGACACTGGGAGAGCGCATGAGATACGTCGTGCGGACACTGGGAGAGCGCATGAGATACGTCGTGCGGACACTGGGAGAGCGCATGAGATACGTCGTGCGGACACTGGGAGAGCGCATGAGATACGTCGTGCGGACACTGGGAGAGCGCATGAGATACGTCGTGCGGACACTGGGAGAGCGCATGAGATAGGTCGTGCGGACACTGGGAGAGCGCATGAGATACGTCGTGCGGACACTGGGAGAGCGCATGGAGATACGTCGTGCGGACACGGGAGAGCGCATGGAGATACGTCGTGCGGACACTGGGAGAGCGCATGAGATACGTCGTGCGGAACTGGGAGAGCGCATGAGAATACGTCGTGCGGACACTGGGAGAGCGCATGAGATACGTCGTGCGGACACTGGGAGAGCGCATGAGATACGTCGTGCGGACACTGGGAGAGCGCATGAGATACGTCGTGCGGACACTGGAGAGCGCATGAGATACGTCGTGCGGACACTGGAGAGGCATGGATACGTCGTGCGACACTGGGAGAGCGCATGAGATACGTCGTGCGGACACTGGAGAGCGCATGAGATACGTCGTGCGGACACTGGGAGAGCGCATGAGATACGTCGTGCGGACACTGGGAGAGCGCATGAGATACGTCGTGCGGACACTGGGAGAGCGCATGAATACGTCGTGCGGACACTGGAGAGCGCATGAGATACGTCGTGCGGACACTGGGAGAGCGCATGAGATACGTCGTGCGGACACTGGGAGAGCGCATGAGATACGTCGTGCGGACACTGGGAAGGCATGAGATACGTCGTGCGGACACTGGGAGAGCGCATGAGATACGTCGTGCGGACACTGGGAGAGCGCATGAATATACGTCGTGCGGACACTGGGAGAGCGCATGAGATACGTGTGCGGACACTGGGAGAGCGCATGAAGTACGTGGTGCGGACACTGGGAGAGCGCATGAGATACGTCGTGCGGACACTGGAGAGTGCAAGAGATATGTCGTGCGGACACTGGGAGAGCGCATGAGAAACGTTGCGGACACGGGGGAGCGCATGAGATACGTGGTGCGGACACTGGGAGAGTGCAAGAGATACGTGGTGCGGACACTGGAGAGTGCATGAGAAACGTCGTGCGGACACCGGGGAGCGCATGAGATACGTGGTGCGGACACTGGGAGAGTGCAAGAGATACGTCGTGCGGACACTGGGAGAGCGCATGGATACGTCGTGCGGAACCTGGGAAGCGCATGAGATACGTGGTGCGGACACTGGAAGAGCGATGAATACGTCGTGCGGACACTGGGAGAGCGCATGAGACGTCGTGCGGACACTGGGAGAGCGCATGAGATACGTCGTGCGGACACTGGGAGACGCATGAGATACGTCGTGCGGACACTGGGGAAGCGCATGAGATACGTCGTGCGGACACTGGGAGAGCGCATGAGATACGTCGTGCGGACACTGGGAGAGCGCATGAATACGTCGTGCGGACACTGGGAGACGCATGAGATATCGTCGTGCGGACACTGGGAGAGCGCATGAGATACGTGGTGCGGACACTGGGAGAGCGCATGAGATACTGCTGCGGACACTGGGAGAGCGCATGAGATACGTCGTGCGGACACTGGGAGAGCGCATGAGATACGTCGTGCGGACACTGGAGAGACGCATGAGATACGTCGTGCGGACACTGGGAGAGCGCATGAGATACGTCGTGCGGACACTGGAGAGCGCATGAGATACGTCGTGCGACACTGGAGAGCGCATGAGATACGCGTGGCGACACTGGAGAGCGCATGAGATACGTGTGGGACACTGGAGAGTACATGAATATGTGAGTGCAGACACAGCGAAAGTACATTTGATGTGTGGTGCGGACACTGGGAGAGCGCATGAGATACGTCGTGCGGACACTGGAGAGCGCATGAGATACGTCGTGCGGACACTGGGAGAGCGCATGAGATACGTCGTGCGGACACTGGAGAGCGCATGAGATACGTGGTGGCGGACACTGGGAGAGCGCATGAGATACGTCGTGCGGACACTGGGAGAGCGCATGAGATACGTCGTGCGGACATCTGGGAGAGCGCATGAGATACGTCGTGCGGACACTGGAGACGCATGAGATACGTCGTGCGGACACTGGGAGAGCGCATGAGATACGTCGTGCGGACACTGGGAGAGCGCATGAGATACGTCGTGCGGACACTGGGAGAGCGCATGAGATACGTCGTGCGGACACTGGGAGAGCGCATGAGATACGTCGTGCGGACACTGGGAGCGCATGAGATACGTCGTGCGGACACTGGGAGCGCATGAATACGTCGTGCGGAACTGGGAGAGCGCATGAGATATGTCGTGCGGACACTGGAGAGCGCATGAGATACGTCGTGCGGACACTGGGAGAGCGCATGAGATACGTCGTGCGGACACTGGAGAGCGCATGATATACGTCGTGCGGACACTAGGAGAGCGCATGAGATACGTGGTGCGTACACTGGAGAGAGCGCATGAGATACGTCGTGCGGCACTGGAGAGTGCAAGAGATATGTCGTGCGGACACTGGGAGAGCGCATGAGAACGTCGTGCGGACACCGGGGGAGCGCATGAGTACGTGGTGCGGACACTGGAGAGTGCAAGAGAAACGTCGTCGGACACTGGGAGAGTGCATGAGAAACGTGGTGCGGACACCGGGGGAGCGCATGAGATACGTGGTGCGGACACTGGGAGAGTGCAAGAGATACGTCGTGCGACACTGGGAGAGCGCATGAGATACGTGGTGCGGACAATGGGAGAGTGCAAGAGATAAGTGATGTGGACACGGGAAGAGTGCAAGAGATATTTCGTGCGGACACTGGAGAGCGCATGAGAAACGTCGTGCGGACACTGGGAGAGCGCATGAGATACGTGGTGCAGACACTGGGAGAGTGCAAGCGATACATCGTGCGGACACTGGGAGAGTGCAAGCGATACGTCGTGTGGACACAGGAGAGTACATGAAATGTGGAGTGCAGACACAGCGAAAAAGTACATTTGATGTGTGGTGCGGACACTGGGAGAGCACATGAGATACGTCGTGCGGACACTGGCAGACGCATGAGATACATGGTGAAGACACAGCAAAAGTACATTTGATGAGTGGTGCGGACACTGGAAGAGCACATGAGATACGTCGTGCGGACACTGGAAGACGCATGAGATACATGGTGAAGACACAGCAAAAGTACATTTGATGAGTGGTGTGGACACTGGAAGAGCACATGATATACGTCGTGCGGACACTGGGAGACGCATGAGATACATGGTGCAGACACGGGCAGAGTACACAAAATATGTAGTGAGGACACGTACTGCTTCCTGCGGCAAAAGCGGAAAATTCAAAACAAGTTCGATTTGGGATTTCACTTAAAAAAAATTAATTTCGTGTTTTCCATAGAAAACCGGAAAACCTACCGGTCTGACTGTCGTGCAGACCGCCTGACTGTCGTGCAGACCGCCTGACTGACTGTGTGGCAGACTGCCTCAGTGCCCGACTGACTGATTGTGTGTCTGGTGTTGGCTTAATGGTTCGGGTGGTGGGCTTGGCATCCTAAGGTCCTGAGTTCAAATCCCGCTCGGCTGTTGAATTCATACCAGGTGGGGTTGACTCAGCCAGTCATCCTTCTGAGGTCGGCAAAATGAGTACCAGCTTGCTGGGATGATTGAGCCATTCAAGTATCCTGCATCAGAGTGGTGACCTGTCCAGGATTGTGCCCAACAGCCCAGGAGACAGCTTCAGCAGCACTCACGCTCTGAACAGAGTATGGTCCCAATGGATGGAAAATTTTTTTTGAATGAATTTCGTGTTTTCCGTAGAAAACCATAACAGAGGTAATCCACGTTACACTCGAACCCTTCCCTCTCTTTCAGATTAACCCAGGCCTGATCCAAAATTCACCATTAACCAATTCCCTATTTGAGCCCCCTCCCCATCTCTACCACATGAAACCATCTATCGTTCTTCAATTCATCTTTTTGAAATACTTTTTTCATATAGTGAACGCAAAAGGCACAGGGACTGGGACGCGACACGGGCACAGGGACCGGGACGCGACACGGTCACGATGGATGAAACGCTTGTTTTGGTTGTCATTTCCTGGAGTATTTGACATTTCACGTTTATCTCTCAGTTTTATTAGTTCGGGAGTTGGTGTGACGTTATGGTAACAATTGCGTCACTTTGTGGGTCTTCGGGTTACATGCATGGGTGCAGAGTGAAGGAAGAAGAAGAAGAAGAAGAAGAAATAACGGAGGAAGAGGAGGAGATTGGAAAGAAGTGTGCACGCGAGACGGTTCGCAATGCACGCAGGTCGCCACTCGGGACCGACCCTCATAGGGGATAAGGGGACAATGACTCCGGCCGGGTTGGCCCCTCTGCCCCGCAGCCTCAGCGCGTTGCTGAACTCCACCGGGGGCTCATGGAGGGACGTTCAACGAACGCACGCCCAGAGGAGCCGCATCCAGGACGAGTTAAGCCGGCGTGGGGGCTTGGACGCGGCTCATCGCGTCCCCGGCAAGGCAGTGAACCCGGATGCAGCTCTCGCTCTTTTGCGGAAAGAGATGGTTTGTAGCGTGGGGAGTCGGAAAAATGGATGTGCGTTTTCACACCCATCTGTTTCGCTGCCACTAAACCTGCTTTCATCTTTTAACATTGCAACTCCGGGGCCTTTTCCTGGTCATCGCATTCCCCGGGGCCTTTTCCTGGTCATCGCGTCCCCCCTCCCCAGGGCTTTTCCTGATCATCGCATCCCCCCCCCCTCCCAGGGCCTTTCCTGGTCATCGCATCCCCCACTTCCAGGGCTTTTCCTGGTCATCCCACTCTCCACCCCCCCCCCCCCCAAGCGATATTCCCCAATTCCAGCACTCAATAACTCAGCCTTTCCCCATCATCCCACTCTTCCAGGGTGCCTAAGCATCCCACTTGCAGGTATTTCATGCTCCTTGAGATTTTCCCCAATTCCTCCGAGGTTGTGCTTGGTCATCCCACTAACTCCGCTCTTCCCTATTACCTCACTCGCCTGGTGTTTTTCCCAATCATCCAACTCTCTCACTGTTTTGCCCAGGATTTCCCTCGTACTTCCATTCCCATTTATCAGAATCCTCCATACTTTTTGCTGCTCATACACATTTACCAGAATGGAACATGGATTTCATACTTCATCACTTTCATAACAAGATGCAGGTGTAATGGTTGAACTGTTTGTGTTGAAATTGAAACTCCAGCTCCAGCGTTGTTGATAACCATTATTTACAGATTGTCACATTCAATATTTATTTTGAGAAAATGGAAATGGTTTTCATCATGGAAAAAAAACCCCACCGTCATCCTAAACTGCAATTTGAGCTTCCCCACCAGGATCTATGGTTTCCGGCGACGCAGGCTCCCCGAGGCAGCTGTACATAGGCTGTGCACGCAGAGCCTGCAGTCGTCAGGCAGAGACGGTTTCCAATCCATTGGGATTCAGGCGGTTTCGGGGTGCACGGAAAAATGCCAAATTTGCTCCCACACTGTGCTTCAGGTGGGGTTGCGTCAGCTCGACCTCTCCCTGCTTTGTCAACTGTGGTCACTGCATGAAGGTGTGGAGGCGCTGCGAGCGGCGCTCCCCCCATCTTCACCGACTCCGTCAGAGCCCGGATCGCCGCAGGACCTGGACGGGAAGCCGATGGATTTGCATGCACACACAGAGTCAACATCGATTGTGAAATGTCGAGCGCTGAACGGCGAGGCCCGGGTCCCCTTGTACGATCCGGGAGGGGGATATTTGGAGATAAAAGACCCCCGTCACGAGTCGGTGCACTGACTGTTCTGCACACAAGCAGTGACGACCGACTCCACATTTAGCTGTTTAACTTGAGAACGGCAGGAAATTCCAAGCAGGAACTCCAACCCATGAAAAGGTTTTGTTTGTTTTCAGGAGGCCGAAGGTAACGAAACCAGACTCTTGTGACCCTCTCCCACAGGTGCTACTTACCGAGCCTCACGTGCCTAAGTTTTTAATTTTCCATACAGGAAGGAGCCTATTGCCATGTTTAGAATCACATGTGGATAACCTTGAATGAAATGTATCTGAAAAGTTTGTACACAACCCGGGTGTTGGAGAATTGGATGGACAGTCGGTTCGGGCTGGTTCAGAGGCTTACTGTGATTGGAAAAACAAAAACCATTAATATTCTCATTTTTACTCAAGTTATTGACAAATATGATGTAAATCCATTGAACATGAACTCGAGTAATTTGTAATGGCTTTTGTACGTAATTTGTAAGGGGAACCAATGGCGTGATCCGGCAAAACTGATCTGCAGTTTGCATTGATGTAATGAGGTGTAAAAAACTAAATAAATGAGTACATTATTCAATGAAGAATGAGAGTATTGTTCAATATGAAGTATGAATGGGTATTGTTCATTTTGAAGAATTAATGAGTGCATTGTTCAATTTGAACAATAAATGAGTACATTGTTCAATTTGAAGAATGAGAGTATTGTTCAATATGAAGTATGAATGGGTATTGTCCATTTTGAAGAATGAACGAGTACAACTGTTCAATTTGAAGACTTGAAAGGATTTGATGATTTATTTGAAATCTGTGAATACAAGTCGAATCACGGTGCTAGTTCAGAGGTCTGAGTTAGTTTGTGAGATAAGGAAAGTTAATATGGAATAGGCAAAGCCTAGAAGCGAACGCAGAATTCTTCTTACATTCGCTTCTGACTTTACCCTATAACTTCTTCACAACTGTATACTTGCCAACTATACCGTGGTACATGTAAGCGCCGCACAGCTGATGATTTTGACGCAATTTCCGGTTACTTTGGCCTGGATTCGGGATCAGCGATCAAATAATGTAAATCACGATAAAAATTATTTTTTGATGATGCGGGAGATATCTTTATTAAAATCAGTGGAGGAAATATACACCATGTCTGATATTTGGGTCTTTCATGTCTCCGACGATGCCTTTATCTCCCGGCATGCATCATTCCCCATGACAAAAACCGGAAGCAAAAACAACCGGAAGCAAAAGGGTCATAGCCAACGACACGGATTCCAAATTGCCAGGGTATTGTGTTGTTGTTGTTGTTTCCTATTCTCTCATGTGCACGCGTTAAGTATGAAGCTCACTACGTTCGCTATTACTTCAATCGAGTCTCAAATGATGTTTTCACCTTGAATGGATGGATAAAGACAGCTTGCATGGACTCTGTCGTTTGGACCTTATATGATTCGCTGTTTCGAGATGTTTGAGCGTGTGTGAGATTTTGATCATTCCTTTGGGGCAGCACTTGCTTCCTTTTAGCTTCTCAGCTTACTGTAGACATTTATTACATTTGCAAAAATTGTGCAATTTGACCTCATCTCACTCCACACCCCTC
>CM068960.1:1399199-1415812 GCA_035128595.1 Eptatretus atami | reverse complement strand
CAGTATGAGAGATCTCTACGTTCATAATTATTGATCTAAAAATTTCCTATAGGAGGAGGTCGCACCCTATTTGGTATAATATTCGTGTCAATCAGCTAATGGTTGCTGAGAAAAATGATTTTTTTTAAATGCAGATACGTAGTACGCATACCGATTTCGTTAACTCCGCTTCTCGCTTTCGAGGCGCTCAGGGTAGTAATCATATATGTGTAATAAATATTGTTCTATTATATAAAAATCAATCTCAAAGAATGTTCCTCGTTGAGATAAAGTAAATTTAGTTATTTCCTGATACTCTTTAAAAGGAGAAAAAAAAAAAAAGCAAAAGAAAATAAGAAGAAAGGTTCTGTATGAATGGGTTCAAGAAAGATCTGAATACTTTGTACAGCATCTAAAGCTCGGACAAAAATCCTTCTACTTGTACATGTACATCACATTCAAAGACGTAAGACTTTAAATCACAGAACATAATTAAACATAATTGTTCTCTCCTTAAGGGACACTATTACTGTGTCTGAAGATACAACTTTGTGTTCGATAGTGCACTAACTCATCTGATAATTACAGTGCAGCACAAGGGTAACAATCCATGTAATTTGTAACTAACCACAATGGGTAACTTGCACTATTGAGGGCATCTACTTATTACACGCAGCCATTTGAGAGGGTTGGGGTGGTGGGGGGATTAGAATACAAATGAAGGGTAATAGAAGGGAGGTATGTACAAGAAGTGGTGAATTCTGCCATTGTTGTATACATATTATACACAGCTCATCCAGCAATTTTACCTTCTGGAGTAAACGCCGAAACTTCAGTGCGGTTATCAGTCACTACAAGTGGCCACTTGCTGGTGTGTCCAAAGTGTAAATCAATAACAAAAGACAAAACACCAAGTAACAGGACACTGACCCTGAGAGGCTGGTGGATTGGGGGGGGAAGGAGGGGTGCACTCCACGCATTTTCAGCAGTGGCAGGGAAGTTCAGCAAACAATTAACATGCCTTTGAGAAGCATACGCATGTGGAACTGGATAGATGCACATTGCATCCAATAGGAAAATAAGCAAGGAAGCGTGAGGAAAAGACTTTTGTTGGGAGAAACGGGTTTGAAGATATGCTACCCGGGTGAACGAACAGAGACAAGAACAAAAACATGATAAATAGCTGGGGAGGCACAGCCGATTATACAAATGAAGTATAATAGCTTGCCTAAACCCAAATCATCCATTACCTGCTTTGTGTACTAATTTTCCTTCCAAAGGAAATAGAATGTCTTGGACAGCACAACAGCAGCAGTTATAAAATAATAATAGAAGTAGTCATAAGATAGTCCTTAGAATTGCAAAGAAATAAATATCTTGGAAGCAGTAAACAAGAATCAACAACTCACCAGAGTCTGGAAAAATTCCACATCTTTACTGGCATCACGGAGGAAGGGGTTACGTACCCGCGTGTACTGGTTTTATAACTCGCCTGCGGTCTCCGCCCGGCGGAAATCAGTCTTTCCTTGTTCTGAATTCAAATGTTTTTCCATCTGCCCACAGCAGTTTGAGTGTCTAAAAGGAGGAGAACATGCCAATGGTTTGCCATCATGCAGGTGTCAGCATAATGGTTATAAATATAAACCATTAATGAATGAATGAAGAACTATTTGTTTTGTGTAACTTAGTCGAGGCTCGTATAAGAGTAACACAGAACATATACAAAAGGGGAGCAGCACCAAGCAGGGGCCAAGACGAGCAAGCACGAACAACAGTAAGGAAGGCACATCAGGAGATCTGTGGCAGAAAGAGGAGATGGGGTGGGGTACACAAGGGTAAACAAGATGGACACTGCAAGGGCTTCAAATGGAAAAGAGGAATTTGAGGTGGGTTTAGGGTGGGTTAATGAGGGTAGAAAAGATATGGTTTTGGTGAAGTGGTAGTGAAAACATGTTTAAAGACACTTAACCTTGAGATATGGCTTTTGGTACGTTTGATAAATCACGCAATTTCTCAGGGTACAAAAGTGGTCCAGACATTTGTCCATTATTATTTTGAGATCATGGTTCATCACAATAAAGACAGAAAATGTAATATGCAGGTGTGTATACTTAGTGGTTAAATAGGGGGGTGGGGGAAAATCCGACAGAACTGACCGGAGAAGAATGACTAAGCATTGCTGGTGCGTGTGAGCAGCTTATTACACATAACACTTTTGTTCCAATGAATGAGAATCGTATTAAAAAGCATTTTACTTCAAACTTTGCCAATCCAAAATTTCATCCCTTGTTTACTACAACAGTAATGGAGAGCAAAATGAAGGGCAAGCAGGGTTCACAAAACGATGCGGGATCAAAGGGGACAAGGGAGACGAAGACATCATGCACAAGTGGATTGAGGGACAAGGAGAAGAGGAAGGGGGGAAGCAGGATAGGGGGATGCAAGCACGAGTGGCAAGGAAGCAATGGTGAGTTGTGGGAGAAAGCAACATGACTATGGGCGGCCCTTAATGTACTGAAGAGGGACATGGGACAGGAAGTGGCAGCTAGTGCATTTCAAGGATGAGGGAGTGGAGAATGAGGAATGGAGTGAGCTTGGGAGTGGAGAGAGAATTCACTATCTAGGATATGGAGATGTATGTGATTTTGGTGCACTGAGGGAGGAGTCAGCCCAAAATGAGGTGATGTGAAACAAGAGTGACAGCATGCTGGCGGAGGGGGGTGGGGGGAGGAAGCAGACTGGACTGGCCTCTTGCCAAGACATGTCAATACAACACTTCGAGACTTAGTTATGGATGCGATACCAGCAACTGCAACATCATACAAACGATGGTGTAATTCGGATACAATTTTCCAATGTACATCGTGTTATAATGGGAGGGATGTGTTGCCAAAGAGATAATGTTTGGTCCCTATTAATGCCTTGCACTTAAGTATACAGATATATTAGACATACTTCAAGTTCAGACTTCACCACACAAGGTGAAACACGTGAGACTGGGAATAAAGGCGAACTGAATACATGCATGTTGTTCGGTTTGTCCTAGTGGGTGATGACACATGTGTTTCTACACTGGCAAGATGCGTAACGCCCAGTGTATTTAAAAGTTTCGCTTGGCACACGACAGTACAGTACTTAAAATTCAACAAACATGTATAATCAGACGAGCGCGTTCCTTAAAAACTGACCAATCATCCCATAACGTGTGTAACAACGTTATCATCAAACGACACAATAGACGCATGTAAATCATCGCTCGTTGCTGTACACAACGCATGACACGATAAGTAAATCTGTAGCAGCCTCGGGGTGGGAATGCCAACACTCCATGATACTGTTATGTTGTGGGGTAATAGAGGAACTTCATCGAAGGTTGGATTGTCTCGAGTAGCAATCGGTCGTAGAGAAGCAGGAGACATTGAATGTTTTAAGTTGGGACACTGTCAGCTTAACATTGTCGTGTACCGCATGGGGGGGGGGGGGGGCGGTGCTGGTTATTTGGGTAAGGTTTAAGGATGCATTTCCCAAGTATGTTGATTGCCCTCTGTGATGTTTTCTGATGTTTTTGCGTTTACAAGACCGCAATAAAAGGAATCATGTCTTAAAACAAAACAACCACAAAGCGAAAGTTCCAGCCAGACAAAAAAACCTGTTCAGGAATGACAACTAGCAAACCACGCCCACTGGGTGGATGATGGGATGGGCGTGAGGTCAGAGAGGTTTGGGGGAGACGGAGAGTTGTGTGAGGTACATGATTGGGGAAAAAAGGATCAAGCTGCTGGCTTCCGTCGACACAGTGTAGGAAGGCTGCACGATTCTCGTGTTCGTGACTGGAGCAAATGCTAGCATTGACTGTTCGATGAGTTCGTGAAGCGTGTACAATTTCTGAGGAGGGAAAAGAGCCGTACCTCGTAGCCTTTATCATGGACTCCAAGAATCGCTCGTCGTATGGTCGAGGAGGAAGGTGGGCAATATGTGGCATATTGCTGTTGAAGAAGCTGCAGGTGTTTGTGAATGTTGGCGTTTAATACGGCCACAACGAAACCTCACATATTTCCTGCCCAGAGAGAGGCTGGCGCATTTTGAGAACTTCCCGCAGTGACGACGCGGTTCGATAAATCAAGTTCTAATGGATGCATGACTTCTCGACGAAGCCTAAGTGCCAGAATAAAGAATGGATTTTATTTGTTTTAACCTTCCCCCTTGTCCGTTTGTTTAACTGTGGGTAGAAGCGCCTCAACTTTAGGCTGTAATGACCTACGTTTCATGACCTTCATGCTTGATTTATTTCTCTTTGGAACACTGGATGTATGTTCATTAACACTATTTAATTAAGATTGCGTTGTGTTGGTCTATTCGTTGTGGGTCGATGTATATAACGCGTGTGCTCGTCTGATACGAGCTTCGCTGCCTCCCATCCCGTAGCATTATCTCCAAGGATCACGTGTTCGCCTCAAGGTAGAATGTTCAGCTCTCGTCCAAGGTCGGTCTTACCGGCGTGGACACGGACAAACTTGGCTTACCAAATTGTGCTGACTCTGAGTGCGTTGATGAACTTCGCATGACGGACAGATACCAAACGCATCTCCATTCTTGGCTGCCTTTTGGAGATGTGGTCTGACTCAGACAGTTGTGACTATTGGTGAGGCAGAAGGTCTCCTTCCCAAACTCACTTTATCCAAATAGATCGTTTTGCAGCATGTGAAACCTGCTCCATGAAAGGTCGATGAGATTTCTCAACCGTGAAACGCCACCTCTGGCTAATGCATCTGACGGATCCGACACATAATTTTAGACTGCTTCGACTCAATCTTGTTCTCTATCCTCTCAGTCTTTTTCAGCTCTTTTCAGATGGCCTCTTTCCTTCTTTCAGAAAAGTTGCAATGTCACCCTATTCACAATGGATTCAAGTCAGACAAGGTGGGCTAATGGTTGAAGTGTCTGCTCCGAGTCTGGGAGGTCAGTGGTTCAAAGCCCGCAGAGTAATAAAAGACGACTTCTCTTCTTTTTTATGGTACGTTGTGCGTCCTTGCTGGATGTTTCAGCATTTAAAAGGATAAAGAGCACAGACAATCTGTGGTTGGCATCCATCGGAAGAGGAAATTTCTCCTTCCGAAATGCACCGCTAAGTGGTTGAGAAAGGCGGTGTCATTGTTGTGTGACATCGCTGGTACAGAGAGTGCCCCAAGAAGTGACGGCACTTCCCAATTTAGTGGCTGTGTCTCTCATGTAACAGTCCTGTGTTGGTCTTTGTGTATTCGTTGGTCGTATTCTCCATTGGTCGTATTCTCCATTGGTGGGTTTCAGGAGGTGGGAGGAAGTTCTCCCAGAACTCAAAATGTCCACCCTCTTTTGGTAAAGGATCATGGTTCATGAACCAAATTGTGAAACTTTGTTCTCATAGCCTTGTTCCAAGGGCTCTTTCAAAAATCTTCACTGAGCCTCTGACGGCCTCCACTTGTAGATCGTTTGTAGTGATATTCCCTGGAATGATTTTAAATACTCAGTGAAGGTTTTCTTCATTATTTCTGTGGCTCCAACTATCACTGGTACAATTTCAGCTTTCTTCAATTTCCACATCCTCTTGACTTCAATGTCCACATGATGGATCATCGAGTCATATGGAGCATTACTTGTTCATTTTTGAGGATCGGATTTGGTTTGGGTTTCCATGATCGTTTTGAGACCGGGATGTTGAAATGTTTACAGATGTGCCAGTGGATTGCTCTACAGACGCTGTCATGTCTTTTTGTGTACAGCTGTTCCGACATGAGTTTTTTACATCCCAAAAGGAGGAGACGTGCTTTCTGTTTCTACCCACAAAACCTGGGTTTCTCCGATTGACTCAGTCACGCCATTTTCTAAAAGGCACTATGGTAGTGTCATGTTTTGAGCATTGATGACGACTCATTCTCCATCCCAATTAATTTGACCTCTCTTAGCCAATCCAAAGAGCGTTCCTTGTCATCCCTGTCCTGTAAAGCTCTTTTTTTAAAAAAAATCTCCTGCTCCTTTGTCATTCTCCCATTTGTCAGAACACATCTGCTGATATTTCTTTTTGTAGTTTCTTTTTTTTTTTTCTTTGCATCACTGGGGCTGTGTTTGTTTCGTTTTCCTGTGTAGCATCCATCATTTGCACCTGTTTTGAAAGTTTGTTGCCAAATGGATTAAGAATCCCTTTTCTGGTTTGTTGTTTTCTTGCTCGTGTACAAATCCCATCCGATGGTCTGTTGAGCTTCCTCATACTCCGCTAGTCCTACACACATTGTTCTGTACACTTGGTTAAGCTCCATCAAACCATCATTTGTCAGTATGTCTACGTGTGTGAGATGTAGTGTGGCAGCTTCACGACGAGCCTTAGATCCTGCAAAAAAAAAAAAAGTCTGATACACTCAATTGCAGATGAGTCGGTCAGTCTTTTCCTTATGTTAAGTAAAATGATGGAATCTCTCATTCTGTACCCAGGCATTATTTTACAATTTCAAAATTTTGACCACCAGTAATGCTCCGCCCTGCTTTCATTGAACATGATGCTTCTTTCACCCAACAACGTATTAATGTATTATAGCTAACGTCGCACATGGTAAACTATAGATACATAATTTAGCAGACATCACTTCAGTTATACTTTTGTACAGCACTCAAGGTCATGTGCCACCGTTACTATGAAACAATCTGAAATAGCACAACAACCACAACTGAATAATATAAATGGTTCAAACAAGAGATCATGCCCATCTCTGTAGACAATGGTATTAACTAAGCAATGAAATAAATGAAATTATGACATTCTGATACAAAATTACGACACCAGAAACGTGATACTTGATTTTCATTATTAAACCACCCAGAAGAGTGTTGTGTGACGCATCATCTTCAAGAACATATTGGTGTCACACATGAACTCATCATTCGCCACAAAAGTCATTTGAAAGTTGAACTCGCTGCACACCGTTTATATGATCCAGGCAGACAATTGATAAGGTTGGACCAAGTCTGTTATTGAAGAGTCGGAATGCATGAATAGTCCCGATTCAAGACACTTAACAAACTCAATTATTTGCTTTTGTGCAAACATCCCCAAGTCCACCCCATTGAATCAGATCGTCGGTGGAATCAAGGATGACTGGTTGTGGCACCAAAAATAAGCAAAACTTGAGACCCACCTGTTACTGTAATACACACACCCATTATAAATCGTTAAAACAAACCAAACACTCGACTTCGGTTCTGGGTTTGGAGTGTCGGCAGGTCTCCTTCAGGGCTCTCTGCTGACAATCTCAAAGTTAAGTTTGCGGTCATTATCTGTCCGTTTTAACTGTTTATTTTCTCACCTCATGTTACTGTGTGTTCCTAGTTCAGTTTGTTTCAAAAATCGTGCTATTTTGTGAGATTTCGTCGACCTTGTCTTACCGGGTGCTTGAGGCTACTACCCTTTGTTTCCCCTCGGTAACGATCGTGTTTATTTGTTTTTTTTCCCCATACCTTCAATTTATATCTTCCCCACTTTCCTAACGTCCTCCACTCCTCCCACTAATCACTCCAATTTCTATCTTAAACCCCCCCCCAAAAAAAAACCACCTTTCTCCTTGTACACTCACGAGTCTCGATTCTTCTTCTTCTTCTTCTTCTTCTCCTCGTCATCCTCTTCTCCTCTCCTATCCTTCTTCCTCGATTTTTTCTACAACACTTCCATGACCTAATCTGTTGAAAACTCTCTCAAACATTAATAATAATAATAAAAACGATCTCTTATAATGCTTCATCTTCCTCTTTCACACGTGTGGTACTCTTTACTGTATCATAATGCACTACTCTTCTGCTATTTAAACAGACTGCTCTCAATTCGACCTCTCCTTCATACCTTGCCTAAAAAATCCAACTGTTACAGCGTTTCTTCTCTCCATTCTCTGAATTCGCCTTTATTGCATCCATCAAGAAACGTGTTAAATCGCATCTCTGACCTAAAACTTAAAAAACCCAGTTTGCTATGAATGTTCGCTTTCCATAACCATTCTTTTTTTTCCAACTTCAGTGCCAACTCACCCCTCTCACCCCTCACCCTCAAAGCAACCATCCCACTCTTCTCCCTCCAAGCCTCCCTCTCACCTCTCTCAAAATCCCCCTCACCTTTCTCCACCATTATCCCCCTCACTCACCCTTCTCAAAGTTGCCCCCCCCTCTCATCCTCAAAGCTGCCTCCTTCCACTGCCCTCTCACCTCCATCTCTTCACTCCACCTCCTCAAATCCTCAAATGCCTTCTTCCCCTCTCTTGTCCCCTCTCCCAGCACGACAAGGCCTTTTCTCCTCCTCATCCGGCCCTCTCCCGAGCTATCCTGCAATCCCCCACACTCTTTCAACAACCCTCCTTACCTCCCCGCTCGTCCCTTGTCCTAGCCTCCCCCTCCCCACCCCCTGCACCCAAAGCCTCCTCCCCTCCCTCTTCATTAAAAGTGTGGACTTCAAATATCCGGGGCCTTCGCTCAAACCTTTCAGATCTTTCTTACAGGTTGCCACTCACAAACCAGACATAATCTGCCGAACAGAAACTTTTTCTCCCCAAGACGTGTCTGACTCCCAAGTATCTCTCCCTGGTTACTCCTTCCTCCGGTATGACAGACCTGAGCCTCGTCCTGGTGGAGGAGTTGCTCTCTTCATCGAAGACTCTATTCCTCACTCCATGCACTGCCCTCACTACCCACACACCCAGGAATACCTCTGGCTACGGCTTCCCCTCCACTCCCACCTCATGTTTATTTGTGTACTGTACCGTCCACCTAACAGTGATGACTCCATTCAAGCCTTTCACTCAAGCCGACTGGCAGGGTCTCCAAGCAGCCATCAAACTTATAGACTGGTCTCCTATCGCTACTTCTCCAACATCAACTCATCGGGGGAATCTTTTCAAAGAAACTTGCTCTCCTTCATGCACAGATTACCCCTCTCGTCTTCAGTTGTCCTACCCTTCCTCCCGCCCTTGGTTCACTGAAGCTTGTGGTGAGGCAGTTGTCCTGAAACAACTTGCCTTTGCCTCATGGAAAGCAAACCCAACTGGGGCAATCTCAGTTCCTTCCATAAGCTCGGAACAAGTGTGTATCTACCCTCAGGAGAGCAAGAAAACAACATCTTTCTAATCTCAAGTCGAACTTCAAACCTCTCTCCTCAAAATCCTGGTGGCGTCTAATCAAATTGTTTCTGGTGTATGTTCCCCCTCAATCCCTCCCTTACCTCAAATAGCCGCACTGCTGATACCGCACATGAAAAGGCTGAATGCCTAAACTCGGTGTTTGCAGCTAAATCTTGTGTCCAAAACCCATCACTTTCTCTCCCCACCTTACCCAGTCGCACCCAATGTCCCTGGACTCTGTGTCCTTTTCTCCTGACAAGGTGGAGAGCCTGCAGAAAACCTCGACTCAGATTCTGCAACCGGTCTAGAGGCATCAGCCCACGTGTCCTAAAAACCTGCTCTTCTGCTCTTGCTCACCCCTCTCTCTGTTCTATTCACCTCTCATTTGCTCAAGGTCATCTGCCATCTGCTTGGAAATCAGCAAACATCACTGCCCTGCATAAAAAAGGTGCAAAAACAGATCCCTGCAACTACAGACCAATCAGCCTTCTCCCAATCAATCAGCAAGGTTATGGAATCATCATCGCTTCAGACATTAAATCCTTCCTCTTCTCCAATGGCTTGATTTCGATCATCAATTTGGTTTCAGACCAGGTCACTCTACACTGGATATGCTGCTTCTGCTCTCCACCAATGGATGGAGGTCCTCAATGCCAGACAGGAAATCCGAGCCGTATCCCTGGACATATCACTGCTTTTGACACAGTCTGGCACCCTGCCCTGCCTCAAAACTCTCTTGCTATGGTATCCAAGGCCATCCCCTCATGGCTCGCAGACTTCCTCTCCTGTCGCAGTCAACGGGTGGCCCTAAATGGAGTTCTTTCATCCCTTCTGTCCAGGCTGGAGTTCCTCAAGGTAGCATTCTGGGCCCTGTTATTTTCTGGTTTTCACAACGATCTCCGACTCTCTGGAAAATCCTCTATATCTCTTTGCTGATGACTCCACCCTCTGCCGTGCCATCGGTCACCCTCAGACCGGCAAGCAGCAGCTTCTTCGCTCACTGCAGATCTGGATAAAATCACAAACTGGTCCAACACGTGGAACATGTCTTTCAATCCGGACAAATCTCAACCTCTCACTATGTCTCTCCGAAAGGACCGTTTGAGACCCCCCCCCCCCCCATCCACTTTCTCAACAATCCTCTAGAAGAAGTCCTTTCTTTCAAGCTCTGGGTCTCACTATCTGCCATGACCTTTCCTGGAAAGCCACATTTCAAACCTCGCCTCCAAGCCAGTCGCCGACTGGGAATCCTCCTTCGTGCAAAGTCCTTCCTCGGCCCACCTGAGCTCCTGACCACTTAAAAGCTTTTGTCTGCAGCCTGATGGAGTACTGCTCTCCCCTCTGGGCTGGTGCTCCTGCTCTCACCTTTCTCGGCTTCACGCTGTGGAAACCAAGCTTTTCGGATCATTGAATCTCCCGCAATGAGGCTGAGTCTTTGGGCCTCTCACCAATCACCGCAGGTTGGTCGGTGGTCTTTCTGTCTTCTACCGTCTCCTCTCCAGCCTCGCCCCCCCTGCTCTCTCTGCGATTTGTCCCACCACATTTCCGCAGGGCGCTCAAGGTCGCCAACAACCCCTTCTGGTAAAACAACCAAAATCACAAATCACTGCTCACCTTCACTCTTTCATTCCTCTTTTTTCCCCCTTTGGAATAAACTCCCTCACTCTATTCAATCCCATTTCTCCCTCCAGGCCTTCAAAACAGCTGTTCACCACCACCTATCATCCCCACATCCAAATCCTCGATCTTTTCTACCCCCGATAATCCACCCAAGCCACCCCCTTCAAATTCCCTGCTTTCCTTCCTGAAAGTCCTGTAATGTCCATCTTCTATTCCCCATGTTCCCCGTCCCATCCCTCTCCCTTCCACAGATCTCCTAATGTCTCTGTTCCCCATCTTTTGTCCTTCCAACGCCCGCCCCTCTTGTCTCATGCCCCCTTGCTGTGCGTTGTGTGTTGCTCTCACGAGCCTCGACAAGGTACAAAAAAAAAAAAAAACCACCGAAGTCCCCTGTGTTATGCTCCATCGTGAGGAATCTGTGACTGATAACACAGGTAAGCATCATCCTATTACATTGTAGGAAACAAAATAAACCTGGACAAGTTGATGAATAAAGAAAGTGGATTTTAAAACCAAACACCAACGTGTGATGCATTTTGACTCAATATTACTGAAAACAGGAGAACAAGTTAATTTGGTAATCAAACTGGTAGGTTCCCATTGTGTGCTGCCTTTTTGGCTGCTGGTTGCATCATTGGTTAGGGGTGGCTATGCCGCCGATGCAGTGCCCTATTACCAGTATACTGGTGCTCATTTCACTGACCTCGGAAGGATGACAGGCTGAGTCAACCCCCTGATGTTAAATCAGTGGAAAACGGGGCTCGAACTCAGGACCTTGGATCCCAAGCCACCACCCTAACCGCTAAGCCAACACCAGCGCACCGGTAGGTTAAAATAAACATATTTACTTTGAGTTAACCACTCTATCCCATCAACAACCAACAAACTGTTGAGATCCTTCAAAGTGCAGTCAGAAAGACAAAGTTTACACAAGTTGGTAGTTAATCATTAGCACGCAACCCCCCCCCCCCCCCCCCAACTCCATGCAATTAGAACGCTCTTCAAATCGAATATATAAAACACTATACATCATACACCATTCTCGATCCATTCTCCACACACTTTTAAAACAACATTCTTGTTCAACTTACAAATAATCATGATTATGTTTTTAAACTGGGAATTTATTCGTTATTAAGATACAGTACAATGAACCCCACACCTCTCCCCACCACCCCCCCCCCCCCACGCCACCATCTTCCAAATATCAATTAATTATACTTCAAGCAACAAACCTTAAAAATAGTCCAGGGAACAAGATATGAGAACACCACCAAGTGCTAAAACGTCAAAACATCACGACACCTGTTCGAGGAGTTTAAAAACAGAGAGGCAATACTACCTGTCGATGCCAGTGGCAAGTTTAAACTCCATCTGCTCAATCACTTCCTTCTTCCTCTGCAAACATCCGGTCATCTTTGAAGAAGAGCTGAGGAATCCGATAAATAATCGTCATATAACCAACACAGACCTAACCTATATTATTTTTAAGTGCAATTATTTCCTGAATTAAACCAAGAGGGTCCTCAAGCTTGCCGTTTGCCCATTACAACATGGCTCCCAATACACGCTCGGTTTGCCAATCACAGAGGAGACCATGAGGTGAAGCCATGCGTGTAGGCGTCTTTCCTTGTTAGCCAATTATTCTTAACCACCAAACTATTGACATTTGTGCACAGAAATAAGGAAGCCAAGCATCCTCAATTTTCTGCATCCAACCTTTACAGCAAGTTTAAAGAAAATACAAACTTTACAGCAAGTTAAAGCAATAAGCACATCAGTGTAAAAACTTATCGGTTGTTAAACAATCGATTTATTTGAACAAACATCCCCAGTGAATCACGAAGAAAATCAGATTAATTTCCTTTTTAATCTCTGCAAAATAAAACAAATAATGATATGAGACATTGAGCACAGACACACACCTGAAGAGGCATGAGGTGATCACTGAACTGCTTGTCAAATAGGTGGAAGATTGTGGTTTGATGGACCACATCCAAGAAATAGAGGGAAGTGTTTCTGGAAATAGGAGATGGGATGCTTCGGAGAGAGATATGGGGGGGGGGGGAGGAGGTGACACTTACAACAAAAATAGTCATGAATTACATCACACCTAGGCCTCAACAGAAGTTTCAACAAAAACGAACAATCATTCACTCGATTCTCTATGCGGTGAAAGTTTTAATCCACAAAAACCACACAACTGAGACAGGCTTGCCACAGCATCCCTCTTCGCACAAATTGAAATAAGTCAGGTCAGCTACCCGAAGCATGTCTTTCAATGGAACAAAGTCCTATGCTCTCACTCTGTCCTTGCACAAGGATTGACTGTCAAAGGACACACAAAACCAACCCTCCACCCTCCCCATTGACGATCAAACACCCCACCAAATCCAACCCCACCACACCCTCCCCACTCAACGATCAAACAACCCCCAATCCAACCCATCCACCCCCCACCCCCATCTTCCACCTCCCCAATCGACAATCAACAACCCACCAAATCCAACCCCCACCCTCCATCTTCCACCCTCCCCCACTCGACAATCAAACAACCCCCCAAATCCACCCCCCCACCCTCCCCACTCGACGATAAACACACACCAGATCCAACCCTCACCCCCACCCACCCCACTCCAAATCCAACTCCCCTCCCCACCCCAAATCCACCCTCTCACCCCCAACCCAAATCCAACCACTCTCACTCGACTGTCACACAACACACTAAATCCAACCCCCTCACTCTGTACTTCCACAAGGATTTAATGTCACCCCAAGATACCCTCCACACCCAATTTTTAGCTATTTCCCCTGACAAACCCCTAGAAGAGGTGCAATCCCTGAAGCTCCTTGGATCTATCAGAATGAAAGACCAGTCTTGCTCATGGAGACCCATGTCGATCTGCATGTCCCCATCCCCCACATTTATTTAATTTACTTCACCTTCCTGTCCTTCTTTATCCCTTCTCTCTCTCCTCCTCCCCTTTTTATTTATTCCTTTTTTTTTTTTTTTATAACTTTCGTTTTTCCTATTTTAAAAGTAGTTTTAGTTTATTTATCCAACAACTTTCTTTCGCTTCTAGTATGTTAGCCCATCTGCCCATACAGCTGTTAGTGAGCGGGAGACGAGGTTTTGCAATCGCTTGTGTGTGTACACATGTCTCTGTCTGTCCAGGCCACAACCTTTTACCATTTGACCTTTCGTCCACAATTTTTCAACAAACCTTTATTATGAGAATATGGAGAAGACACTTAACAATTTGGTCAAAAGGTTACATAAAATCATCAACTTTCATCCGATTGACTTGAAATTTGAACAGAATTTGTACATTGGGTCACTGAATTAGTTCACCAATCAAAAGCTAGATGCCTGTTGCTTTTGTTGTCCAAAGGTCAAGGTCTCAGCCACTGATTTAGCAAGTCTATGCCCACTTAGTCTGTCTGTCCAGGCCATAATTATTTTTTTTTTAACCATTTGAGATTTTGTCATAAATTTTCAAAGAATTTTATCATGAGAATATGGAGAAGACAATTAATAAATTTTACATTTTTTTTTAGCTGTTGTTTTCGTCAAGTTTAGTTTGAGTACAAAGTGGACGTGATGGGCTTTGCATTTTGGGATGCGTTTGTGTATTTTTTTTGTCCACCTATTCCGTTATTTAACTCCTCCATGAACAACATATAGTGTACAAAAGTTAAATAAATAAATCAAAACTTACCCAGAAGACCAAGTTCAAAGCATAGTCCATGTGTTCACTGCAAGATATTCCACCACAATGTTGAAAATGCGAACAGCATTCCGAGGAAGGTCTGACTGATCTGACAACTAGAGGGAATTGGTGAGGACGACAACCCGGAACAGCAACTTTACTCTCGAGGCAAGAAATAATTTACAAAAACAAAAACAAAAAAAATAGACACTTCTATCTCTGTGTCATCCTCAATTCCTTTTCATGCGAGTGGTGCTATGTCTTATAGACTCGTGGTGTAAAGCCAGATTAAAACAACTAAACATCAAGTAAAACCTCACGTTGTACTCCAAATACAGACCTTCTGACACCTCTCAAACGCCATCTTGGATTCCTGTAGAAGGCTCACGACGACATCCTGTGACAGGAATGTTTCACCGTGCGTTTCCACACTGGACTCAATGGCAGGTTCGTGCGCTGCCGAATACGTTCCTTTAGATCTTGGATGCTGTGGAAAGACAGCGTAACCAACCAACAACCATTTGGCAAAAACTCAACAATAAAAGGCATACATTCTCAAAAGGGGTAACAATGGCATTTCATTAATGACAGAACTACTGAGTACAGACGTGCCCAACTGTTATGGCACACGTGTCAGTTAGGCCGTCTCCAATGTTCTTGCTCGAGACGGCAACCTAATCCCCACCATAGTCTTCAGAAATAACTCCAACCAACCGCCGAAAGGCTAATAAGAATAAGGTTTAGTTTAAATAAGGCAATTTAACGACACATGGAAACTTACACACAACTTACATACCCACTCAATCCAATCCCAGCGTGTGCATATCTTTCTCACTCATTCTGAGCAAACCTTCAAGACTGTACTAGAACTCTCTGCTGTCAAAACCTGACATCTACGGTGGTTAAGTAATCCCATCACTCCTTCGAGAGAGAATCAGAAATGTCTGATGTCGTCAAAAGTATGACATCTTCGGCAGTTATGGACTTTGATCTTCTCTTCATAAATTACAATCAATTTCAAATTAAATGAACCGAGGACCTGTACACTTGAACAGTCAGCACTTCTTTGTGCCACATTTAATTAACCAACACCATATAAACAATTCGAGTATTAAAGAAAACAAAACGTGGTACACATTCACAACACCATCATGTCTGCATTCACAGCAAGAAAATGCCCCTTTTGCAATGACATTTAACTCACTTATAAAGTTTGAGCTCTAAGCTATCACATTAATAACAGGAACAGCCAAGAAAATGGTTAGAGACAAAAAAGGTGAGAAAAACATTTTCTTCGGGAATGTCAATGCTCACATAAGAACGTGGATACAATATCCATCATGCCCAAGTAAAGTTAATTGCACTCCGAGCTCCTCTGCTGACCTTCCGATGGCTATTGGCCGTTTCTGGTGATTTTTGGACTCGTAGAAACGCTGGAGGATGAGAGAACTGCGATTTCTGAGGTGGTCAATTTCCATGTCAATGTAGTTCTCCAGGTAGGACAGAAATGCAGCTTTGGTGAGCTTGGCCAGATATGCATGATGGTCTGTACCAATGTTGAGGTCTGCAAGATGCTTGGATAGTGTCAGTGTTCTGGGGAACGGGTTAGTGGGGTCGCAGGGGTGGGGGAGGGGGGAGTGGGTGATAAACAGTAGCATAATGCAAGCGGTAAAACCAGAGTTCAAGTGTGAATGAGATTATGTAAAATAAGCGATAATAATGTTACCTTGATGTTAGTGTCTCTCACAGGCAGGGGCGGATACTGAAATTTTTTATGGGGGGTTCACTTAATGTTAAGATGTTCTCATATTGTGAAATATACACCGAGGCTTATTCAAATCAATGTAGTTGTCGAGGAAAAACCGGTTAATCTACCAGAGCTCGCAGTGTCCGACCATAAATTTACTTTCTCCACAGGAAAATTTGGAATATCGAGCTACTTGATGAAAAGGCCTAGGCCTGCCACTCACCGATTCTAAAGAAAAGCTGAAGATTTTGGAATCTTGCGGAATCTTTGCGACGGATCTTTACAACAACAATGTAAATACACAAAATGTTTCCAATACAAATCAATGAAGATATCAAACGGACAAGCACAAAATGGGGTGAAATGACCCCGAGCACGAAACCTGAACTCGCCAGTGTGGATAATCAGATCATTCATTATAATAATGGA
>CM068960.1:1345632-1359979 GCA_035128595.1 Eptatretus atami | reverse complement strand
ATGCATGTTGGAGGAGCTGGGCAGGGTTGGAGAGCTGAGAAAGCAGAGAGAGCTAGATTGGAGGAGAGGTGGTTAAAAAAACAAAATAAACCACAACAGACACCAACAAACAACAACTAGAGAGTTCACAGAACATGACACCCCATGCAGTGTTTAAGTATATCGTTATGGTTTTGGAACCTTAAACCCAGGGAGAAGTATACATGGACACGTAGGTGACCTTGGATCAGTTTTTTCATTAGTCTTTGTATAGATGTCTTTGGTTCCTTGTCAAGGCTGTTCAAGGGGGGGGGGGGGGGGGGGGGGAGGAGGGTGGCATGCATTGGCAAGGGTATTCTCCTCGTGTAATGTCTCCCCCTCCTCCTGTTACTTTCATCTTTCCTCCTTCCCCATCGGTCCATTCCCCCTCCCCTCTGCCTTTCTCCACCAGCAATTACCTCCCTTCACCAAACATCTTTCAACAATCCCTCCTTTCCCATCGGTCCGTTACGTTACCGACTGGGTCTGGGCACCAAAACGAGACAGAGGAGGCGAGTCACATTCTAGCTCGCATATCTGGGACGCCGGGAAGAGGAAACTCGCCTACTGGGTCTGGGCACCTTGGAGATGCGGCTGCGTGTCCCATTGTGCCACATCACCACTGCCCATCTTCCCCATCCATTTCCCTCCACATTCCCTTGCATATTTGGACTGTGAGAGGTGAGGGAAAACAGAAAAGACTGCTTTTCTTTTCTCCATACTTTACTTTTGCTTTATTTTCAAGGTATTCTTGTTTTATTCTTTTCCCCTGAGTGAATGATGGCAAAGTCTTTTGTGCAAGATTGAATAAGAATACGTGTTATGGTTAAATCTGCTCGTATGTGCCGTTTTGCTTTCTTGCTTTTAAATGAATGCTTGCTTATTATTTCCAATGTCTCAGTTTTCTTTTCCTTTATTGGTCTGACAGTGCACAAGCATAGTTAGACGGGAAGGTGTGCCCCAATAACTTGCTTTGTTAGCCAGCACACACTCACTGCAACGCTCAGCAGTAATCCGAGTGTGCGCGGAGGCCACGTGACCCAAAATAACCGGCCGCCCACAGGCAAGATATCATGCGAAATAGTATAATCCTGCCCAGATTGGCCGTGCCAATTGGCGTTCGTGGTTGCCAAGCAACCTGCCCGTGTGCAGAGTTATCTGTGCCCAGCGGCCTCAGGACCGGTCGTTCGAGAGGGACCCGAGTGCTTCCCCTCGTGGTGAGCCTTGAACCCTGGATCCATAACAATATACCTTAACGAGGTCATGTTTTCTGGGATTCTCCCAAAATTAGGAAACTATATAGCAAATATGAGTAGAGCGATAGATGTCAACCAATGGCTGGAAGAATGGTGTGGGGAGGAAGGTTTTACATTTAAGAATGGAGGAAGGTTTTACATTCAAGGGAATCATTTAGGGGCCAAAGGGAGTGTTTCCGGAATGATGGCCGTATGTTAAATAGAAAGGGGGCAGCAAGGTTTGCAGTGGGAGATGAAGAAGGATTGATGTGGCTTTTTCTTTATAGGTCAGCGAGGGTGGCGAGGTATGAAAGAAGTAATGGATGATGTAATTTGATGAGTAAGGCAGGAAGAAAATAGAAATTTTGGAAGGGAAATTAAGAACGTCATTTATCCGATGGTTTTTTCAAGACTTTTATTAGGTGGTGACCCAATCAGAACTCTCTACATCGCGCGACCCAAAGATTTCAAACCAATTCATTATATAAGATTAAGATTATCATATGACACAAGACAGTTTACTGGTTTATTTTCACATCAGTTCATGTTTTCATAGACGATAACGGCGAAGTAGCCGACAGTATCCAATGGTGAAGTTTGAATGTGTTCAGAAGTTGTCGAATGACTTTTATATCAGTGAGAGGAAGCTGTTTTTTTCAGAAACAACTTTACTATTGCGTGGGAAGTTAGATGACCAATGCGAGGATCATATAATGCTCATTTCTAGGCGATTTCGTACTTTGTTTTAATCACCACATGGTTGAGAACGATGTTCACAAAAGTATGATGAGGATATGACATGAGAACCTTAATGGCGCGCCGTGACAGGGTCGGGTCGACGGCAGCATTTTGCACCAGAACGTCGACATAATTTGTGCGCAAGAGCCTGCGCTCCTGATCCTGTGGAGTGTTAAAAGCCCTTCCGTGCTGTATCGTTTATCAGCATCGAGTCCAGTGAGCCGTGAAAGGGTCCCGACCACTAAAGGACTGCACATTCAGCTCAGAGAAATTAGGCTCGAGATGTTCAATGAGCGACGAAGTGACGTGCTATCCCAGAAAGACTGTCGAGCTCGTATTATCAATGCAGGTCGTTAGATGCTCACCAGACGGGGGAGGGTGAAGCGCTTACAGCGCTTTGCTGCAGTAATTAGAGTCGCCAGATCCGCTCATTTTATCGTGAAAAATCATGAGGTTGGCGTCTTTGCTTGGAGGGACGGTTGAGACATTGAGACGTTCAAGAGTGTCAACGAGAATAGCAAGAGTTTGACAGCAAGGAGTCGACTCGGCAACGCCGAAGTACCAGCCGTTTTCCTTGTGTGGTAGGAACTCTTCAGTTCATCTTGAGCTCGTAATGCACAGAAGAAAGTTTCTCGAGATAACCATCTGACTTGAGTGTGAATAGCAAATTGTCTTATGGCGCGTCATCGGCTGGCAGATAGCCTGAATAATTATGTTGAGGGCGTAGTCAATTTGATGTGAGTCATTTTTACGACTTCGAGAGCACGCTCTGCAAGGTTTCTGGCAAAGTAGAGGGCGAGCGCTTCTCGTGATCATGCAGTGTACCATAGAGGTCTGAGGAGCCACCTCAGCAATTTTAGCTGAATCCGAAGCACTTCTAACATTGCTGGCGCCGCGTCTTTGTGAACCGAGCAACTTTCCGAAGTCCAAATCATGGTCAGAAAAACTGCGCTACTTCCAAATGTCCTCACCTTTGGTGGTGGCTCCAGATGGTTTGATGAGCAGAGGCTCATCGCAAGTTATCAGCGCTTGATGAAGCGGCCCAGACGATGAGGTTGCGGTACGATGCGATAGTCAGGGTGATCGTCCAACTGATGGCGTGCCATGGCGTTCCTTGATCTTTCTGTACGACCTGAGCCGTGTATATCCAGACTCATATTTCAATTCTGCGTTGGATGGTGTTGTCAGAGGGTTATAACTGCCAGTTTCTTCGCGCTCCTCCCCAACCATCAGAGATACCGCATCCTTTGCACATGCAGCAGATTCTTCCGCAATGGGTGAGCTTTTTAGTTTGGAACTGGGCGACACGCTATACAGGCCTCTATTCCGAGAAGTTCTGATGGCATGTACCCTCTCTGTAAGACGGTATTCTTGAGGTGCAGAGTTTCCTCTCAAAGAACGCTGCTCTCTCCTTAATCCTGATCGAGGCGATTTTTGTAGTCAAATGCTCTGCAACTTATTTTGTTTCTAGACTCCGCAGAAAGCACTCGAAACAATAACCTGGGCTCTGTGCCCCCTTTATCACCTGGTAAAACAGGTCAGAATTTTCCTGGTAGAGAACGTTCTCGAGATTTGCTGGTGCCGTGCTGCCATCAAATAAGGTCTCGAGTCGTACGTGGAGATGAATAGACGTTAAGATCGAGTCAGGGTCTGAATCTGAGAGGCGTGGATCAACACTATTTCCGCCAAATGAACCGCCTCAGGACCCACGCATCGGCTGATCACATTCCAAGCTCTGTTGTGCGGGTTCCACTTTGAACGAACCGTTTATATTACATTCCCGTAAGCGAACAGATCGAAAATAACAATTTTTTTTCGCTGCAAGGCGGACCGCGCGACCATAAAATTTGCTCGGCGCACCCCTGTGGTCCGCCCCCGGTTTGAAAACCAGATTCTATACCATGCCAGGAGTTTAAATAGATAGATGGAAGAGCTTGACACACGTGAATAGCGAGGAGTACGTCTCGATTGAGTGAGTGAGACATGGTTTAAGGAGAGAGGAACTGAGGACAGGATTAGAAGGCTACAAGGAGATCGGTGTGATAGGAAGGAGAGAATAGGAGGAGGAGTAGCAATCTGGGTAAAGGACAGCATTGTATCAAGAGAAAGGTGACATTAGGAAGGATATGTTGATGATTCTGGTGTGGTAGAGATTAGAGATTGTAAAACAGTAGATACTGGTAGGATGCTTTTATAGGGCTCCGGGTGTGAAGGAGAGGAGGAAGGAGGAGTAATGAATATTCAAAAGGGATGTGTAAGGGAAGAGTATTGATTATGGGGGATTTTAACTTGCCAGGAAGATTGGGTCCAGGAATGGGAAAGGAAGAGCGGATGAGGATTTCCTCGTTTTATTCCAAGATTGCTTTTTAACCAGTTTGTAGATAAGCCCACGAGGGGCGTACAGTGTTAGACCTCTTTTAATACAATCCCAATATTGGAGGAGGTGGAGGGTGGGAGCTTTCGGACAAGTGACATAACTCGTGTGTGCAAAATTCTGTTAAAGGTTAGAGTTAGGATAGTAGAGTAAGGCTATAGATTTCAGGAAGGCAACTTTGAGGGTGAGGAGAGAGTTGGGTGATGTAATTGGGAGACTCAAAACAGGGCAATCAGCATCAGAGAAATGGAAAACTTCAGGACCAAATGTGTAGAGTCAGAGCAGTACATTCCAATGAGGTGTAAAACTAGAAAGAAAGACACAGGGTGGTTGAGCAGTGAGATCAGGAACACTATTAAGGAGAAGCAGAAGGATTTATGGTTTAAAATAACAGGATGGAGTGAGATTTATATCAATATCGGAGTAAACAGAGCAAGTTCATAAAATAACTCGACAAGCCAAAGAGGTATGAGAAGGACATGGCTAAGATATTAAACATATCGCAAGCTTTCTTTAAGTATATCGGGAAAAGAACAGGTTAGGACCAGTGTGGGGCATTGAGGAGGGAGTGATAAAGTGAGATGGCAGGCTTATTAACAGGTATTTTTTTCAACTTTTACAAAGAACGTCAGGAGATTGCCAATAGCTGAGAGTATCTATCAAGGAGGTGAGGAAGGCTCTTACAGAAGATCCAGGTTGGAGTGGAGGAAGTAAAGGAAAGCTAGGTAATCAAGATTAGATAAGGTCCGGGTCAGATAACATGCCCCCCGAGAAGTATTGAGGAGGTGGCTGAGCGGTAAGGAGATGTTAACGGATATTTCAATGGCTCACTGGAGTCAGGACAGGTACCGAGGATTGGAGAGTAGTAAATGTCACACCATTATTTAAAGAAGGATCCAGAAAAAGAATTGGAAACTGTAGACCTGTTAGCTTGAATTCAGTTGTGGGGAAGGTGTTGGAGACATTAACTGAGACAGATGAGGAACCATTTCAATAAATACAAACAATTAATGTAGTCAGCATGGGTTTACCAAAGGTAGTCTGTTTAACAAATCTTTTAGAGTTCTATGAAGCAGTTTCTGATTGGGTGGATGAGGGAAAGGCAGTTGACATAGTATATCTAGACTTTAAGAAAGATTTGATAAGGTACCACATCGGAGGTTGTTAGCCAAAGTGAGGGCTTGTGGAGTGGCTGGTCAGGTAGTAATTGGATGCAAACTGGCTTGTGATCAGAAGCAAAGAGTGCTGTGAGTGGGAGGATGTCTTGCTGGGAGGATGCAAGCATGGGGTACTCAGGGATCAGTACTCGGACCATTACTTATTCATGATTTACATCAATGATATGCATAGTGGGGTGAAGAGTAAGCTTTCCAAATTTGCAAATGACACAAAGTATTTTCTTCTGTTGATCTTTTGTTGATAAATGAGTGTGGTGTTGATGTGGCATAGCATGATGGGATGAACGGCCTCCACCTGTGTCTGATTTCTTTGTGTGTTTATTGATCACGACAGAAGCCGTCATTCATTATATTATCTGTGTGCCAAGTCTGAACAACACCGGTAAATGCATATCCGAGTAATAGTTAACAACGTATTCAACATCGGGTTTTTTTTACAACGAAAGTGGCCTTTGCCTACCTCACACAAAAGTAACTTTACAACTTTTGAATCACAACAGTATCTGATCCCTTTTTAGGCAGCTCGATTATGTTATTCTAAATCATCAATTTTTAAAACTAGAAACACCTGCTTCCTTTGGGGGCAGCCTGGGGAGGAGAGAGGGCAAATATATTTTGGGCCATGGCTAATAATCCCGTCTGCAGCAGGGATCAGTGAACCACTTGTGCTGTGACACGTGTACAGGAAAAATCTGAAAGTCTTTCTACCCCCGATTCGGGGAGAGGGGAGGGGGGAGATTTATATTTTTGTACTTATGACCTGACCCCTGGGTACGACCAACACATGTGCAAAATTTGGTGGAGACCGGCTGAGCCAAGGTTATTTTTTCTTCTCATTGACGTAGATGTATGCACACCAACACATACACACTATTCAATATTGTAGGATAAATGCTGAAAAAAATAACAATAAAAAAGGGCTATTGGTGCAGCATCCCTTTCAATATTTCTTCAAAAGTTATGTTTTTGGTTTACAAGCTTCAGGCTCATGTAAGAGCGAGGAGACAGAATAGAAGGTAATGGACCAACAATGGATCAGTGGGACTGACAGCAAATGGATGTAACAAGCATCGGGATCAATGAAGAGAGATACAGAGAGCGAGAGATAGAGACAGAAGAGATACAGAGAGCGAGAGATAGACAGAGAGATACAGAGAGGCAAGAGATAGAGACAAAGAGCGAGACAGAGAGGACAAAGAGCAAGACAGAGATAGACAGATACAAGAGAGAAGAGAGGGTGGGAGAGAGAGAGGGTGAGGAGAAGAGAGGGTGAGAGAAGAGAGGGTGAGAGAGGAGAGAGGGTGAGAGAGAGAGAGAGGGTGAGATGAGAGAGAGAGGTGAGAGAGAGAGGGTGAGAGAGAGAGAGGTGAGAGTGAGGTGAGAGAGAGAGAGAGGTGAGAGAGAGAGAGAGGGTGAGAGAGAGAGAGAGGTGAGAGAGAGAGAGGGGTGAGAGAGAGAGAGAGGGTGAGAGAGAGAGAGAGAGGGTGAGAGAGAGAGGGTGAGAGAGAGAGAGAGGGTGAGAGAGAGGTAGAGAGGTGAGAGAGAGAGAGAGTGAGAGAGGAGAGAGAGGGTGAGAGAGAGAGGTGAGAGAGGGGGGTGAGAGAGAGAGGGCGTGAGAGAGAGAGAGAGAGAGTGAGAGAGGAGAGAGGTGAGAGAGAGAGGGTGAGAGAGAGAGGGTGAGAGAGAGAGGGTGAGAGAGAGAGAGGTGAGAGAGAGAGAGAGAGAGAGAGAGAGAGTGAGAGAGGAGGAGAGAGAGAGAGAGAGAGAGAGAGAGAGAGGAGTGAGACGAGAGAGTAAGAAGAGTCAGAGCAGGATATGGAGTGGAGGATTAGAGATGATCACCAAGGTGGTGAGTACTGGCAATCTCAAAGCTTTGGTGGAATGAGTGGGATCAAGTAGACTGAGGTAGGGGGTTCCATACACAATAGAAGGGGACCAAAGGCATGAAAATAAATAGTGAACCGATATTTTTGAGATTTACAAGGGGGGTTTGAACTAAGCAATATCAAACAACAACTGGATATACATATAGAAAGCACGCAACATCCAGAGAAACCCTTCATCACAGGAGTAAGACAGGAGATGGGAATGGGATGAGCACACAGCACAGTCCAACCTGCCGTAAGCCGTTTTCACGTTGTACGAGGTGCCGAGTTGAGGATGGGTAGACCGAGTTGCTTGTAATTTGTTTCCAGACAGAGCCGTCTCAATCTGCAACAACATCCAAACAATCAAAGTTTCATCAATTCAGGATCTTACCCAAGAAAATCAAAATAGATTCAGTTGAGACAATCAACAGATGCAACAATCGTCTTCAAGGCTTCAGTTGCATAATAATTTTCTTAAGATCAACG
Organism: Eptatretus atami; assembly: GCA_035128595.1. Taxonomy (NCBI): domain Eukaryota; kingdom Metazoa; phylum Chordata; class Myxini; order Myxiniformes; family Myxinidae; genus Eptatretus; species Eptatretus atami. The sequence continues at coordinate 1,352,082 of CM068960.1, read as the reverse complement.
GCACAACTGTAAGAGGAAATACAGAACACGAACAATTCAACAGAAAACAAGAGTTCACCACAATTTTTTATGGCCTACAGGTATACAAATAATTCAAAGGGAGTATACTTGAATGGAGCACAGGAACTGTCTACCCACCAACCAACTGACTGAATGACTGATCACTACCACAAACCAAACTCGACCAATCCAAAATGTCTTCCACATTCCATTAATAGGGTGGTGTTGCATTTTGTATTTCTAACATACTAGATATGCAGGCTCGTGTGGGAGCTAATCAACAGAGGGTGGGAAAGTTCAAACACTGCCCGATGATCTACGGAAGAGGGAGACGGACGCAAAACATTGCAGATGAGTGGTAGAAAAAAATTCCACAGAATCCACTGAGGGTGTTAACTGGTGTAGAGAGAGCAGGGTAGGTATGATTCTGGAACAGCCCATGTGTCCAGATTATTGAATAAGAATTCTCCAGGTAGTCAAACTAACACTTACAGAGGTGTAAATCACTTTTCTTCTTTAAAAACACTCCAAATGCATCGGAAAAAAAACCATTCCTTTTCCACAAAAAGCACACGTCCCACCAGACCGGGAAAGAGCACCATCGCTCACTTGCAGCAGAGATGACGCGACACATGGGTGGAGCACAAATATGCATGAAGAAAATATAAATATGCATAAGACAAACAAGAATATGCATGAGGCAAACATGGGCGACATAGAGGCAACATGGCAACATAAATATTGAACTTCCACTTCGCGAAACGTGATGAAACATGGTGTTCCCAATAAACGTTCATGCTTGGTAGCCAATACAGCTATGGAATGAAACTCCAGATCGTTAACCAACTCCACAGCAGCAAAGTTGGTTTAATGGGTAGTTTGAATCCCAGAGACATCTTGAAGGTCTGGAACATTTTCTCTTACTCACGCACATGGAAACAATGGAACATTTGCTCAACGTAGACATGATGGGGATGGGTTCCTGTCTGAAGTGTACAAATATCCGAGGAGACTATTGACGAGGTCTGGACCAGAAGTACCTTATTTAGTAGCATAAACTCTTATTTAGTGAGACATCATGAAGTAGCACTGCTGTCAAGCACCACATGAATATTTCAGGTTTGCATGGATGGAAAACAGCAAAATGAGGAAGATGTCATCGTGGTCCTTTTGCCTCTGTTCCTGGTTCAGAGACTCAGCATGTCCTTTGACAAAAAATAGTTTAGCCATGAAGTCCACATACGCAGTTTAAGGGCTGGTTTCTTATCTAGAAGCTTGCAAAAGGACTAACAGTTTGATTGCAATGGATCATTTGTCTGGAAGTTTTCATAGTCTCTGAAGGGTAATGGAGCCACCCAATTGCCATTGTCGTTCTTGATGATCAAGTCCTCCATGATTGCAAGAAACGGTTGTCCATGGAGCGACCCAGCTCACCATTCTTGTTCGCTGATAGACGTCACTGCCAACTCCACTGGTCAGACATGACTTCAAGTTGGTGGTTGCAGGATCTCCCGAAGAGCTGACCTGAAGGTACGTGATTATGTGGCAGGATGACGTCCTATGATGGTGACACGATTCGGGCATGGGAGCAGAGCGATGGTCTTCCATTGTCGAGAATGTGGGTATGATAGGCACCACTCGCTCAGGGCTATGGATGCCGTCCAGACATACATTCAAATTATAAACCATCCAAGGTCCATACGCTGTGCATTAGGTGGTCCATTGAGATTCTCTGACCTTTAGCGGCTGAGGAGCATCTCATCCAATTAACAGCAAGATGGTTGCTTTCGGTCAGGTTCGGGAAATTTAGTGATAGAACATATATGTGAGTGAAGCCTTGCAACCTCCGGTGTTGGAATTACGAGGCAATAGCATTACACTCGGTTAGCTCCTGTAACGGCAGGTGGACGATTCCATCGAAAGATTCGATGACTAGATTCCTGAACGCCTACACTGGCTGCCATAGTTCCAAAGAGGTTTTGAGTTCATAGGGACTAGATTATTTGGCACGTTGAAGTAGTCAGCGTTTGCTGTGGCCCAGAGACCGATTTGACTGGTCATCCAACACAGCATGAGTTTTCAGAACATTTTCAGGATTACCAGCAATGAATACCTTCACAAGCCAGATTTGAACAACACCTTCCTCTGCATCCCCTAATTCCACAAACCCCGTACACCTGTTAATCCACCAAGGGTCACCTCGCCATGCTTTTGAAGCCCATCCACACTCTCAGAGTTTGAAGGGTCCTGATAAATTCCCACTGCCGGCTGTCGAGGGTAGCACAACTGGCATCATGAAGTGCTGAGAATGACGGGTGCTGTCACAGTGAGAACAACGTAATTTTACTTGACACTTCTTGGCTGAATGGTTCGTTGAATAGAGCACATCTGGTACAACGTATTTTCTATTGGTTAAGGAAGAGTCTGGATTGCAATGTTTTTTCTTTGAATATTCTCAATGTGTAAGAGGATGTTTGGTTCTATGAATAGGAGAATTGTTGCGGATCTTCCATTCAACGACGAGTGTGCTGATTTTCAGAAAGCGACATGACTGCTGCGGTTAAGTTGCTCAACAATACTGTGGCAGCAATTCACCCGTGACCTCGGTCTTACTTCTCTGACACTTGACGAGTGTCACAAGTGAAGGTAGACATTCTCTTCTTTGTAGTGAGTGGAGCTTTCACCTTAGTAACCAAAGAACGTGATCAGTCACCATATCAGAGGAAACCATCAGACTGAGGTCTTTTTGAAATCTTTGCAATGTGCCAAATGCAGGATGCCAGCATAGAAAATGGGCACCAAGGTGATATTGTGGGTTTCTTTATACTTGAAGGCCTTCATCCAATGCGTTGTTCCAGACCTGACCATATCATCAGATGACCCACGAGGTCAGGTGGAAGCTTTTGCTGTGATTGGTTTGAGGAATAGAGATATATCCAAAGCTGCAATTCTGGGAAGGGAACCATCATTTTTGGCGGCCTCAATTTCCTCGATGGTGTCGCTAAACTTCTGCTAATGTTTTGCGATCATGAGGAGAGACTCGACGACAAAATTTCCAGCTTACTTAGCAATGATTGTGTACTGCTTCAACACTGCCGAATCTTTCTTGAAAGAGATTCCAGACCTGCTCGAAACCAAACATCAGGTTTAGAAATGTAGACTCAATTTAGATGCTCTATGAGTGCTATGGATTCTGAACCAATCAACCATATGTTTTAACGATGAGGTTAAGCTGTTCATCAGATGCCAGCGGTACTCCTCTGATCATGTTCTGGAAGGCCGCACACACCCATGTCCTGAATTTCTAAAAGCTTATCATCAAAAACAGAAATCCGATTTGAAAAGTAAGTCTTGATAGACAAATAGTTTACAGTCTTGGAAAGGCAGGCATCACTGTTGGCGGAGCTGGCTTTTGTGACCGCAACGAGCTCATTACGTGCATGTTAACACAGTGTGGGGGGGGGGGTGTGCAACCATGACACATAGCATTGAAGGACGATGAACGAAAGGTTGTGTGTAAGGCATTAGTTGGTGTCTGTGGTGAGTTTTGTACGACAAGACCAGGAGCTGGCATCGTGTTATCCTGAGCAGACAGAACTTGCCTGTTAGACACGTTTGATGTCAACGAGTTCTCCATGGATGCTGGTGCTGCAGTGTTGATAGCTGGTGGAATGGGGTCTGCCTGAAATGACACTGGTTCGATGCGACGTAGGCTGGGTCAAGCACATAGCCGGGTATTGGTGGATTAACTTCAGTAATCGTGTTCAGAATGAATGAATTGTGCAAAGATGTGACATACCTGAACAACAGCATTCGCCACCTTCGCCGCAGGTGTCCGGTAATGTTGTTTAAATCCACCCCAACAGAGCGTTACCAATGGTTCCAAAGTCACTGATCCCAAGCAGCCTCTTCCTCTCACTTCAGCTGTGCGAGATGTATCTGTTGCTGCGTAGCTTTCAATTGTTGCTGCATTCATTGCTGCTTGAGTTTGCATCTGTGCTGTTTTGAGTAGCAAGAGCTTTGTCCTATTTGCATCCATGGCAACTCTGACAGAGGCCTAGCTGCTTTCTGCTTTGGCCTTGGACAAGAACGAAGACCTGGAAGAGTTGGATAAACCGGGAGCTAGTGACAGACCACATATAAAGTAAGCTTCGACAGTGTGGCTCTTCTTCCTCGCCAGGGGCGAGACAGCGTGGTCAGGTTTTTACCATCCTGGAACGACTCATGTGTCCAGATTCTTGAATAAAGAATGCTACAGGCAGTTTAACCAACACTTGCAGAGGTTAAATTATTATTCCTTATTTAAAACATTCCAAGTGCACTGATAAAAAAAATTAACGTGCGTTTTCCACAAAAAAAACATGTCCCACCAGACTGGGAAGAGCCACCCTCGCCCGACTGCAGCGGAGATGACGTAACACATGGGTTTTGCATAAATATGCATGATGCAAGACAGGGTGGAGCATGAATATACTGTATACGATTTGGCGCCCGCCAGCGTGCGAACGACCCGCCTCCTAACCAATAGCGGGTCGCTTCGCCCACCGAACGGACAATTCAGTCGCGACTTTCTGGAACAACGCCGAAACCCAGTCATGGGTGTGCTCCAAGCGCACACCACGGCCTAGTCATATTCTACCTCCGCGGCGGACAGGTCAATCGCGAATTGTCGATATACTAATTATTCGGCGGGCAGCCTACCGAGAGACCGTACCTCAGCGAGGTCTGCTTGGACACGAACCGCTTAAGTGGTTCGTTCCGTTCTGGGATAACCGAGCGGTGTATTATCGCGAGACCTCGCTGGACCGCAATTCTTTTATCGGCTATTAAAGAGCCCGCCACCATTCCGAAATGCAATACGGCGGTTCACTGGGGAAAGAGGACACAACGAACGGGTTAACATTTAAACACGCACATTTATTCACACACGTATGCAGTCAGGTATGCAAAACACCAAACTGCACGATACAGAAAAGCAATGGAATTGGTGGGAAGGGACAAGACACGAGCAAGGCAAAGCACTACAACCGTCTATTATTAATCATGTACAAGCCTTATACAGTTTCTACTTGACGGGACACGGCGCCACATATTCACCAGCAAGAAAGCAGGGAAAAGACCCCCTCAAAGAAAGGTGTCAGACTGGACCCCAGAGGCCTTATGTCCAAGGAGCTGGGTTGACCGAAAGAACTCCAAGAGGCCGCCGCAGGTGTACCTTCACCCTCGTGGTGACTTTCTTGGGCGACCCCTCGATGGTCCTTCTCCAGCGACCCAATGACTGCGGGGGACTCTGGACTCCAGACTCCAGCGCGGCTACCCACAAATCCGCACTCCGACACGAGCCCAGATCTCCACCGACTGACTGACTCCGAACCCAACTCGACAACCACCCGCTTATCTTTCGCTTCTCGACTCGATTCTCTCCACGCAGCTCCGCTCGCTGCGTCCAGCGCGCCCTTTTATTTCCAACGCTCCGCCCCTCCCCTCGCGGCGCGCGGGGTTAAGAAAGATCTGCTGCCCTGGCCCCAAGGGGGTGGGGCGCCGGGTCCAATTTTTCGCCCAAAACAGCCCCACTCTACATCACCTTTGACCCCCGGTTCGATCTGCCTTTCCTGTCCGAAGCGGGGAAAGCAGGAGGGAAAATCCCATGCGTGTTATTGGAGCTTCTTCTTGTTCTCCATGGCGTAGATGTTATTCGCTGCGGCGAGGTTTGTGGTGTGGTGGTTTGTAGGGGTGGTCGTGCCAGGGTTTGAGAAGGTGGTTAGGTGATTGGCGGGGTGGAGAAGGTGGTGAGGCGATGTTGGCGGTTGTGGTTAAAGTGCCGTGAGGGATGGCGTGGCTTTGTTGTGAAAGCCGTCGTGGTTATGCGAATGCCTGTGCATTCCAGTGCTGGTTTGGCGTTGTGGTCTGGTGAGTCGGTCCAAAATAACTGATATCAAAGAAAACGGCTAAAACTCAAAGATTCACAGCCCTGTCACACGGATTACATTCCCATTAAACAACGGTGGGGAAATCCAACTGAAACACGGATCTTATCGGCATAACTGAACTAAGGACCTATATGGTGTTCTGCCGAATGTTCACAGCCGTAACAATACGTTTTACATTCAAAATTTGGTTTACCTCACAGGGAGGGGAAGGAGAGACAAGTGGGCGGGAGGAAGGAGAGACAGTGGCAGGAGGATGAGAAAGAAAGAGAGAAAAGAGAAAAGAAGAAAAAAATGACCGTTTTAACAGCCCATTTTTCCCTGTTGTGCAGGGGTTGGATTTTTCTTGAGGCAATGTTTTATGCGGATTGCCCATCCTGACGCCACATCTGCGTTCGCCTCTTTCGACACACAGGGGGATATGGTACACCTATTCTAACCGGGCATGTACCGGGACCAGTACACTGATACTCAACTTTCGCCGACCTCGGAAGGATGAAGGCTGAGTCCACCCCCAGTTGGA
>CM068960.1:1332655-1344632 GCA_035128595.1 Eptatretus atami | reverse complement strand
TCTGTCTGCTCTCTCTCCTCTCGTCTGTCTGTCGCTCTCTCTGTCTGTCCTGTCTTCTCTCTCTCTGTTCCGTCGTGTCTGCTCTCTCTCTCTCTGTCTTCGTCTCTCGTCCTGTCTGTCTCTCTCTCTGTCTGTCTCTGCTCTCTGTCTGTCTGTCTCTCTCTGTCTGTCTCTTGTCTGTCTTGTTTGTCTCTGTCTCTCTGCTCTCTCTCTGTCTCTCTGTCTCTCTCTCTCTCTGTGCTCTCTGTCTGTCTGTCTCTCTCTGTCTGCTTCTCTCTCTCTCTCTGTCTGTCTCTCTCGTCTCTCACTGTCGATCTCTCTCTCTCTCTCTGGTCGGTCTCTCTCTCTCTCTCTGCTCTCGGTTCTCTCTCTTCGTCGTCTGTCTGTTGTCTGTCCTCTCCTCTGTCTGTCTCTCTACTCATCTTCTGCTTCTCTTTGCTCTCTGCTCTGTCTGTCTCTTCTCTCTTGTTCTGTCTTTCTGTCTGTCTGCTCTCTGTCTGTCTGTCTCTGCTCTGTCTCTCTGTCGTTCTGTATGCTCTTGTTCTCCTCTCTGTCTCTCCTGTCTGTCTGTCTCTCTCCTGTCTGTCTGCTTCTGTCTGTTCTTTCTCTCCTGTCTTCTTCTCTCTCGGTCTGTTTCTTCTGTTCGGTTCTCTCTCTCGTCTTCGGTTCCTCGTCTGTCTGTTCTCTCCTGCGTCTGTCTGTTTTCTGTCTCTCTCTCTTTACCTTCCCCCCTTGTCCCTCTGTTCTCTCTCTGGCTCTGTCTCTCTCTTCTGTCTGTCTGTCTCTCTTCTCGTGCTCTCTACTCTCTGTTCTCTTTGTTCTCTGTCCTCTTCTTCTCTGCGCTCCTCGTTCCTCTGTCGCCTCCGTCGTCTCTCTCTTGCGGTCTCTCTCTCTGGTCTCTCTCTCTCTTCGTCTGTCTCTCTTCGGTCTCTCTCTCTGTCGGTCATCTCTCTGCCTCTCTGTTCGGTCTCCTTGCTGCAAATCTCCTCTGTGCTCTCTCTCCTTCTGTCGGTCTCTCTCTGATTGCTTCTTGTTCTCTCTGCTTGTCTGTGAACTCTGCTCTCGCTGTCCTGTCTGTCTGTCGTCTGCTCTGTCTGTCTCTCTCTCTCGTCTGTCTGTCTTTCCTTCTGTCTGTCTCCTCTCCTCTCATGTCTTCTGACTGTCTCTGTCTCTTCTCTATGTCGTCTCTTCGTCTGTCTGTCTTCTCTGTCTGTCTTTCGTGCTGTTCTGTCTGTCTCTGTCTCTCTGTCTAGTCTTCTCTGTCTCTCTGTCATGTTCTCTCAGTCGTCTCTCTTCTGTCAGTCTCTCTCTCTCTGTTTCATGTCATCTCTGTCTCTGTTCAAGTCTCCCTCTCTCTGTCAGTCTCTCTCTTCAGTCATCTCTCTCTCTGCATCTCTCTCTCTGTCAGGTCCGTCTCTCTCTGTCTGTCTGTCGTTCTCGTCTGTCTGTCTGTCTCTCTCTCTCTTTCTCTGTCTGTCTCTGTCTGCCCTCCTCTCTCCTCTCTGTCTGTCTGTCTGTCTCTCTCTGTCCTGTCCTGTCTTCTCTCTCTCTCGTCTGTCTGTCTTCTTGTCTCGTCTCTCTCTCTTTGTCTTCTCTCCTGTTCTTGTCTTTATCTGGTTTGTTCTGTCTGTCTCCGTCTGTCGTGCTCTCTGTCTTCTCTCTTCGTCTGCTGCCCCTTCGTTGTTCTTCTCTTCGCCCCTCTCTGTCTCGCTCTCTCTCGTCTGTGCCTCTCTCTCCTCTGGCTCTTCGCCTCTTGTCCTTCCTTCTCGTGTCTCTCTCTCTCTGCTCTGTGCGTCCTCTCTCTCTGTCTGTCGTGTTTCTCTCTCTCTCGTCTCGTCTCGTCTCTCTCTGTCTGTCTGGTCTGTCTCTCTTCTGTCTGTCCTCTCTCGTCTGTCGTATGTTGTCTCTCGGTCTGTCTGATGTCTCTCTTCTCTATGTTCTGTCTGTCTCCTCTGTCTGTCTGTCTGTCTGTCTCTCGTGGTCTGTCCTCTTGTCTCGTCTCTCTCTTCTGTCTATCCGTTTCTCTCTGTTACTCTCTCTGGTCGTCGTCTTCTCTCTCTCTGTCTCGTCTTCCCTGTCTTCTCTTCTCTCTCTTCTCTTGCTCTGCTTTCTCTCTTGTTCTCTCTCTTCTGTCTTCCTTATCGTCTTATCTTTCTCTCTCTGTCTGTCTGTCTCTGTACTGTCTCTTCTGTCTGTCTCTTCTGTCTGTCGTCTGTCTCTGTCATGTCTGTCTGCTCTCTTGTCCTCTGTGTCTCTCTGTCTCTCTCTCTCGTCTGTCCTGTCTCTCTCTTGTCCTCTCTCATCTCTTCCTCTTCTTTCTCCTTCTGTCTTCTGTTCTCTCTCTGTCTCTCTCTTCTCTCTTCTCTTCTGCTGTCGTCTCGTTCTCTCTGTCATTTTTTCAGCTCTCTCCTGTCGTCTTCTTCAGTTCCTGTAGTCTCTCTCTGCCTTAGTCTCTTGCTGTGTCAGTCCTTGTCGTTGTCTCCTCTGTTGCTGCTGTTTCTGTGTTTGCTTCTCCTCTGTCCTTCTGTCTGTCTCTGCTCCATCCGTGCTGTGCTGTCTCTGCTTCCTTCTGTCCTGTTGTCGTCTTCTCTATTGCTCTCTTTCCGGGTTTTTGTCTGGTTCTCGTCTGTCGCTTCGTTGCTCCTTGATCCTCTTCTGCCTCCGTGCTGTCTGTCTTTGTAGTTTAACCTCATCCCTTCTGCTCTTTTCTGACTCGTTTCCCTATCATCCTCTCGCACGGCTTTCTCTTTTCGTCGCTGAACCGACTTTTCTCTTTCGCATTTCCTCCTTCCAGTTCTCTTTTCTCTGTGTCTCTCGTGTTGTATTCGCTGCGTCCTGCTTCGGTCTGTCCCTGCTGTCGTTCCCTTCTCTTTCTTTCTCTCTTCTTTCTCCCCTTCCTTTTCTCTTCTCTATCTTTTCTCATCTTTCTCCCTTCTTCTATAGGAACATTTCTCCTAGCGTTGCTTAGTGCAGAGTCGCCTTGGGTCTTGGTCCAGTTAAGAGCACCACTTGCGCTGATTAGAACGGTTGTGCATCCTCTCAGGTCCGATGATATGTATGTCCGGAGACGTAGAAAAGCGTCCTGGGTCGAGCAGCAAATGGCCAGGATGGCATGGGCCAAAAATTGCCTCACTGAAATCCAACCCCGACAACAGGGAAAAAATGGCGTAAAAACTGTCATTTTTTTCTCTTTCCTCATCTTTCTCTCTTTCTTTCTTTTCTCCCTCCTGCCCACTGTCTCTCCTTCCTCCCTCCCTGTGAGGTTAACCAAATTTGAAAATAGTAAAACGATATTGTTACGGCCTGTGGAAATTCGCAAGAACACGCATAATGGTCCTTAGTTCAGTTATGCCCGTAAGTCCGTTGTTCAGGTTGGATTTCCCACCGTTGTTTAATGGAATTATCCGTGTGGGACAGGCTTAATCTTTGAGTAGCAGTTATTTCTTTTGCTAATCGTTATTTTGACCGACCTCACCAACCACAACGCCAACCACTGAATGCACAGGCATCTCCCATACCACACCGCTTCACAAACAAACCAGCGCCATCCTCACCACTTTACCCACACCAGCCAAACATCGCGCTCACCACCTTCTCCATACCCCGACGCACTACACTCTTCACCTACCCACATTCACCAACCCGACCACCCTTCTCAACCACCGCCACGCCACCCCTACAAACCAACCACACACAAACCTCGCCCAGCGAATAACATCTACGCCAATGGAGAACAAGAAGAAGCTTCCAAAACACGGCATGGGAATTTTCCCTCGCTGCTTTCCCGCACTTCGGCGAAAGGGAAAGGACAGATCGAACCGGGGGTCAAATGTGAATGTAGAAGTGGGGCCTGTTTTTGGGCGAAAAAATGGCCCGGCGCCCCCCTCCCTGGGGCCAGGGCAGCAGATTCTTCTAACCCCTGCGCGCCGCGAGGGAGGTCAGGAGCGTTTGGAAAATAAAAGGGCGCGCTGGATGCAGCGAGCGGACTGCGTGGAGAGAAATTCGAGTCGAGAAGCGAAAATAAGCGGGTGTTGTCGAGTTGGGTTCGAGTCAGTCAGTCGGTGGAGAATCTGGCTCGTGTCGGAGTGCGGATTGTGGGTAACCGGCTGGAAGTCTGGAGTCCAGAGTCCCCGCAGCAGTGGTCGCTGGAGAAGGACCATCGATGGTCGCCCAAGAAAGTCACCAACGAGGTGAAGTAAAACTGCGGCGGCCTCTTGAGTCTTCTGTTTTTCGGTCAACCCAGGCTCCTTGGACATAAAGCCTCTGGGCCAGTACTGACAGACCCTTGTCTTTGAGGGGGTTTTTCCTGCTTTTCTGTGTGAATGATGTGGCGCCGTGTCCCTGTCAAGTAGAACTGTATAAGTGCTTGTACATAGATTAATTAAATAGACGGTTGGTAGTGCTTGGCCTTGCTCGGTCTTGTCCCTTCCCACCAAATTCCATTGCTTTTTCTGTATACGTGCATGTTGTGTTTTGCATACCTGACTGCATACGTGTGTGAAATAAATGTGCGGTTTAAATGTTAACCCGTTTCTTTGTGCCTCTTTCCCCAGTGAAACCTGCCGTATTGCATTTCGAATGGTGCGGGCTCTTAATAGCCGATAAAGAATTGGGTCCAGCGAGGTCTCGCGATAATACACGCTCGGTGTATCCCAGAACGGAACGAACCACTTAAGCGGTTCGTGTCCAAGCAGACCTCGCTGAGGTACCGTCTCTCGGTAGGCGCCCCGCACGAATAATTAGGTTATCGACATTTCGGCGATTGACCCTGTCGCGCGCGCGGGTAGAATATTGACTAGGCGTGGTGTGCGCTGGAGCACACCCCATGACTGGTTTTCGGCGTTGTTCCGGAAAGTTGCGACTGAATTGTCCGTTCGGTGGCGAAGCGACCGCTATTGTTAGAGGCGGTCGTTCGCACGCTGGCGGCGGCAAATTCGTAACAGTTATATTCTATGCTCCACCCATGTCTTGCATCATGCAATTTATGCAACACCCATTGTTACGTCATCTGCGCTGCAGTCGGCGAGGTGGCTCTTCCCAGTCTGGTGGGACGTGTGTTTTTTTGTGGAAAAGGCACGTTAATTTTTTTTATCAGTGCACTGGAATTTTTAAATAGGAATAATAATTTAAACCTCTGCAAGTGTTGGTTAAACTGCCTGTAGCAATTTATTCAAGAATCTGGACACATGAGTCGTTCCAGGATGGTTAAAAACCTGACCACGCTCGTCTCGCCCCTGGGAGGAAGAAGAGCCACACTGTCGAGCTTACTTATATGTGTCTGTCACTAGCTCACCGGGTTTAGTCCAACTCTTCCAGGTCTTCGTTCTTGTCCAAGGCCAAAGCAGAAGCAGCCGAGGCCTCTGTCAGAGTTGCCATGGATGCAAATACGACAAAGCTCTTGCTACTCAAACAGCAACAGATGCAAACTCAAGCAACAATGAATGCAGCAACAATTGAAAGCTACGCAGCAACAGATACATCTCGCACAGCTGAAGTGAGAGGAAGAGGCTGCTGTGGATCAGTGACGTTTGGACCATTGTCTAACGCTCTGTTGGGGTGGATTTAACAACATTACCTACACCTGCGGCGAAGGTGGGAATGCCTGTTTTCAGGTGATGTCACATTCTTTTGCCACAATCCATTCTATCTGAACACGATACTGAAGTTAATCCACCATAACCCGGCTATGTGCTTGACCCAGCTACGTCGATCGAACCAGTGTTCATTTCAGGCAGACGCCCATTCCACCAGCTATCAACACTGCAGCACCAGCATCCATGGAGAACTCGTTGACAATCAAACGTGTCTAACAGGCAAGTTCTGTCTGCTCAGCGATAACACGATGCCAGCTCCTGGTCTGTCGTACAAAACTCACCACAGACACCAACTAATGCCTTACACACAAACCTTCGTGTCATCGTCCTTCAATGCTATGTGTCATGGTGCACATCCCCCCCCCCCACACTGTTGAACATGCACCGTAATGAGCTCGTGGGTCACAAAGCCAGCTCCGCCAACGTGATGCCTGCCTTTCAAGACTGTAAACTATTTTGTCTCATCAAGACTTACTTTCAAATCGGATTCTGTTTTTGATGATAAAGCTAGAAAATTCAGGACATGGTGTGTCGGCCGGCCAGAACATGATCAGAGGAGTACCGCTGGCATCTGATGAACAGCTTAACCTCATCGTTAAACATGATGGTTGATGGTTCAGAATCCATAGCACTCATAGAGCATCTTAATTTGAGTCTACATTTCTAAACCTGATGTTGGTTTCGAGCAGGTCTGGAATCTCTTTTCAAGAAAGATTCGGCAGTGTTGAAGCAGTCACACAATCATTGCTAAGTTAAGCTGGAAATTTTGTCTCGAGTCTCTCCTCATGATCGCAAAACATTGCAGAAGTTAGCGACACCATCGAGGAAATTGAGGCCGCCAAAAATGATGGTTCCCTTCCCAGAATTGCAGCTTTGAATAATCTCTATTTCTCAAACCAATCACAGCAAAGCTTCCACCTGACCTCGTGGGTCATCTGATGATATGGTCCAGTCTGGGAACAACGCATTGGATGAAGGCCTTCAATATAAAGAAACCCACAATATCACCTTGGTCCCATTTTCTAGCTGGCATTCCGGCATTTGGCACATATGCAAAGATTCAAAAAGACCTCAGTCTGATGGTTTCCTCTGGATATGCTACTGATCACGTTCTTTGGTACAAGGTGAAAGCTCCACTCACTACAAAGAAGAGAATGTCTACCTTCACTTGTGACACTCGTCCAAGTGTCAGAGTAAGAAGACCGAGTCACGGGTGAATTGCTGCCACAGATTGTTGAGCAACTAACCGCAGCAGTCATGTCGCTTTCTGAAAATCAGCACATCGTCGTTGAATGGAAGATCCGCAACAATCTCCCTATTCATTAGAACCAACATCCTCTACACATTGCTTGAATACGAAAAAACATTGCAATCCAGACTCTTCCTTACCAATAGGAAATACGATGTACCAGATGTGCTCTATCAACGAACCATTCAGCCAAGAAGTGTCAAGTAAAATTACGTTGTTCTCACTGTGACAGCACCCGTCATGCTCAGCACTTCATATTGCCAGTTTGCTACCCTCGACAGACGCCAGGTGGGAAATTTATTCAGGACCCTTCAAACCCTGAGAGTGTCGGATGGGCTTCAAAAAGCATGGCGAGGAGTGACCCTTGGTGATTAACAGGTGTACGGGCATTTGTGGAATTAGGGGATGCAGAGGAAGTGTTGTTCCAAATCTGGCTTGTGAAGTATTCATTGCTGGTAATCCTGAAAATGTTCTGAAAACTCATTGCTGTGTGATGACGCCAGTCAATCGGTCTCTGGGCCACAGCAAACGCTGACTACTTCAACGTGCCAATATATCTAGTCCCCTATGAACTCAAAACCGTCTTTGGAACTATGGCAGCCAGTGGTAGGCGTGTCAGGAATCTAGTCATCGAATCTTTCGATGGAATCGTCCACCTGCCGTTACAGGAGCTAACCGAGTGTAATGCTATGCCTCGTAATTCACACCGGAGGTTGCAAGGCTCCACTCAGCATATATGTTCTATCACTGAAATTTCTCCGAACCTGACCGAGAAGCAACCATCTTGCTGTTAATTGGATGAGATGCTCCTCAGCCGCTAAAGTCAGAGAATCTCAATGGACCACCTAATGCACAGCGTATGGACCTTGGATGGTTTATAATTTGCAATGTATGTCTGGACGGCATCCATAGCCCTGAGCAAGTTGATGCCTAATATACCCACATTCTCGACAATGGAAGACCATCGCTCTGCTCGCATGCCCGAATCGTGCCACCATCAAGGACGTCATCCTGCCACATAATCAGCTACCTTCAGGGTCAGCTCTTCCGGGAGATCCTGCAACCACAGAGCATGAGACAGTGGAGTTGGCAGTGACGTCTATCAGCACAAGGAATGGTGAGCTGGGTCGCTCCATGGACAACCGTTTTCTTGCAATCATGGAGGACTGATTCATCAAGAACGACAATGCAATTGGGTGGCTCCATTACCCTTCAGAGACTATGTAAAACTTCCAGACAAATGATCCCTTGCAATCAACTGCTTGAAGTCCTTTGCAAGCTTCTGATAAGGAAACCAGCCCTTAAACACTGTATGTGGACTTCATGGCTAAACTATTTTGTCAAAGGACATGCTGAGTCTCTTGAACCAGAACAGAGCAAAAGGACCACGATGACATCTTCCTCATTTTGCTGTTTCCATCCATGCAAACCTGAAAATATTCATGTGGTGCTTGACAGCAGTGCTACCTGTCATGATGTCTCACTAAATAAAGTACTATGCTACTAAATAAGGACTTCGTGGTCCAGACCTCGTCAATTAGTCTCCTCGGGATATTTGTACACTTCAGACAGGAACCCATCCCCATCATGGTCTACGTTGAGCAAATGTTCCATTGTTCCATGTGCGTGAGTAGAGAAATGTTCCGAGACCTTCCAAGATGTCTCTGGGATTCCAAACAACCCATTAAACCCACTTTGCCTGCTGTGGAGTTGGTTAACGATCTGGAGTTTCATTCCATAGCTGTATTGGCTACCAAGCATGAACGTTTATTGGGAACACCATGTTCATCACGTTTCGCGAAGTGGAAGTTCAATATTTATGTTCCGCCCATGTTTTGCCTCATGAATATTTATGTTCCGCCCATGTCTTGCCTCATGCATATTCTTGTTTTGTCTTATGCATATTATATTTTACTTCATGCATATTTTGTGCTCCACCCATGTGTCGGTCATCTCTGCTGCAAGTGAGCGATGGTGGCTCTTTCCGGTCGTGGGACGTGTGCTTTTTTGTGGAAAAGGAATGGTTTTTTTTCCGATGCATTTGGAGTGTTTAAAGAAAGAAAAGTGATTTACACCTCTGTAAGTGTTAGTTTGACCTACCTGCGAGAATTCTTTATTCAATAATCTGGACACATGGCTGTTCCAGGATCATACCTACCCTGCTCTCTCCTACTCCAGTTAACACCCTCAGTGGATTCTGTGGAATTTCTTTTCTACACTCATCTGCAATGTTTTTGCGTCCAGTCTCTCTCTTTCCGGGATCATCGGGCAGTGTTGAACATTCCACCCTCTGTTGATAGCTCCCACACGAGCCTGCATATCTATATGTAGAAAGTACAAAATGCAACACCACCCTATTAATGGAATGTGGAAGACATTTTGATATGGCTCGAGTTTGGTTTGTGGTAGTGATCAGTCATTCAGTTCAGTTGGTTGGTGGTAGACAGTTCCTGTGCTCCATTCAAGTTGTACTCCCTTTTGAATTATTTTGTATACCGTAGGCCATAAAAAATTGTGGTGAACTCTTGTTTTCTGTTAATTTTTCGTGTTCTATTTCCTCTACAGTTGTGCCGTTGATCTTAAGAAAATATTATGCAACTGCAGAGCCTTGAAGACGATTGTTGACATCTTTGATGTTCTCAACTGAATCTATTGATTTTCTTGGGTAAGATCCTGATTGGATGAAACTTTGATTGTTTGGATGTGTGCAGATTGAGAGCGGCTCTGTCTGAAACAAATTTACAAGCAACTCGGTTACCACATCCCTCAAGCCGGCAGCCTCGTACAACGTGAAAAACGGCTTACGGCAGTTGGACTGTGCTGTGTGCTCATCCCATTCCCATTCTCTTGTCTTACTCCTGTGATGAAAGTTTCTCTGGATGTTGCGTTGCTTTCTATATGTATTCCAGTTGTTGTTTGATATTGACTTATTCAAACCCCTTGTAAATCGCTCAAAAAATATCGGTTCACTATTTATTTTCATGCCTTTGGTCCCCTTCATTGTGTATGGAACCCCCTACCTCAGTCATACTTGATCCCACTCATTCACCAAAGCTTTGAGATTGCAGTACATCACCACCTTGGGTAGACACTCTAATCCTCCATCCATACCTGTAGCTTTTATTGCATATCTCTCTCTTCTCTGTCTCTCTCTCTCTCTCGTCTCTCTCTCTCTCTCTCTCTCTCTCTCCTCTCTCTCTTCTCTCTCTCTCTCTCTGTCTCTCTCTTGTCTCTCTCTGTCTCTCTCTGTGTCTCTCTCTGTTCTCTCTGTGTCTCTCTCTTGTCTCGTCTCTGTTTTCTCTCTCTGTGTCTCTCTCTCTTGTGTCTCTCTCTTGTCTCTCTCTGTGTCTCTCTCTGTCTCTCTCTTTTCTCTCTTCTCTCTCTGTCTCCTCTGTCTCTCTGCTCGTCTCTGTCTCTTCTGTCTCTCTCTCACCGTTTTCCTCTAATTTCTGTTGTTTTGTTAAACTGTGGCCACCCCACATTCAGAACGTTTCCTTTTGCACTCTGTACCATGCTTCTTCATTGAGAGTAGCATGGAAGTTGTGTGTATATGATATATCTATATATATATGTGCAATTTTTTTATTAATTTAAATCTGTGAGTTCATAAGCAAAATTGTGATTCCAATACTTTTCCTTCTCTTGTAGTACTTTTGTGCTTTGAACACTACTGTCGGTCTGCCAGCATCTCCTTTGACACAATTCCTGTGGATCGATGCAAGCAAGACTCCCAGACTGGAAAGGGTTCAGCCTCAGGCTGGAGCATGTGGAAATCTCAGGAACCACAGTGGCTCGAAGAGGAACCGGAGGTCAAGGTTTTTGCGAAGCTGAACGTGCAGGATTGCGACGTGGCACAACCCACCCTGCTTTCAGATCCCGAGTTACCTGATACCAGTGAAAGCAAGGAAGCAAAGATTGTCTGGAATGACATTGAAAAAGAGGAAGAAAAGCCGAAGAGGGTTCGTGCTGTTTGTCCAGATTTAATGTTGGCTTAGCCTGGTGTTGGCTTAGCAGTTAGGGTTTGTGGCTTGGATCCTCGGGTCCTGCGTTCAAGCCCCGTTTACCGCTGAATTAACACCAAGGGTTTGACTCGGCCTGTCATCTTTCGAGGTCGCGAAATGAGTAACCAGTGGAGCAGCCAAAAGGCTGCACACGAAGGGAAGGGGTATTGATGGATTATTAAATCTGGTATTGGTGTGGCGCAGCATGGTGGGCCGAATGGCCTCCTCCTGTGCAAAATTTCCCTTGTCATTTTATAGTCTGTCTCCAACTTTTTAAATTATTTATTTATTTTAATTGTGTGCATTCTCGTGTCAACACCCTCATCTCAGTGGATGCTTGTATCATCTCATTTTTGATTCTTCTCTCATGTAGAATGACATATATATATAGCAAAAAATAACATATATATAATATAATATATATTTTGCCTGACTTGAAATAGGGGAAATAGTGTGAGAGTTGCAAAGTTGAATTGGTTGGGATTTAACAGGAGAGAGAGATGTTGAGATATTGAGATAGATTGACAATGTGATTTGTATTTTCAGGGTCGGCGAAGATCAGTGCGTGACCTACCAGCTGTTCTCTTGGACATTGAATGTGAATCTGAACAGCGAGCAGTCAGCGAAACGACAGGAAAGCGAGCAGCTAAACCTCGCCGAGTCGCCAGGCGACGCTGCAGTCGTGCTGACGATGTGGATGCTGGCTCTGCGGAAGAGGAAGTTGCTGCTGATGAGGTCACGCAGGTTGAAGAGAAGGAGAATGGCGAGCAGTGAGCGATAACGATTTATTTAATTCCATTACATCAAGAGTTTGTTTTTTAGTTCGTCTGTTCGTTCATCCATTCATGCTGGTGTTTCCACGTGCCTGATAGGCGATGTTTAGCCTAGGCTCTCCATAAAGGCCAGCTGCCGGCGGTATGCGTACACTTGTTTTAAGCAGTTCTGCTGGCAATTTTTGCGTCCATATTAACCAAAAATAATACCATTTTATGGTTTTGTCACTCATTTGATGAAATACGACAAAGTAGCGTGTTTTATCACTTCTCCAATTATTGTAATATCAGGTTGCATACTAATTATCTTGTTTCTCGTGGAGCGGGAGGAAAAGGTGTTCTATTTGCAAGCAGCTCACT
>CM068960.1:1307652-1320489 GCA_035128595.1 Eptatretus atami | reverse complement strand
GTTGCGCTTGGTTGCTCTACTTTAGTTGTTGGTTGAGTGGATTTGTAATTGGTTTTGTAATGTTGAATATTATAGTGTTGGTTGTAAAATGAATGAGTGTTGCAAAGTGTGCCATGGAATGCTGCAGAGGTGCAGAGAAGGGAGTTAGAGGATAGGGAGACACGTAAGAAGAAGAAATACAGAAAATAATTTGATGGAGAAGAATCACAATGGTTAAATCTTACGCAAATGCAACGCATTTCCTTTCCACTTGATGGAGTCTAATTTAGCTGACAAATATACAACACGTATACTCACTTGGGCTCCCTGTTGTGTTGGTTTGTGTCTCCCGGGCCCTGCGATAACCGTTAATAATGTTATCCGCTCAAAGAAATCCAATATTATACATTCAAATTGCACGATTTCTTCATTAATTACAAGTCCAATTTTTCTTGATTTCATGAAACTAATTCTTGTGTTGTGTGTTGAACGCGCACAAATCCTGATGTAGAGTGTGAAAATGACACCATTATATAACATTCATCCTGAATGGTAAGTTGTAAATCTACTGAGGTGTCCATAAGAAAATGAGATGATTTTCAGTTATAAAAGTTACTATTTATTTTTGAGCTGTGATTGTTTTTCTTTAAAGGAAATATATCTTTAAAAAGGTAAACAGAGAAGTGATGTTAAGAACTGGACAGTTCTAGGTAGTGAACTGAGTGACGAATTGTTTTATCTACCATTGCACGTATAATTAATAATGATTTCGCTAGTTCTCTGTGTGTCTGTCCAGGGGCGGAGCTTGCTGGCATGAATTAGCCACACTTATTCCTCAAAAAATACATTTGACTGCCATTTAGTTTGCTCCATTTTGGCTCATCCTTCAGGACCCCATTGTGCATTTCTAAGACAAAAAGTCCCTATTCGATAAATGAAAGTACTATTTGTAAGAAAGAAGGCTATGTTTTCAAATTTCGCAGAGGAAACTTAAACGGGTCTGGTAAAGGGCATATGTTGCGACGGGCGTCGGCATGCGAGCAAGACCGCGTAGGTGGAGCGTACAGGGTTGACTCTACCGAACAACACCGATTCTAAGATCATGTACGTTCGGAAAACTCGAGGGTACGGGTCCTTAAGGACCGTGAATACATCAATAATTCCCACCACGTTGGGACAGGGTTATTTGCCAAACTTCAAATACCTAGAGACACACGTGGAGCTACCGAGTACTTCATCACCTCGACGGACGAGCGTATCGCATGCTCGACTCGTGCGGACCCGAGCTCGGATGGATCCCGAGCTTCACATGCCGGTCCCAAATGCACACCAAGTACGGTCACAACGGGCTTCTAATTCTCTGCAACCGACGCACCGCGTATAAACCCAATGAAGAAAACACAAAAACGAGCTGTATACTTTAACACCTTGGGTTTTTATACAATGGTGTGAAGGAAAACATATAGAGCGAATATCCGTCTATAAAGAAATGCAAATTTAACTAAACGATATCTACTACAGAGGGAGCCAGCACTACACACGCACACACAAATACCAAAATTAAATGGACCCTTCGCTTGTGTGGCTCTTGGCGATCCGATATCTGGCGGACTTAACACTGCAGCTCGATGCCGCTCACACCTGGTACGGAGGCGCGCAGGCTCCACAGTCCGACGAGACCGTAGCCAGTGACGAAGATTCGGATCCGAGAGCAGACCAAGCCAGCGACGAGATGAGCACAGAGTCAGAGTACCGCGTCGATACAGAACCGGGCTGCAGATGTTTCTCTCCGCACTCAGGAGCCGACAACTCGAAGATACTCCTCCTCCTCCATATCGCGCCGCAACCTTATTGCGGTTCACTGTCTGGGGGGGGGGACCTTACTCCTCTCCCGCTCTCCTCACCTGGCGTTTTGGCGCGCCAAAAATGCGCTCGACGCCTGTCATTGAACCAAAACTGGGCGCCAAAGCCGGTTGATTGACGGGGGGCGTGGACGTCCGTCTGGCTGACCGCCCTCCAACAGGCAAATGGAACATTATCTGCGTGGCTGTGGTCATTGACACCCCAAGTAACTCGCTGCATCTCTATGGAGACGAAGACTACTGAAGGCTCCTCCTTAACTCCGCTCCACCCGGGCGCATGCCGGCCAGAGCGGGTTGAGGTAGGGATGATGCTGGTGTTGTTATGTTGTTATAAAAGGTCCTAACTATAAAATTAATCTCAGCGCACTGTACACATTACTTACCCATGAACCAGGTAGGGCCCTAACTATACACATCTTACGATATAATGTCTATAGATAGTAACAGTTAGTGCATCATGGGCTTCCAGATTCGTAAACAATATTTCCATCTGGACTGGTTACGTTTTGTATCCGCACTGTAGGTCGGATCGAACCGGACAGACTCAAAATCTAATCGGCATTGTATCTTGGTATCTACCCTAATTCATCCTAGTTTTTACATAAACTCGCCAACCTGAACTTTTGAGACTATCTAATGTATCGTTATTTGGTCCAATCTCTCAAGGTGAAGATCACTTAAATAAAAATGATTACTATTGATATGCGATCTTCAGTCAAATCGGAATCATCGATCTTGTCACACCTCGAGCCTACCAAATTTCGTCTTGAGTACGTCCAAAACTTTATGAGATATCGTCTTGCAAGACAAACAACAGGATGAAAACAAATCTCATCACTTTGGGCGGCAGTTATATTTGAACGTGTTATATTCTTCAAGTTACAACATAGCTACGCACCCTCCCCTCGCCTAAAAAAGGCACGTGAAGATCATGGATTTTGCAGGACGCTCTTCTCTTCTTATTTGTAAATTTTAATGGTTGCTTTAGAGCAGTAGGCCTATTAACATGCCCGACCTGAAAATGATCAAAATGCTTGTTTAGCCCATCGGGATCTGAGACAGAGAACTAATTCTTGGATACAGTCTCTTCGGAGAATTTGCTCTGCATGGCGATTGTGTCCTAACGTAGCAGTTTTGAGGACTCAAAATGAAATTTGTTACCTGTTATCGTGAGCGTCACTGCGCTGTGCAAGGTGGTGTTTCATGCGTGATCCTGCTCATCCAATTTATCAGCGAGGAGCCTTTTGTAAGTAGAAGGAGATTCAAATGGACGACGACATCCCGTCGTAGTTGCACAAGTTCATCGGCATCTTCATGGAGTTGGGATGTGCCAGCATCTCCTGGGATAGCCAGACGGAGCCCCTGAGATAAGCGGTAAGTGTGACGCAGCGACGTGCGCTCGAGTGCTATGCTCCTACTGACTGACTGAAGTGTAAGCAAATTTAAATAAGATTCCAATATTACCATTCAGGAATTTTATGGCAGGTTGTTTTTTTCCGGGTAGTCCAGAAAACTTTAGGAGGAAGAACGGGTTGAAAAGAGAAACTACAGAAGTGGTACAAACCTTTAGACCATCCACTGAAGTAGATGAGACAACGAGGCATACATACTGCCCAATCAAATTCTCATATCTCTCATACCAATGTCAAGTGTATCCCATATTACTCCCCAGCATTCCCTTCATGACTGGGATGAGTGCAGAGATTTCAGATACAACCAAAAGAGAGATATCTGAGAATTTTTTTTCCGTGGGACCACTGATTTTACACTGACAGTAAGTCACTGATTTAAGATTTTTAGCACAAATTGGAATTGCAATTTCTTTCCCATTTAAAGTTTGCTATTTTAAATCAACGTTGGTCATTCCAATCCTCTGGCCTCTTCTTGATCTTAACTCCGTTAACACACGTCCGACTCATCCCACCTTGCTTTTCTTTTCCAAAAACAAGGTTTATTTATCTTTCTTCCTGATCCCTGGAATCCTTGATACACGTTCAGCTCGTCATCTCGCTCACCTCCATTTAGTCACAGTCCTCAATGGGGATCACCAAAGAGCAAACTTGGCCCTCACGCTCCAGATGAAAGACTTAAAAGACACCGGGATTGTAGTCTACCAATACTGGAAGAACAAGAAGTATCTCCACCCTCGTTCAACAACAGTTCATCAATAATTAAGAAGGAAATTCCCTGTGAGACACTTGGGCACGTCCGAGTAATAAAACCGTTACATCTCACGATCTCACAATCTGACGATTTAAAATTACAAGTTAAGACGACAATGTTCAAGAGGATCTTGACATGTAGATTTGTTCAGAAGTCAAGAATGAGACAATGTGAATAATGTTGACCAAGTTATAAAATGATCAAAATGATGTGGTAAGATGACAGGTTATTAGCGCAAAATGTCGAAAACCGGTTTCGTTCAACAACTTTAAAATTTGACATTTGCATAACCTTTAAAGGTCAAAAACAATGTTGTGACATTAAAATAAGGAAACAGGATACTGCTATAGCTTAATGGAGTTAGTTCGTCGAAGAAGGTCGAAACACGTTCTGATTTCCAACTTTCGAAATTGACTTGTGGCCTTTAAGGAATAGACCTTTGTGAAACTCCATCTGAACATTCAGGAAAATATAACGTCATATAGGCTATATGGCATTTCGCACTCCTCGGATTATCCTTTGATGAAATCAGCGTAAAAACAAGCTTGAAGGGGTTGCCACGGGCAAGGTGTTCGAGATAGAGCAAAATGGTTTTTAGACTTTAGGTGGGGAATGACCTCAACATTATGCATAAAAAATATATGTCAATCCTAGCTCTCAAAGTTGGCGTCGTATGATTTTATGTCAATCTGCAATTTCTAAGTTTTTTGACTGTGACTTGACCTTGGCACGAAAATGAAAAATCGGACGAAAGTTTAGATATTCATTTGCTATTCAATAACCGAGACAATTTCGAGTCAATTCCCGCGGAGAAGATAGATTTAATCTCGACTACCCCTAAAATGGCTTTTTTTGGCGTGTTCGCCCACATGGGGCGTAGAAAGCCTTCACCAGAAAACACAACTAGACATTGATATCGACACATAACCAAGTTTTCAGTCAAGATCGATCAAAGTAAGGATTATGTCTCTGGAAAACAAACACCAGACACACAACAAGACACACAAGCCAGACGAAACGTAGCATGGGTAGTCATCTATAGATCAAATTAGTTCGTTTCTTAGCGTTATACCAACAAAACGTCCAAGACGTTTCTTTCTCACACATAAACTAATCCCTCACTCACACAGAGTTCAGTAAATGACTCATACCTCTGAATATAACACTTGTTTTTTTATTTTTTTCGACCAAGGTTCATTCAAACATATCTTCTCCGACAATTTCATGGGAACGGTCTGAATTTTGTCAAAGGGTTTAATGTGTATCCAAACATATAGTTTGATTTTGATTCGATATTTATATTTTTTTAGATTTTTTTGAAAATTCAAGGCCGTTGCTAGACATATTGAGGGTCCATATCAAACGGTTTCAACCGCGCACAACTAATATAAGTATAACTACACCAAAATGTTCATCAAAATCGGCCACGTTAACGATATGCCTGGAATAGACAACAGACAGACAGACAAGACATAACGACGGAAAACCTGCACATAAGAGGTAGATAGATCGACTACCCAACAAGACAAGCCGTATGACAACATGGGTGGTCGCTAAATTTGCATAATATCATTACAGTTTTGAACGGATTCTGTTAAATTTTTTGACAACAGTTGATTATGTTGCGCATAAAAGCGGAGCCGATTTTGAATTTGAAAAATAATTTTTTATGATTTCTAAAAATTTCAAAGTACCCTTGCTGGCAACGGTGTGCCTAGCACGGTGCTCAAACATTAAATAGATCTGGTATGAACCTAACTGTCAGTTTCATCGAATCGTTGACTCCTCTGGCTCCAGAACTGTCCATTACAAAACACAGACATACAAACGAAACATAGGTGCGAATCGCGCCGTCGGCGTGCGACGGCCCGCGACTCGAACAGGTCTGCGACCGCCTCCCACGGAAGGACATTCAAGTCGTGACCCTCCGGTAACCCGGATCAATCACGTGGCCTTTCGACAACAACCACATTCGTGCAATCGCCACACCGTGTAGGATAGGGTTTGTTCCCAAATTCGACTACTAAGTACCCGGGATGGAATACGCGATCGTCACTCGCGCAGTCGATCCGGACACTAGCCGTTGGGCGGCGTTCCTGATACGGGATAACGGCGGTGTTATCGTCGACTCGACGTTCAATTATTACGGCTTTTGTACCCACTACGAACCCTTACGATGGAAGCAGGAATGGAGTTCATTAAAAGAAAAGAGAAGGAAACGGGAAAAACAGTTACACACTGCCATTTATTCGTGGCACACGATCACACCTATAGCACAACGTAAAGCAAACAGAATGTATAATCACAATAACGATGCAACATAATATATCCCTGAACAAGAAATGCACATAATAAAGGAGTTAAAACCGACTACAGGCCCACGACCATTATACAGTTACTACCTTAAAACAAGACCGCGCCACAACAGCGCATTCACACCCGACAAAAAAAGACCCTCAAAGGCAAGGAGTTCAATGGGCCCAGTGGACAAGCGCGTGGGACCTGGATGAGCGGCAGGCCACGAGACCTGAGGGTCTAACCGCGCCCCGATGGCGAGACGCAGAATCGCTGCACGGCGGTTCGTGGCCCTGCTGGTGTGGGTGGAACTGGGGCCCCTTTCGCACTCTCTCAGCGCGGGGAAAGGGGGAATTGTTGATGCTTGGGAGGAGTTGGCTGGCTCGCTCGAAACCGCGACGCGAGCCCTCAGTCACTCATCCGTTCGCCTCCGCAGCCGTCTGCCCCACCAGATCTCGCATCGCACGATCCTGCTCCACGATATAGCCACATCCACTCTAACTGTTCGACCAATTGGACTCTACTGCTGCCCACGATACTGGTCACTGGCTGCTCCACCGAACACTCTCGATACTCTACTGGCTTCGCCCCAACGAATACGGCTCGATTCTGCTTCGAACCCACATATTGCACATACTGCCGATCTCACTGAGCTGCTTTTTATTGGCTTCGGGAACCCACCATATCAAATTTTCGATCAAAACGACCTCAGGGCCCGAGCCACGCTCCCGATTGGACGGGGAAAAGGCGTTATCAATCTGATCTCAAATATTGCAATATCATTATTCGTCAGTCGCGTCTGAGGCGGGCAAGCCGCCGCTTCCATATGGTGGATCAAATGTGCGGCACATTCATGATCCGATCTCCTCAGAAAACCCCGCAATGCATCGCGTCTCGCGTGTCTCGCTGAAGACAGCTGACGTCGGCTCCACAGGTGCCGGAATGCCGAGAAAGGTGGGGGAGGTTTTCGCGGTGTCGATGGCGGAGCTGCTGGAATGCGGTGATGGAGTTTCGGTAGGATGGAGGTAGGTTTTGTCGCTGCGTTAGTTTTGATAGTGTGGCAGTGGGCTCAAACAGTTAGACAGAAAAACGCTACTAAAGGATGCCCGAAAACTTTAATTCTCTAAACAATGGTTTGGTAAATAACATTCCTTAAAAACTATTCTCACCTAGGGAACTGGATGGTGCAATGCGAATTCCACAACGCAACACTAAACCTCCCTTTTTACAGACTGCGATCTCAAATTTCTGTGTCCCATCATGTTAATTTCCTCTAGTATGTTTACTACGGATCCTGAGTGCGCCATTCATGGTATTGTCCCAAATAATAACCTGAGGGCTAGTAACTAACTAACAAACTCACTACACAAGGACGACTTAAATCAATTGCGCGCAACAATACATGCGGGGCGCAATCATATGATAAACAATCTAACACATTAAATTACAAAATTCACTAAACCATGGCCCAAAATCAATTGGACTCTGCAAGGGAAAAAGGAGAGTCAACAGGAAACCGGTGCACGAGGCCACCCGCAGCCCGTGTTGCAGCTTCCATACAGGACAGTTCCGCAGCTTGCAAACTTGTGCTGCGATCCTGGCGCTGAATAGAACAAGGGAGACAAAGCAAATATATTGAACGGGGTGGTGATACAGGGCAAGTGGGCATGAATGCAAAGGTAAAGGAAAATAGCCTGCAGAAAAGCCAGTTGCAGAGACAAACACAGCCGCAACGAAATTGCGGCACAGCTTGCAATAAAACAGCCGTCGACGATCCCGGACCGGCACAGGCCTTAGAGCAAAACACAGCAGACGATCCGGCCGGCACGAGGCCTTGCAGAAACACACAACCGATGAAAGTTGCCGGCACAAGGCCTCACACACAGCAGAGAAACGTCGCCCAGGCCTGTAAGCAAACAACAGCTGGATGAATTGCGGCTACTCACGTGCCGTGGAGTAGGTGAGAGGAGTGCGGTGGTGCTGGCCAACTGGGAAGGGAGAAAAGGCGGCTCGACTACTACCATGTACTCCTCCCACCTATCGCTTCCTGTCAGGTCCATACCCCCCTTATTTGCAAAAACCAATTGCCCAACAATTTTTTTGTTTTTATTTTCATCCGTCGTTCGTCAGCTTCCCACTATAATTTCCCTAAACCTTTATCGTCTTTGTTCGCTAACCATTCTGTCTACTAGCATCTCCCAACCTACGTTCCTTCCGAGGGGAAAAGGGGCTAGCGTCTGTGCAGAGCCAACAAAGCCTCAAGATGCCTATCCCAGATCTCAGGATTAAACCAAGTGGTCCAGCGGCGCACGAAAGCGAAGGATGTGATGGGTGCGGAGGGGTAACACTTCCATCTACCTAACATTTACTTTAAACTCCCGGGCTTTCAAACAGCCCTTCTCGCTTAAGCTATTGTTCTAACCAATCACAGATTCCCTCGCCTGTGATTGGTGTCCTTAAATTTCGGCCTCGCCTCACATTCTCCTCAGTGACCCTTGCACGGTCTCTATGGCTGGACCGCGTGCTCCCTTTGGCGGCAACGAACCTTCTGCCGATCCACACGATGGCCCCCCGGGCATACATGCCTCGACTACCAGCTCCCTAAACACCGGGATGCACCATGCAAATCCCCTGCAACGCACACGTGCAGGCTGGCGTCCCCGGCGCCCTTCCGAGGGTCCACGCCTGCATCACGACCTGCACGCGGCCAACGGCGATCCGGGCCCCGCACCAAGCGGGCCGCACCGTGCCATACGCTAACCCGCACCCATGGCCTTGGCCTAGCCACGGCGCGACTACCGGGCCCGGGTACCACTCAGCGATACCTACCGTTCGCACCACGCTCCAGCCCGTCAACAGGTTCCTGCACCCTCAAACGGTTCGAGGCTCACCCACAACAGCAAAGACCTCCATTTTGTCAATTTGACTAACCCAGCTAACTCAACTCTACACTGACCCGGGGTCCTTGGGCGGAAGTCATCTCCCCCATCATCTGCACCAATGCAATTCCACATTCCTCCAGACACACAGACCCCTGGCCCATCACTCACGTTCCACACACTCACCAAAACTTCAACAACATCACCGCTGAACCTGCCATCCCTTCTAACTCTCCCTAAATAACTCGTGCTCCCAGTCATCGTTAAACTAAGCAGTCTATTTAACACTAGTAGCTATAACTATCCCACTACACACTCAAAGTCGTCACTGTCCTCAAACATAAAGCATTTATTCTTTTTTTTTTCCCACCTAAATCTCATCTAAATCCCTCACCTAACCATTCCATTCGGCCCCATGAAGAGACTTAAACCCCGTCCCTGGCGCGTCATAGCTAAACTACCCTTCCCACACTAGCTAGTTCCATCCTGTTGCCAGGAAGGGGTTTCATCCCCTTACCTGGGAATACCTGTCACCCGAAAGCGAGGCTTGCTTCGTTAATTTGGTATTGCCAATCGCGCAGCACCAGCGCGGCACTCACAGCCTGCGCTCTTGCACCTGCCGTGACGTCATGCAGCTAACCGTACCTCGTCCCTCTTGAACGTCATCCGAGCAGGGATTCACCCTCCTGCCCGCGATTCAACTACGTGCAGCATGACTACCCTGCGCACCCCATAAACAAACTCGCACTCGAGGGCTCCCACGGAACCCATGTGCTCTGCCGTTAGAGCTACACTAGCTTCGGTGAGAACCATATCCGTCAAACGTTACCTGCACTAGACTTTGTCCGTCCGGGGATGTCGCACATCCAACGCTGGTTTATCGGAGGCCTTCAACCTCCAAAGCGAGCACTGGGGTCTCGTGCGTTCTCAGCACGGACCGCGGCTCCTCGGGTGAACCGGCACGGTCCCCAACAACTACAGCCGCACCCGCTTCTGTCCCTCTGTCGACGTCGTCTCCGTTCCACTCACGCACCTGCGGTCACGACGCACAGACTCCCCCAACAATTCACATTTCAAACCTGGAGACGCGGCTTGCATGCTCACGCATGCGACGACATTCCCTTACATCAGAGACATCACACACACGTCTCTCTCTACACTCCGATTCTCACAACCGTGCTTCGCACACGCGTTGCTTCTGCGCACGCCCTCCACCACCCGTGTACTTCACCCGCACTCGTGCTTCCATCCATAAACACGTGCCTTCATCACCTGCGGTGCCCTTTCAACACACGGCACGCTGTAAGCACGCAATCCGCACCCTGCACACCCACTCACCACGGTCGCTTCACCACGGGACACACTACACGCTTGCGGCGCAAAGCAAGCAATTGTCCCGACACTGAACACAACAACTACACATCACCACGGGATTCTGTCCCACAAGGTCCCGGGGCCCTTACCCAAGTACTTGCACCTATACATCAGCACTCGTCCCTTAACTCGCTTGCACGGACGGAACCCACCTGGTCCGAATATCGTCCTCAGGCATACTCCTCCCTCGTTCTTGAAGCGCCATGCAGCTGACTCAACGGTTCTACCAGCCCGGCTCAGCCCCATTATCCTCACTACTGGTGTGTGGTTCTTTTCTTTTTTACCCTCATAATCAATGCAGTCTTCCTCATTATTCCTCATCTCGGTTCTATACATCTATTAGTTTCTGTTCTTCTGGAGTTTATTCACTCTCTGGTTTCAATTTTATTCTCTCCTTAGTCATTAAAATTTCAAACCGATAGTTTTTTCTCTCACTCTTCCTCATGCTCCTCATTTCCAATCTCATCTGTTTCTCTCAATTGGCTAATTTCCTTCTGTGTTTCATTCGCTGTTCTCTCATTCCTTCCTTGCTTCTCTCCTGTCTTCCTTCTCCAGTTTCATGTTTCTTCATTTGGTAATTCATTTCTGTGTTTTCTTTGCTGCGTACTTCAATTACTCTCTTGTTCCTCTCGTGTCTCCTTCTCCATTCATTGGTTTGCTTCATTTGGTTATCTACTCCCCTGTGTTTCAGTTGTGCTGTCTCATTACTCTTCCTTGTTTTCCCTGTTTTCTTCTGCGTTCATGGTTTTCTTATGTGGTTATTCCCTTTTGTTTGTTTTCATTCGCTGTTCTTGTCTACCTCTTCGCACTCCATCCTTGCCTATTTTTCTAATTGTCAACCTCTGTTCATGTTCCTTTTTTTCTATCCCATGGTTCTCAACGCTCCTCTCCAGATCTCGTTATTCCTTCATCTCTGAATTTCTCCTTCCTCTCCTTCAACTTCTCTCGATTCCAACTATTTTTTCGTTTTGCTTCAATTTCAATTCAACTCTCAGTTTATTTATCCACTGTATTCTTGTTCCTCGTTTCTCAATCTGTATTTATTCAACTGACTGACTTCGTTCTCCTTCTCGTATCCTGTCTTTCAGGACCTTTCTTGTCCTCATTGCAATCTCGTGTTTTCTTCAATTGATCGTTTCCTTCTTCTTCATCATCCGTTCTTCCATCATACATGCTTTCTGCATCTCATTCCAAGTCTGCCTTTGCTTCCATGTTCGATCTGTACAGCGTGGGTCCTTAACGTTATTCTCCTTCTGTCTTTCTCTCTAAACATCCGCATGCTCGTTTTGTACTCAGAAGCTTCTTTCCAATTCCTTTCCATCTCCGCACACCCAATTTGCTTGGTCTTCTAATTGTTAATCTGCTCAGTGTGGACTCTTAAGTTCCATTTCCATTCTCGATTTTCCTCTCTCAACTATCCTCAAATAGTTTGCAATTCCGCTTCGTCTGGTTTCTGTATACTCAGTTATTCTTTTCCATTCTTTTCTATTACGTAACTCGACCTTGCTTGCTTCTAACGTTCTCCAATCTTGCCTTTGTTTTTATCATATTCCCAGTTCCTCTGTCTCAGTTTTACCTCCCGTCCACCATACTATCTTCGTCATGTCTTGAATCTTTCTCCACGCACTATTTTATTCCTTCGTGCACAGAACTCCGTTCACCCAATTATTTTTCCCATCTCGTTATCCTTTTCCGTCACTCACACTTCTCGCTCCAATCACGTCTCGAATTATTTTCTCACACCCCTTCACTGCTGCCTGAAAACGTTGACCCCTCCCGACTCGTTATCGCTCCACAAGATGGCGTTGCCATTACGCCTTCGCTGTTGTTGACCTTCATTCCCGCTGCAGGTTTGGTATCTTGCTGAGTTGTCACCCGCATTTCGTTTATCTTATTCATTAGTTTTTGTTTGTTAATTTTGAGTGCGTTCCATCCATTTTTTCGTTCATTCGTTATACAACAACCAAAAACACAACATATTTCATCAACACTCATTCACACATAAACCAAAAAAATACATCGCTCACGTTCGTTTGTCATTCGCAAATCATTATGCAAATAGATACACCGATAAAGCATAACAAAGTTACCTAGCACATTATTCCGTCGGAACGCTTACCTCGCGCGCAGGTCCCGCCCGGCGCTGGGGAAGGACTTTGAGAGGCGGGTGGGGTGTCAACCCGGCCTTGGCCGCTGCCTTGCGCCGTTCGGGCCGGTTAGTTGAAGGGAAATTGTTCTGCCATTACGCATTTCTGCATGGGGTCCATGACCATGGATTACATACT
>CM068960.1:1233182-1244154 GCA_035128595.1 Eptatretus atami | reverse complement strand
AAAATTCTGACTGGCTGTCCTATTTGGCAACATTTGCTGGAAGACAGGGATCCCGCAGTTTCTTCAAAAGACGAGACCATATGCGATGGTACTGATGGTCCTCTCGAAATGAATGAACGAACGAACAAACCAGCCCAGGTATATTTGCTTATAAATAACAATTGAGACATGGGTAGACTCCTCCACGAGGTTTGTATCTTTTCCACATTAACCCTAAAGTATTTTCCGGTGTATAAACCACACTTTTTTATCGGCAAAAAAGAGGTAAAAGTTGGGGGTGCAGTTAATACACAGGTATACAAAAATAAATAAATAAATTGATCTTTAAACCGATCAATGCTGAATTTCAATTACATCCCAAATGAACACTTTTGTAGCAGTAAAAACTGCTGTTAAGCTCAATTCCGACATTTAAATGTTGAAAATCTGTTCAGGTTAAGAGTTTGTAGAGTTTTATCTAACAGTGTGCGGAAATTAAAAAATCATGCTCGGAAACACCACACAAACCGGAGCTAAGGGGCGTGGCATATATAGAGCCTCATGGTCTGAAAACGCCATTAAACACAAAAGAAGAAGAACACCTGTCTCACATCAAAAGAAGAATTATTCACAACAGCTCGAGTCTAATAATGGAGCACCACCTCAAATAAGTTTGTGTGCAAGCTTCCCTCGTATGTCCTGTTCAAGAGGAAGACACTGCTCACAGACAAGTTTCCAGCCGGCGTCATTGTTCGTGTGCAGCAGAATGGATGGAGAGACGAGGAACTTGTTGTGGTGACTATCTTTTTACATGCTCATTTTCAACATGAACATCCGATGCAGGCAGAATTAATTCTCTGAGCTTGTTCCTTACATGCTGACGCTATGGTAACAAATGCTGGATAGTGGGGCGTGGTTTAAAACTAGGAACAACCAATCAACCCCGAATACTTTTCTATACGAGGGCAGGAAAGATTTTAAATGAAGAAGAAGAATCTCATGATAGTGAGGTGCCATGTGGGACTGTGAAGCTTTAAGAAGTACCCTTGCTGCGGTTCTTTTGGCTTTTTTTGGTTCTCTTTGTTTTCCCCTCGTTTCTATTAGCGGTTCCAAACTTGCTTCCCGCAGATTATCACGTCGACCAGACGAACTTTCTTACTTCGCAGGAATTTGTATTGTCGACCCAGGTTTCGAGGAACATTTACCTGCATCTCGGTTGAATCACTACAGATGAACTTTCCTATTTCCCAGACTTGGTATTTCCATCAGTTGAAAAAAAATCAACATTGTGACGTGTTTCCCACCCGGGATTTTCAACCTGGATTCCGAGAAGCATTGGCCACATGTCTTTCTTCTTTTTCTTCTTTCGGCTAGCTCCCGTTAGGGGTCGCCACAGCGGATCAACCGTCTTGTTGTCCGCATAATGATTTGGCAGAGGTTTACGCGGATGCCCTTCCTGACGCAACCCTGGTCGCCTCTTACGACACACAGGGATATGGTACCCTATTCTAACCGGGGCATACACCGGGCCCAGTACACTGGTACTCATTTCGCCGACCTCGGAAGGATGGCAGGCTGAGTCAACCCCCTGGTGTTTTTCGACTTGGTATATATATAAATATATATATACATATTGTTGCAAATTCGCGCCCGCCGGCGTGCGATCGCCACGTAACTCGAATCGCGGCACGTCTCGCCCACCGGACGGACAATTCTGTGTGACCCTCTCGGACTAACGCCGGGAGCCAGTCACGGGTGGGCCTTTCAGCCTCACCACGATCGTGCCAATCGGCCACCCGCGTGGGATAGGGTTGTTCGCCAAACTCGAACCTACCTAAGTACCCACGCGGATGTAAACCGGGCGATCGCACTCGCCGCAGGTCGACTTCGGACACGAACCGCTTAAGCGGTCCGTTCCGTGTTATCAGGATAACCGAGTGGTGTTATCGTCGGCCTCGACGGTTCCAATTAATTATCGGGCGTATCACGCCCACTCAAACCCTTTACGTGAAGCAAGATGGAGACCCAACAAAGGAAAGGACGCAGCGAAACGGGGAACAATTCAACACAAGCACTTTATTTACACGACACACGGAGAGCACAACATATACAGCAAATGAACAAAAGAAATAGTGACGCAGCTCTACAACCGACTACGCGCACACACGGCAACACTTAACAGTTCTACTTGACGAGACACGGCGCACACACACACGTTCACACAGAACCCAAAAGAAAAGAAGAAAGGAAGTCGCGACTTCCCTGTGTGCGTCGTCCACCTTGGCGACCGCAGCTCGAGTCCCTCCAGTTTCGAACGATCCCCTCAGTTTCGAGCTGCCCTGGGTTCGACGATCCTCTCAGTTTCGAGCTGCCCTGGGTTTCGAACGATCCTCTCAGTTTCGAGCTGCCCTGGGTCTCGAACGATCCTCTCAGGAACTCTCTCTGTCCACCTCTTTTGTAGGGAGGTCCTTCCCCTCTCTCCGCCCCGCGCCCCGCCCCGTTCGGAACGCGTCACATCACGCACCCGCCAATCGGGAAGGACACGCCACCCCCCTCCCTCTCCTCACTTCGGTGGAGAGGGGAACGAGATTCAAGCGGGAATGTTGCGCGGTGTTTTGGGCGGGAGATGTTTGCGCGGGAGGTTTTGGCGGGAGATTTGGCGGGAGATGCCCTTCACGCAATGGTTGCTGCTGCTGCCACTCCGCTCCTCCATCCGTCCCGCGGAGATCGTGACCGCACGATGCTCGATGAATGGCGAGTGGTGAAGATGCTGGTAGCGCAGTTGTGGAAGGTGGCGTCGTGGCGTGAGTGGAGT
Source organism: Eptatretus atami (assembly GCA_035128595.1). Taxonomy (NCBI): domain Eukaryota; kingdom Metazoa; phylum Chordata; class Myxini; order Myxiniformes; family Myxinidae; genus Eptatretus; species Eptatretus atami. Next base: position 1,241,360 of record CM068960.1, on the reverse strand, counting down.
GATTGTTGGCGTCGAGGTTGTTGGCGTCGAGGTTGTTGGCGTCGTGGAGTGAATGGAGTGTCGTGGAGATGTTGGTTGTGGCGATGTTTGTTGTTGTTTTGTGCACCAACATAACAATAAGAACAGAAAAAATGACTGACTCAAAGTGTCGCAGCCCGAATGAATCACATTAATTCCCTCAAAACAACGGGTTTGGGGCTAACTATACACGTATTCAGAAATACCTCACCTACGGGACCTGAATGGTGGTTGCGATTTTCCACAGCCGTAACACTACCCCCTCCCATTTTTACAGACTCGTCCCGAGTCGTCAAATTCTCATGTGCCATCATGTGTAGTTCTCCCCTAGTACGTTTTACCTTCGGATCCCTGAGTGCGACATTTATGGATTCGTGTCCCCAAAATAAATAACCTGAGGGCCTGAGTAACTAACTAAAACAAACCCACTCACACGGACGACTTAAATAAAATTGCCGGCGCTAAGACAGACATGCCGGGGCGCACTCATATGTACAGTACACAACATCTTAACCTTATATTACAATTTTACACTAACCATGGCCCAGGATCAATGGACTCTGCAGGGAGCAAAACAAAAGTCAACAGAAAACCGGTGCATGGGCCGCCACTGCAGGCCCGTGTTGTAGCTGCCAACAGACAGTCCTTGCAACTGGCACGACGATCCTGGCGCACATGGTAATGAACAGGGGGGCAAAGCAAATTTGAACGGGCCTGGTGAACAGGGGCAGTGGGCATGGGCCAAATCAAAGGCAGGCAGGCAAGGCATGGCAAAACAGGGCCGCTGTAGCAAAAACAGCCGGCAGATGAACTGGCCGGCACAGGCTTGAAGCAAAACAGCCGGCAGCGATGATGACCGGCACAGGCCTTGCAGAAAACAGCTGCAGACGATCCGGCCGGTACAGGCCTCGCAGCAAAACAACAGCGATGAAGTTGGCCGCCTCTTGCCCGTGCAGTGCAGGTTGGTGGAGAGGAGTGCGGTGGTGCTGGCCACTCGGAAGGCGGGCTCGGACATACCCTAACGGTCTCCCTCCCACCTATCGGCCTTTGCCTGTCACGTCTAATACCCACTCCCTTAATTTGTCAAAAACCCAATTTAGCCCCCAACTAATTTTTTTTTTTTTATGTTTACTTCCCCACTATAAATCGTCCCCTAACCCCCTTTACTGTCCTTGTTCGGCTAACCTATCGTCTCCTAGCCTACTCCAACCCTACGTTCCCTTCCCGGAGGAAATAAGGGAGAGCTAGCGTCCTGTGTCGAGGCCCAATGAAGCCTCAGGATGGCCTCCCCAGACTTCAGCGATCTTAAACCAAAGTGGGTCCAGCGGCCCACAACGAGAGCGAAGGGATGGATGGTGCGTAGGGTACACTTCCTAATCTACCCTAACCATTAACCTTTAAACTACCCCGGGGCTTTCAACAAGCGCCTCTCGCTTAATCTACTGGTTCTATCAACCCAGATTCCCGTCGCCTGTGTTGGTGTCCTCGCAAATTCGGGCCTCGCCCCCAATTTTCTTTCGTGCCCTTGCACGGTCTCATGGCTGGGACACGTGGCTCCTTGGCAGGCACGACCCTCTGCCGATTCTCCTACGATGGCACCCCCGGGCACTACACTGCCTCCGAGCCTACCAGCTCCCTAAACACCGGGGAGTGCCCTCCTGGCAACTCCCCTGAAACGCTCACGTGGCAGGCTGGCTTCCCGGGCCCCTTTCCGAGGGTCACCCGTGCCCACAACACTGCTCACGCGGCTAATGCGCCCCGGGCCGCACCATGCGGGCGCACCCGTGCCCAATACGCTAACCCGGCCCCCCATGGCCCTTGGCCTACCACGCGCGACTAGCCCGGTGCCCGGGTACCCACTCAGCGATACTCACCTTTCGCCAGCCACGCTCCAGCCTGTCAACAAGGGCTCCTGCACCCCTCCAAAACAGGTTTCGAGCCTACACTCCACAAACAGCAAAACGACCTCCATTTTTCAATTTCGCTAAAACACTAACTCACTTTACTCTGACCCCGGGGTCCCTTGGGCGGGAGTCACTCCTCCCCCAATCACTCATCGCACCATGCATTCCACATTCGCTCCACTCACACAGACCCGCTGGCCTCACTCCTCATCATGTACTCACCTCACAACTTTCCAACTCTTCACACACACCGCTGAATCCTGCCATCCTTCTCTCTACATCCCCTACCTAACTCGTGCTCCCACGTCATCCCTTACACTATAGCACGTTCCATTTACATTACGTAGCTAAGCTACGTCCCTCTACACATCCACTGTCAGTCACTGTCTTCCAAATTATCAAAAATCATTTCCCCACCTAAATCTGCCTGCAATCCCTCTACCTAATCCATTCCACGGGCCCATGAGGACTTACCCCTGCCCCATGGAGCCGTTCTAGCTAACTAACCCTTCCCCCTAGCTAGTGCCATCCTGTGCCTTGTAAGGGGGTCTTCCACCCCTTCCCAGGGAATCCTGTTCACCCGAAAGCGAGGCTTGCTTTTGTAAATTTTTTCTTTCAAATTACGCGCAGCACCAGCGCGGCCACTCGCAGCTCGCGCACTTTGCACCTGCCCGTGACGTCATGCAGCTGCACGCGTACCTCGTCCTCTCGGACGGTACAATCTGGCAGGGATACCCCTCCTGCCGGATTCCAACCCCACGTGCAGCCATGACGTCACCGTGCGCACCACAAAAGCAAACCCTCGCACTCCGAGGGGCTCCCCCACGCGAACACATGTGCTCTGCCGTTGGAGCTTAACACAAGCTCGCGTGGAGAACCCTTCCGGTCCAAATCCGTAATCCTGCCTAAACTTTGTCCGTCCGCGGATCGGCAAATCCACCGCTGGCGTTTCCGGACCGGGCTTCACTCCCGCAGCCGAGCACGTGGCGGCCTCGTGCGTGGCACAGCCCGGACCTCGCGCTCGCTGCTGGGTGACCGGCACGGTCCCCATTCCAACTACAGCCGCTACCGGCTTTTGTCGCTCTGTCGCCGTCGTTGTCGCCATTCCACCCACGCACACCTGCGTGTTAACGACACTCATTCACCACTCCATTAAACTCACACCGGGAGACGCGGCTGCATGCTCACGCATGCCGACCGACATCTCCCTTACACCGCGACCTTACACACACGGTCTCTCTCACACTCGGCCGCTCACTCACGCATGCCATTTCCCTTGCACACGTGTTCCATTCACACACGGCCGTTCACTCACTCCCGTGGTTTGTTCCACGCACGGCGTGCTGGGAGGCACGCACTTCGGAACACTTGCACAACACCACTCACACACGGGGTCGCTTCCACACACGGGGATGCACTCACACCTTGCACCCACACACCGGGACAACCACACTGCGGATTTGTGTCCCCACAAGGGGTTCCGGGGTCTCTATACCCCCCAAGCTCGGCGTGCACCCGTTCGCAAGCACTTGCCTCCTCGAACTCGCTCGACCCGACCGAACTCACCTGGTCGTGATCAGCTTCAAGGGGGCAAACTCCCTCCCCTCGTTCCTGGAGGCAGCCATCCCGCTGCTCGCACCGGGGTCACAACACAGTCCACCAGCTCCCCTCATGGTCCTCCACTAACTCCATGTGTGTGTGTGCGTCTCTAACCCCGTCCAATTCACCCTCTATCTCCCGTGTCTCTGCCAACTCTTCACCCATTCCCTTCCTTGTCTCTGTACATTTATTAGTTTCTGTTTCTTTCTGGAGTTTCTCCATCTCTCTGGACTCCAATTTTGTTCTCCGTTTTAGTTGTTCAATTTACCACTCGTATCGTTGTTATTTTCTCTCCCACTGTTCCTCCTGCTCTTCATTTTCCAATCTCATTGTTTCTTTCAATTGGCTCATTTCCTTCCTGTGTTTCATTCGCTGTTCTCTCACTACTCTTCCTTGTTTCCTCTCCTGTCCTTCCTTCTCCAGTTTCATGGTTTGCTTCATTTGGTTAATCTCCCTTTTTGTGTTCATTTGCTGTTCTCTCACTACTCTTCTTGTTTCCTCTCCTGTCTTTCCTTCTCCAGTTTCGTGGTTTTCTTCATTTGTTCATCTCCATTTTGTGTTTCATTCGCTGTTCTTTGTCTATCTCCTCGCACTCCAGCCTCGCCTTTTCTTTCAATTGGTCAACCTCAGCTTCATGTTCTTTTTGTTTTCTATCCCATTGTCTCTCTTGTTCCTCACTCTGCATCTTGTTATTTCCTTCAATTGACCAATTTCCTTCTCCTGTCTCATTCGTTCTTCTTTTTGTTTCTCACTCCACTGTCTTTCTTGTTCCTCATTCTGCAATCTCGTGGTTTCCTTCTTGACTAATTTCCTTCTCCTGTCTCATTCCTTGTTCTTTCAGTACTCTTCTTGTTCCTCATTCTTTAATCTGGCCTTCGTCCAGCTGTTCAATCTGTACAGTGTGGTTCTTTAACGTTTCATTCTCCGTCCTTGTTCTTTCTTCTCTCACCATCCTCAACTCGTTTTGTAATTCCGTCTCTTTGTTCTGGTGTTTCCGTAACTCAGAAGCTTTTTTTTTCTAATTCCGTCCTCATCTCCGCACACTCCGACCTTGCTTGGCTTCTTTCCATTGTTTTGATATTTGTTTCTTTTTTCTCTTCCAAGCTTTTTCTGTCCCGATTGCCTCTTCCTTCCTCACCCATCGGTTGCGAATTCGCGCGCCGGCGTGAGTCAGCACGTAACTCGAATCGCGGCACGTCTCGCCACCGGACGGCAATTCTGTCGTGACCCTCTCGGACTAAACGCCGGGAGCCAGTCACGGGTGGGCCTTTCGGCCTCCACCATGATCGTGCCAATCGGCCACCGCGTGGGATAGGGTTGTTTCGCCAAACTCGACCTCTAAGTACCCATGCGGATGGAAAACCGAGCGATCGCACCTCGCCGCAGGTCGACTTCGACAACGAACCGCTTAAGCGGTCCGTTCCGTGCTATCGGGATAACCGAGCGGTGTTATCGTCGGCCTCGACGGTTCCAATTAATTATCGGGCGTATCACGCCCACTCGAACCTTTACATGAAGCAAGATGGGAGACCACAAAAAGGAAAGGACGCAGCGAAACGGGGTACAATTCAACACAAGCACTTTATTTACACGACACACGGAGAGCACACATATACAGCAAATGAAACAAAAGAAATAGTGACGCAGCTCTACAACCGCTACGTGCACACACGGCAACACTTAACAGTTCTACTTTACGAGACACGGCGCAACACACATCACAGACACGTTCACAACAGAACGAGAAAGAAAGGAAGTCGCGACTTCCCTGTGCGCGTCGTCCACTTGGCGGGATGCAGTCCCCGTTGACGATCCCTCAGTTCTACGGTGCATTGGGTATTTGAAGAGCTCTCAGTTTTCGAGCTGCCTGGGTTTCGAACGATTCCTCCAGTTTGAGATGTGGGTTCGAACGATCCTCTCAGGAACTTCTTCTGTCCACCTCTTTTGTAGGGAGTCCTTCCCCCTCTTCTCACCCGGCCGCCCGTTCGGACGCGTCACATCGCGCCAACCGCCAATCGGGAGAGGACACGCCACCCTTCTCCACTTGGCTGGAGAGGGGAACGAGATTCAAGCGGGAATGTTCGCCGGGAAACGCGTTTGGGGCGGGAGATGTTTGCGCGGGAGCTTTTGGGCGGGAGATCTTGGGGGATGCCCCTTCACGCACTGGTTGCTGCTGCTTGCCACTCCGCTCCTCCATCCGTCCCGCGGAGATCGTGACCGCCATGATGCTCGATGAATGGCGAGTGGTGAAGATGCTGGTAGCGCAGTTGTGGAAGGTGGCGTCGTGGCGTGAGTGGAGTGATTGTTGGCGTCGAGGTTGTTGGCGTCGTGGAGTGAATGGAGTGATTGTGGAGATGTTTGGTTGTGGCGATGTTTGTTTGTTGTTTTGTGCACCAACATAACAATAAGAACAGAAAAATGACTGACTCAAAGTGTCGCAGCCCGAATGAATCACATTAATTCCCTCTAAACACGGGTTTGGGGCTAACTATACACGTACTTCAAAATACCTCACCTACGGGAACCTGAATGGTGGTTGCGAATTTCCACAGCGTAAACATTATATACATATACATACATACATATATATATATATACATATATAATTCAGTGTCCCAACGGGCTTACATATATATATATAGATATATATATATATATATAATATTATATACTATACATATACATACATATATACTAACATATATTAATTCAGTGTCCCAAGGGGCTGAACTCAGGACCTTTTGGTCCCAAGCACTGCCCTACCACTTGCGTCAAACCAGGCTTAAGCATTGGCCACTGTATCTTGGTTGAAACTTTCCCATTAGTCCTATCGCTACGTTGGCTGAGTATTATGGAGACTGGGAGACTGTCGGCTTTCAGCAGGAGGATGAGAAAGGTCGACTTTCCGATGATCTGCGGCTGGATCATCAAGGTGTGGGAAAGATGCCGTCGGACATCATCAAGCAAGCATTTCTGAAATGCGCAGCTCCAACAACATGGACGGCACAGAGGACGAGATCATTTTGAGAAGAGACTGCAAACGATGGTGAACAGCGATGGGGACTTGCTCCACATGATTCGGACAAGGAGTTATGTGCCATCTTCGAACGAGGATTTCCTCGGGTTTTGCTGAAAAGCTTCATCAAACCCAAACGGCCCCTTTCAGGGCCACAAATCCACAATAAATATGTATGACACCGGTATGAATCCCTTTTCTTACTTTTTCTCAAAACAAAAAAAATCCTCTTAAAATACATTTATAAATAAGAAAGAAAAATAAAAACTTCTTGGCATCCTCTCCTCTCTCTTCAACTTCTTGAAAATGAGAATAAGACTGTTAGACGAAATTAAGTGGACATGGGAGTAGGCATGTTGTACCTTTGTGACTTTGTACAAACGTACAAACCGTCACACCGTACAAACGTATTTAGATATAGATCAGAAAATAAAATGATCAATACATTCATTTCTTTTGAGGGTGAAAAACATGGGTGCGGTTAATACACGGCTACGATTTATACACCGGAAAATATGGTAACTCGTGAAAAAAAAATCTTTCTATCATTACTCCAAGGCTGCAGTTGCGAGTGGGGAAGAAGCTATTATGGAAGAAGATAACATACTTTGTATGGTGTGGAAAGGCAGAAGCCAAACTAACAGACTACCAGGGGACTGCACAATGCACGTGCTGAGTCATTACACCATTTGAAATGAAAGACAATCTCGAGATTTAACTTTTATTTGTATTTGGCAATGTTGTGATCGACAGCTTCAACCCTCATCGATACAATCAAATGTGTATTTTGCAGTCATCGTGACAATGTGGACAATACCTGATTGCTCTTCAAAAGCTCCTCCACATGCCGGGTGTACTCTCGTGCCTCTTTCTGGCAAGACTGTTCCAGTTTCTCTACCTTGCGCTGGATGCGGTCATCGAGCAGTTTTAGTTCCTGGATGTGACATGTGAACTCTTCCAAGAGCCTGCAAAAAACAAGCGATACCTGTATGAGTCACGCCTTCAGTCTGGTTGGATTTTGACTTAAAACTAGAGGCTTGGGATTCCACCCAAATTACCAAAAGGACATTTTGGGATGATCCATGCAGATTATAAATTCAAATACATTTTCAATTGCATTCCAAAGCTTACATTACCAAATGATGTGAAGACTATTTGTGTTTGTAGAGCATATCTTAAACAGTGGAAGGTCAAATATCCATCTGCAGGTAAACAAATATTTTTCATGAGCTTTTCCCAAAACAGAGAGGATATTGGAATTGGTCTGTGCGTTAATCACATACTCACACTATACACAACTTTAATATACCACCCCCAGGCAATGTACTATGACGGACTTCACCTCTGGATAACTCCTAAGAGGCAGACGTATCGTTAAAGACAACGAACGCCGTCTGAGCCACTCGTCTGTAGACGGCTCCTCACGCCCAGCGTCACATTATGAGTTGGAATGTGAGATGATCATTACAGATGGCGTAACATGGCGGCAGCGACATAACGGATGCCAATTGGAAGAGCAAAACAACTCTGACAGGACAAGCCAGGACATTAATTCTTACCAAGCAAGGCTTTACTTACTAATACACACATTTACAGGTGCGGCAATTCACAGTCGTATATGTAAAAAGCAGGACAAAGCTT
>CM068960.1:1200563-1208261 GCA_035128595.1 Eptatretus atami | reverse complement strand
CAGGATCAAAACTAAGATCCAGGCTTTCATGACATCTTGGATGCTGTATTTTGTTGTACCTGTTTGTGTTAAGATGTTGAGGTCATGGAGTAATTCACTTACCTTGGCAGTGATATTCACGTCGTCTCATGTGTGACCAGAGGTCGACAGACATCTGGGTCGGGCCCTGGGAGTTATGGATTCACGAGATCATGGATGTGGCGCTGTCGGTACCTATGCAGGATGACAAAAGTCCTAGTCTTTAAGTTGTTGGTCCTTCCAGTATTGCTCTACAGATGTGAGACTTGACTCTGACGAGGGATTTGAGACGGGACTTGATCCTTTAGTACCAGGTCCTTCAGGGAATCCTTGGCCATCATTGGTCAGGCTGTGTGTCAACGAGCAGTTGCTAGAAGAGACCAGATAAGATTTTACCTGTATACCGTGAGCATCAGCTGCGACTGTGGATATGTGGCTTTTCCTCATGGCTTACTCACCAGATTCTTCAGCGAGGGAGCCTCATAGGGTGAAGGAGCCAACGGGATGACCAGTGGTTGCAGCAGGTTGATCGCATCTCAAGGAGATGTGGATGGCCAGGCCTCTGCCTGGGGATGGCCAGATGGAGGCCCCTGGATACCGGTGGAAAGTGGAACACGCGAAGTACTGCTCCAGCCACTACTCCCATACCTAACCTGACTTGTACATGACAAGCCACATGAATATGCTCAACAAGTCAGTTGTGCAAACCTTCAGAGAAGGACAAACGGGCATTTCTAGTCCCCAAAGGTCCGATAGCCATATAAATAGCTATAAATGTACAGGCACGATGTGTAAACGGAATTTTCAAAATGGTTCCTGTGTGAAGAATCACTTTAAAAATTCTCGTAGTCAATATGGATCTTCACCAAAATCTAATCAGTTCGTCCTAGTCACACACCCAACTTGTCCACCAAATTTCATCCAGTCCATCCACAACTTTTTGAAGATATCCTGCACACAGACAAACAGAGACAGACAGACAGAAGGGGTAAAAACATAACTCCACACCTTCAAGTGTGGAGGTAGAGGAAAAACAAAGGACAAAGCATTTAACAAATACAAAGGGGGGGGGGTAACAATAGGAGGGGAGGGAGCAGTGGGGCAGGGGACCGAAATAGTGGGCTTGGGGAGGACTAATAGGGTAGCAAAGTTATGAGTTTGAAAGAACCGATCTCTTCCTCCCTGTCCTTCACTACCATTAGATACATGAGGTAGCGATTCCTGCACTATCAAACCTGTTGTTCAAATGAGAAACTCTTTTTTGGAGTCAATGTTGTGCAAATCACAGGCAGATGAGGTCGACGAACAGCGAATCACACAAGACCTCGAAGGAATCTGCTCTGTTTAGCAATACACAAAAATGACAGAAATTCCATCAGAACGATAGTGTCAGGATCTTTGAGCCTGTCAAGTTACGGTAAATATAAATTAAAATTAAAAATTACCATTTCGCAATGCAACACAGGACTAGGTAGTGTGTGTGTGTGTTCGTGTGCGTGTGCGTGTGCGTGTGCGTGTGCGTGAGTAGGGTTACTACATTGAGTACCTTTTGGGTCAAAATGATCAGCACCTCCTTGATGCCTCCCCCGGGCAGCGCCATAGCAAGCGTTCCACATAATCATCCGCATGAAAAGGTTCCTGAATAGGCAAAGAGAAAAGGACAGCTCAATGAGAACAGCATAATAAAATGACAAGGACACAGTAGAGTGCATACCTCCACCAGGTTGAACAGTTTACGTTTTGTATCCCATTGATAGGCCAGATCTGGATCCGGATCTTAACCAAAATCGAATCAATTCATCCTTGGAGAACATCCAACTGTCCAGCAAATTTTTGTCCGAAAACATCTGTAACTTTTAGAGATATCCTGCTCAGACAGACAGACAGACAGAGATGAAAAACATAACCCCTTTCGGTGGTGGAGGTAAAACGAAACTGTGACAGAGCCATTGATGGGAGGGGGGGGAGGTGCGGAACCGAGTCCCCTCCCCCACACCCAACAAAAACCCTGCACCCCCATCACCCCCACACCCTGCACCCTCCATCCACCCCACACCCTGCACCTCCATCCACCCCACCCTGCACCTTCCATCCACCCACCACCCTGCACCCTCCATCCACCCCCACACCCTGCACCCTCCATCCCCCCACACCCTGCACCTCTCCACCCCCACACCCTGCACCCTCCACACCCCACACCCTGCACCCTCCATCCACCCCCACACCTGCACCTTCCATCCACCCCCACACCTGCACCCTCCATCCACCCCACACCCTGCACCCTCCATCCACCCCCACACCCTGCACCTTCCATCCACCCCACACCCTGCACCCTCCATCCACCCCACACCCTGCACCCTCCATCCACCCCCACACCCTGCACCTTCCATCCACCCCACACCCTGCACCTCCATCCACCCCCACACCCTGCACCCTCCATCCACCCCCACACCCTGCACCCTCCATCCACCCCACACCCTGCACCTTCCATCCACCCCCACACCCTGCACCCTCCATCCACCCCACACCCAAACCAATACCCTGCACCCTCCATCTATCCATGCATCCATCCACCTCACCACATTCACTCACCACATTCACCACATCCACCTCACCACATTCACCTCACCACATTCACCTCACCACATTCACCTCACCACATCCACATCACCTACCACATCCACATTCACCTACCACATTCACCTCACCACATTCACCTCAAACATCCACAACACAACATCCACAACCACCTCACCACCCCCCCCCCCCCCCTTCCAAACCTCGCATTCTGTAAACAATAACAAGGAATGGGATTTCACCGACAGGTTGTTCTGAAGGTAAAAATGAGAACAAAGTAGAAAATGTTTGTTTCTTCAGCAAAAACCAAAAAACAACAACATGGAGTCGGAATGTCCTCCAATGGGTCCGCGAGTGAGCAAACAGCACGGTGTCCACACGGAGGGTCTAACAAACCACGTGACCTCGCCTACTCACCTCGAACAGCTCGGGCGCGGCCATGCTTCGACTCGATCCGGAACACTCATCACCCAGCGGGAGGCGGCGCTCCGTACGGACGGACGGCGTTAATGTGGTGAGGTGACGCGCTTCCGTCCAAGAAGTCGGACACGCCCCAAGAGTCGGACACGCCCCCAAGAGCGGACACGCCCCCAAGAGTCCGACACGCCCCAAGAGTCGGACACGCCCCCAGAGTCGGACACGCCCAAGAGTCCACACGCCCCAAGAGTCCGACACGCCCCCAAGAGCGGACACGCCCCCAAGAGTCGACACGCCCCAAGAGTCGGACACGCCCCCAGAGTCGGACACGCCCCCAAGAGTCGGACACGCGCCCCCACGGCACGAATGGTGATTACACGGCAAGGGCGGTGATTCCGGGGGGAGAGGAGACATATTCCCTCGCACGATTTATTTTCAGGGGCCGCTAATGGCGATATTCCCCCAATAATTTAACCTTTTTACCTTCACAGTTAGTACAGAGAGGCCTTATCTCCGGCCCATCCGTCGCTCAGAGCGAGCGAGACCCTCGGGTTTTTAATAATAGATTTCCGTGTTTATTTATTTATTTAATATTAATTTATTTTGTATATTTATATATATATATGTATTTTTATTTGTATTTGGTTATTTACATTTTGAGATACTTTGTACTTTACTAATTTGACCTTTTGCATCAAAAGTTTTCAATAAACCTTCATCATGAGAATATGGAGAAAACGACCTGAGGAGCTGTGTGTGCAGGATACCTCAAAAGGTTGTGGACGGATTCGGATGGAACTTGGTGGACAGGTCGGGAGTGGGCGAGGAAGAATGTGGACGGATTCGGATGGAACTGGTGGACAGGTCGGGAGTGGGACGAGGAAGAATTTGGACGGATTCGGATGGAACTTGGGGACAGGTCGGGAGTGGGACGAGGAAGAATTTGGACGGATTCGGATGGAACTTGGTGGACAGTCGGGGAGTGCGACGAGGAAGAATGTGGACGGATTCGGATGGAACTTGGTGGACAGGTCGGGAGTGCGACGAGGAAGAATGTGGACGGATTCGGATGGAACTTGGTGGACAGGTCGGGAGTGCGACGAGGAAGAATGTGGACGGATTCGGATGGAACTTGGTGACAGGTCGGGAGTGGGACGAGGAAGAATGTGGACGGATTCGGATGGAACTTGGTGGACAGGTCGGGAGTGCGACGAGGAAGAATGTGGACGGATTCGGATGGAACTTGTGTGGACAGGTCGGGAGTGGGACGAGGAAGAATTGATTCGATTTCGGTGAAGATCCGAATCCAGATCTGGATAGAGAATTATTTAATTTTTTAAGTGATTCTCACCATTGAGAGAGAGGACCAAAAACGACCTCGTCCTGTGTATGTATGACATGATACTTCAAACATGTATTGGCCCGGTATGTTCTCGTGGATTCAGGCATTACGTGGCGGAGGTACACGCTCCACGAGGATGAGGAGGAGCAGGAGGAGGAGAAGAAGGAGAGCAAAGCGACGCAGACGTCCAAATAATTAATTTTCTCCCTGTGCAGATTTTCCCAATTAAAACGAGAAAACCACAAGAACGTTTCCCAAGTTACCACAAAGGTAATAAATAAGTGATGTACACCTTTCATTGTTTGAGAAAGTAAAAGCGCGATCTCTCGATGAGAAAGACATCTCTCTGAGATTGCGGTCTAGCCGGGGTGAGGAATCTGGGACTACGAGGAGCAATGGATGCCACAAGACCTTTATACAAGTTCAAGCAAAGCGTATTGGGGATGCTTGCCAATGGAAAAATGGTCAGGATGCACTTGATAAGGATGCAAACTGAAGAGGAATTTCTTTCAATTGTTGCTGAGGTGAACGTGAAAGTTGGACCTCATGAAGTTGGAGATGAACATGAACCATGACGTTGGAGTTCATGATCTGGACCCCATGAAGTTGGACGTGAACGTGAACCACAACGTTGGAGTTCATGATCTGGACTCCATAAAGTTGGAGATGAACGTGAACCACAACATTGGAGTTCATGATCTGGACTCCATAAAGTTGGAGGTGAACGTGAACCACAACGTTGGAGTTCATGAGCTGGACCTCATGAAGTTGGAGATGAATGTTAACCACAACAATGGAGTTTGTGATCTGGACCTCCATAAAGTTGGAGATGAACATGAACACAACATTGGAGTTTGTGATCTGGACTCCATAAAGTTGGAGATGAACATGAACCACAACATTGGAGTTTGTGATCTGGACTCCATGAAGTTGGAGATGAATGTGAACCCCAACATTGGAGTTCATGAGATGGACCTCATGAAGTTGGAGATGAACGTGAACCACAACATTGGAGTTCATGAGCTGGCCTCATGAAGTTGGAGATGAACGTGAACCACAATGTTGGAGTTCATGAGCTGGACCTCATGAAGTTGCCGCGTTTCAGAAGGCCCCCAAATAAATACACCGGTACCTCTCCAAGTTACCATGGTAACAATCCAGTGTGACTAAGTGTGTTATCATAATTTTAGAGTGTGTGGGGTGGGTGGGGGGGGGCGTGCAAAAATTGACAAAAATATAATTTCTCCGAGCAGAGTGAGGGGACATTTTTTTGCGGGTGTTTGTTTTTGTTCATAAATTCTAAAGACGATTCTAAATATTGACAAAGAATCCTCAACTACATTTGAAAAAAAAAAGTACTCCAATGAAAAAACTTTTGCTCAAAAGTCAACATTCATTTTAATATCATCTCATCATAAAAATTCCAATAAAATGAAAAGCAGACATTTCATATAATGAAACAAATGACATCATGATCAGAACAAATCGATGTCTCTGGAGTATTGAACAAGGTTGATGTGAAGTGACCTTCAGAATTAGGGGTTTGCCATCAGTTGAGCAATTACCCTCATCATCTCGACGATATGGATCACTTACAACAAAGATTTCTTCTCAAACACATTCGATGCCTATTGTATACCCTCGAGAACTTCCCATAGTCAAAAAGCATGTTCTTGAGTCTTGAAAACACAGACCGAGTATCAAATTCAAACAGAATGATGGGGGACCCTGGATTATCTGATACTTGGGATACCATTCCACTTCTTGGTTCATGAATAGTGAGTATAAAACAAACATCTCCGATGACGAATGATTCCGCTAATTCGTTAATCATCGGGTATCCACCACGGGAACAAACTGAATGGAAACAAATCAGTTCCATGTTGAATGCTGTGGTCATCCACCAGTGGTCTGAGGAATATCAGGTGATCACACATTTCGAGACCACATCCTCGGTTATATACACCTTAATACATATAAAACTAGAAGGAGGGCCCTCGTTGGAGCACATACCTCCCCACGCAATGCCTGATCCACGAGAACATATTGAGCCAATACATCTTTGAAATATCATGTTATTACATATTTTTTGGCCAATCTCTCAATGATAAAGAATCTTTTTAAAAATTAAATAATTATCGTATCCAGATCCGGATTCGCATCTTCATCAACATCGACTCAATTTGTCGTGGTCACACACCCAACATGTCCACCACTTCGTCGAATCCGTCCACAACTTTTTTGAGATATTGTGCACACGAGACAGACAAAGAGGGGTGAAAAACATAACCTCGCTTCACCTTCGGTTGACAGAGGTAAATCGGGGCAATACCCCTGGACGCTCACCTGGTAGAATAATGATACTGAGGAGGAAGTCAACGTGGGACAGAATTGGCAAAATGTACCAATGAACCAATTTATAACAAATACCGATTTTGGGGGGGCAACTCCTTCCCCACCCCCGCCCCCCCCCACCACCCAACGTAATTTTTAAGGCCCTGATTATAAAAAAAATATAATAAATTATATTAAAAATTTAAAAATTAAAATAAATATAATAAATAAATAAAATAAATAATATAATATAAAAATAAAAAATAAAAAATTATAAAAAAAATAAAAAAAATAATAAATTTTTAAATGAAAAATAAAAAAAAAAAATTCATAAATAATATAAATAAAAAAATTAATAAAATATAAAATAAAATATAATATAAAATTAATTAAAAAAATAAAAAAAAAATATAAAAATAAAAAATTAAAAAAAATATAAAAAATAAATTTAAAAAATTAAAAAAAAAATATAAAATAAAAAATAAATAAATAAAAAAAAATAAAAAAATAAAATTTAATAAAAATAAAAATTAAAAAAAAAAAAAATAATAAAAAATAAAAAAATAAACAAATTAATAAAAAAAATAAAAAAATAAAAAAATAAAAAAAAAAAATTAAAAAATAAAATAAATATAAAAAATAAAAAATAAATAAAAAAAAATAAAAAAAAATTAAAAAAAATATAAAAAAAAATTAAAAATAAAAAAAAAAAAATAAAAAAAAAAAATAATTAAAAATAAAATTTAAAAAAATAAAAATAAAAAAAATAAAAATATAAAATAAAAAATAATAAATATATAAAATAAAATAATAAAATAAAAATAATAATAATAAAAAATAATTAAAAAAAAATTTTAAATAATAAATATAAAAAATAAAAAATAAATATTTTAAAAATATAATAAAAAACTTAAATTTAAATAAAACATTAAAAAAAAAAATAAAAAAAAAAAATAGAAATAAATAAAAAAATAAAAAATTAAAAAAAAAATATTTATAAAAAAAAACAT
>CM068960.1:1190563-1195563 GCA_035128595.1 Eptatretus atami | reverse complement strand
TAAAAATAATAAAAAATAATAAAATAAAAATAAAAAAAAAAAAAAAAAAAAATATATAATTATTAAAACAAAAAAAAAATAAATAATAAAATAAATATAATATAATAAAAAAATAATAAAAAAATTTTAATATAAAAATAAAATAAAAAAAAAAAAATATTATATAAAAAAAAAAATAAATAATAAAAAATAAAAAAAATAAATTATTAAAAAATAAATATAAAAAAAAAAAAAATTAAAATTTAATAAAAATAAAATAAAAAAAATAAATAAATTAAAATAATAAAACAATAAAAATATAAAACTAATAAATATAAAATAAAAATTAAATATAAAAAATAAAAAAAAAAATAATTTAATATTATTTATAATAAAAAATAAAAAAAAGAATAAAAATAAAAAAAAAAAATAATAAGAAAAAAATAATTAAATAATAAAAATATAAAAAATAAATAATATTTAATAAAAATAAAAAATAAATAAAAAAAAAATAATAAAAAAAAAAAAAAAAAATAATTAATAATTATAAAAATAAAAAAATAATAATATTTATTAATAAAATAAAATAAATTAAATTTAAAAAAAAAACAATATTAATATATAAAAATAATAATAAAAAATAATATAAAATAAAATAATATAAAAAATAAATAATAAAAAAAAATATAAAAAAAAAAAAAAATTATAAAATTAAAAAAAATAAATAATTTATAAAACAAAAAAATTAAAAAAAATAATATTAAAAATTTAATAAAAAAATAAAAAAAAATAAAAAATATAAAAAAAATATAAAAACAAAATAAAAATAATAAATATAAAAATTAAAATAAATCATAAATAAAATAAATAAATAAATTAATTAAAATATAAAAATAATTATAAAAAAAATAAAAAATAAAAAAAAATATAAAATTATAAATATATAAAAAATTAAAATAAATTAAAAATAATTTTAATTATATAATAAATAATAAAAAAAAAAATTAATAATGATAATAAAAATAAAAAAAATATAATAAAAATAAATATAAAAAAATAAATAAAAAATAAAAAATAATTAAAAAATATAAATTAATTAAATAAAAATAAAAAAATAAAAAAATTAAATAAAAATATAAAATTAATAAATAAAAAATAAATTATAATTATAAAAAAAAAAAAAAAAAAAAATAAATATAAAAAAAATAGAAAAAAAAAAATTAAAAAAAAAATTAAATAAAAAAAAATATAAAAAAATTAAATAAATTAAATATAAATAAAAAATTTCCCTTAGGCCCTGATTATAAAAAAAAACGTGAACAAACTTTGGTACATCATGGTGATGAAGGTTGTGGTCAAGTTTCATCAAAATTGTGTGTGTAGTTTCGGAGAGAAGAAAGAAAATAATATTTTGGGGCCACCTACCACCCCGAACACACCCTTAAGACTCCGATTTTTTTTTTAATGTCGTGAACAACGTTTGGTATATCACGGCTGATGAAGATTGGGACCAAGTTTCCTCGGAATTGTGTGTGTAGTTTCTGAGAGAAGAAAGCAAAATACCTATTTTGGGGGGGGGGGGGAAACTCCCATAGACCTTTAGGGCCCGACTTTTTTTTTTTTAATGCCGGTGAACAAACTTTGGTCCATACCGGATGATGAAGGTTGTGTGGTGTAGTTTCATCAAAATTATGTTGTGTAGTTTCAGAGAATGGTGCATGTGTTTGTGGACAGACGACGCGCCATCCCATCAGCTCCCCAGAACTACATTCCAGGTGAGCTACAGATAGGGCAATACCCCTGGCCCTCACCTTGTCGAATGATGACACTAAGGAAGAAATCAATGTGGGAGAGAATCAGCAAAATGTACCAATGAACCAATATTATAGCAAACACCTATTTTGGGGGCAACCCTCCCATCCTTAGACACCACTTAGACCTCCATTTTTTTTTATGTCAATGAACAAACTTTGGTACATCATGGGTGATGAAGGTTGTGGTCAAGTTTCATTAAAATTGCATGTGTAGTTTCAGAGAAGAAATTGCAAGTGTTACAGACAGACGACATGCTTGTCCCATTAGTCCCTGGAACTACGTTTTCAAGGTGAGATCGCTTTTGACGAGAGAGGTTTTTTTTTGGGGGGGGGGTGTGCGTCGGACAGAGCCGTATATTGGAAGAGTTTGGCCAACTTAACAATAGCGCCATGTTGTGGACCAAGGGAGTGTGCGCTCAAGCTTGCATCGCAAGTGCGGACTGTATGTTTTAGAGCTTGCCACTGAAGTTTTGTTTCTAGATTGTCTTAATTCTTGTTTTCTCCGTGAAAGATTTGAAAGCCTTGTCCCATCTACAGATACTGATCTATAGATCTAAATCTCTGTTGGAATTTCACCGACTTTTTCATTAATTCATCGCAATCTGGGCTGTTGTAATAGTGTTATAACCCCTCAAATCTAAATGTTTTTTTTCTGGGTCTTACTTCATTCTCGCCCCCCTTCCCCTCACTTATACTCTTCTTCCTTCCCTAAATCCAAATCTCTTCTCTCTCTCTCTCTCTCTCTCTCTCTCTCTCTCTCTCTCTCTCTCTCTCTCTCTCTCTCTCTCTCGCTCTCTCTCTCTCAACATCAATCCACTTTCAAGTTTTATTCCTTAGAAATCTATTTTTTCATCTCTCAAATCTCTCTTCCCCACTCTTTCTCCACCATTTCCCTCATCCTTTCATTCCTTCTCTGAAAATCATCCATCCCTTTACATATTCTTACTTCTGCAATTTCCCCTCTTCACACTTTTTTCTTTTGTACTTGTCCTCTTTTAACTCGTAATAATGATCTTTGCTACGAAGAAGCCGACAAATGTATGTTGGAGATCCAACTTGACTAGTTTAATTGTACAATTTTTTTGAAAAACTTTAAATCAAATGAACATTAATTTCCATCTTACGTTAAAACATCAGTTAGAGGGCGATGAAAGGCTGCAACTTTTACCTTAAAAACCCACCAAAGTAGAAGGTCGAGAAACTAGTAAGGTCTCGAAATGAGAAATCATCATTTTAAATTGCGCAGACATCATGATAGAAAAAAAGTCTTCCTGTCATCATTTCAGGTTCCTTGAACTGCATGTGTTCACTTTCAGGTCTATACTGTGTTGCTTATATAGGCATTAAGCATGGTTATGGAGTCATGGACCAACCACATCCAACAGTTTCAAGGTAAATGGTTCAAATGACCAACCCAAAGTTTACACTGTACTCTGTAGTCCCATGTACCGAAATACATGTTCGTTTCGAAACATGTTATCCATGATCTTCAATTAAATATACACTAACTTGCTACAATTTTTTTGAATAAATGTTTGAAAAGATATCAGTAATACAATATTCATCAATATTTATTTCGCTGGTGAAATAATACTTGGTCTTATTTAGTCTTTACTTCGACATGTTAAGTTGACCTTACCTCGCACAAGAGACAGTTGTCGTGGCTTGGCTTTCCAGCCATCCCGACGAACCTTTACTTCCCAGATTTTCCTCCTTTCTGGGTTGTGGGGGAAGCACTTCCGGTCCAGTTTAAAATGTTCCAACAGAATTTCCACCCCAAACTGTTTTCAATGCTCGGGGAGCACTTCCTGCCATGCTACCTGATATGAATGTATCTTTTCTACCAGGTGGAGAAACTTCACCGGCTACTGTTAACCGAAACTTCACCGAAATCAGCTGAAAACCTGCCTCCGAAACACCAGGGGACAACTGCGGTTAAATTAAGCGGCAACACCGGCGAGATGAAGTACAGGTACAGGGGATAACACAAGGATTCATCAACAGGACAGAAACATGCCACAACACATTTTGGGGGTTTTAACATGGAGTAAACGCTGTTGGCTATACATCCAAGGGAAGGTGAACATTACGTTTACATTGTACATCATGTGAATTTTTGTGTACCTTGTCTGTCACAGCGGCAAAGATAACATCGGTATGTACATACACCTCTTGCACCGTTGTGTTCTTGATTTTCACACAATCGCCTCTAAAATCTTGCGAGACAAC
Organism: Eptatretus atami; assembly: GCA_035128595.1. Lineage (NCBI taxonomy): Eukaryota > Metazoa > Chordata > Myxini > Myxiniformes > Myxinidae > Eptatretus > Eptatretus atami. The sequence goes on along the minus strand of CM068960.1, from coordinate 1,191,541 downwards.
TCCCCACAATGTCCGGTCACCCCCCACCAATCGTGTAAACAAATCTCCGCCGCTGAACAAGAGTATCGTAGATCTACAAAAGCGTTCCTCTGTAATGTTTGACATTCCACGTAGGAACATAAGTTCACGTTAAACCCTCACTGATCACAAGGATTTTCTTACATGACCGAACGTCGAACCACAAAGGGGCACCAACCATGGGGCACCGTCTTGCTGCGCCCTCATATTGTGGGCATAGTGGTGGTGAATGACGGCCGAGAAACTCTGAACTCCTTGGCTTCAACAACAGGAGGCACGTGTCAGGAGAGCCTGGACATCCAAAGGGTGTGAACTCGCCTCTGAACTGTCTCCATCCACACACCCTCTGAGTCTTCAAGCCTGGGCTTCACTGTTACCCTGGTGTTTCACAGGTAGGGCAACCTGACAACGTCGCGCTGGGATGCAATGTGTGACAAAGTGCACCGTCCCTCAAACGGACGTTAAAAATCGGGGTGTCCCACCTGCAAGTACAAGTCGGTGAATGTTAAACACCCTACGGTAAAGATCCAGAATCCTTTCCAGCACCTTCATTATATGACCGAGGAGCGTAAAGCCCCTGTATTTACTCGGATCTTGAACATCGCCCTTCCCCTTCCACATCGGCACAATTAACCCTGTCTTCCACTCCTCTGGAATTTAACCCTCTCTCATACATTGTTCAACAGCCTCTTCGTCCAATTGACTCCGACTTCTTCCACTGCAATTATCATCTCTGTACACACCACATTAATGCCTGGCTTCCTTCCCTTCCTCATCCTCTTCAATGCCGTCCTCACTTCCTCTCTATGATCTCCACCAACTCCGCTTTGCCCTCGACATAACATGGTAGCTCCACCTCGCCGTTGCTTCCTTCCCAGTTCAACAACTCTCTGTAAGACCCTTCCAACACCTTCAACACTGCCCCCGTCTCTGTCACGAACCTTCTGCTCCCATCCTTAA
>CM068960.1:1167141-1177970 GCA_035128595.1 Eptatretus atami | reverse complement strand
GGAAAGATCATGGCAGATAGTGAGATCCAGAAGCTTGATAGTGAGACCCAGAAACAATATTTAAAATTAAAAACAAAACTCATCCTCCAGGATAACTCCAGAGCACTTGGAATGATAAGGCAATAAAGTTGTCCAAATCACCAACAATTACGAGTTGATTCAGTTATTACCACCTGGCAGAGGAAGAGAAAAGTGATCAAAGGTTTGCGTTGTCTGCGAGGTTTGATAATATGACCGGAAAAACAAAAAAGACCTAATCTTGCAAGTCAAGGGGTTTCAATCGCAGCACTTCATGCACTCTAAGATACAATAGATTTATTCAATGATGATAGATCTGCAGGAAAGGACAAACTTACGAGGCATTTTGATATATTTGATTCGTTCAATGGAAGTAGAAAAGTCACTGTCTTGAAACACCACAAAAGCAACACCATAGCTCAAAGTGCTTGACAAGTCCAATGGGATGAAATATATATATATATATATATATATATATATACACACATATACATCCACACACATATATATATATATATACATATACATCAACACATAAAATATATACATATACATACATCACATATATATATACATATACATCACACATATATATTATAATATATACATATACATCCACATATATATATAATATATATATATATATATATATATATATATATATATATATATATATTGTTGTTGTTTTTAGATCCTCGTGGAGGATCTTCTAAGTCTTACTCACGTTGTTGTTCTTGTGGACTTTTTTTAGATCCTTGTGGAGGATCTCTTAGTCTTACTCACGTTGTTGTTCTTGTGGACTTTTTTTAGATCCTTGTGGAGGATCTCTAAGTCTTACTCACGTTGTTGTTCTTGTGGACTTTTTTAGATCCTCGTGGAGGATCTCCAAGTCTTACTCACGTTGTTGTTCTTGTGGACTTTTTTAGATCCTCGTGGAGGATACTCTAAGTCTTGCTCACGTTGTTGTTCTTGTGGACTTTTTTGTTTCACAGCTACAGTTTTCATCGAAAGTTCCTGAAACTTGGCGTATATATGTAAAAATTCCCTGCGCAGACAGAACCATCTCCGATTTTGAAAATTCCTCCTAGAAAAAAGTTATGACGTCAAAATATCTCCGCTAATGGAAATCGCCTAAAAAATTATCCGAAACTAGGCAAGCTTTTTGAATTCTGTTTGCGGGAATCGAACAGGGCATTAGCAGAGATGAATTACCGCACATATGATACATCACTATGACGTCATATCAATTTTTATGACGTCATTCCTATTTTTTGACATTTTTTGTTTCACAACCGAGAGTTTTCATCGGATCTTCGTGAAACTTGCCATGCCCACGCCATGCAGAAAGCCCACGCGCAGGCAGTAACCATCTCCGATTTTGGAAATTCTTCCTAGAAAAAAATTTGACGTCATAATATCGCCGCTAATGGAAATCGCCTATACCATTATCTCCGAAACTAGGCAAGCTGTTTGAATTTTGTTTGCGGGAATCAAGCCGGGCATTAGCACAGATAATTTATCGCAAACCTGATACATCACAATGACGTCGTATTCGTTTTTATGATGTCATCATTAAAAGGACGAGGATCTTAGCTCATTCGAGCTTGTTTTTTACGAATTCCTCTTTGGTCGATCCAAGTGCTGAGCAAAACTGTGCGTCCGGTGGATGTGATCATACATCCACCATAGAGTGAACCCTTGGCTTTGTTGTAAAGATATTTGGCGTTGGAAAACCCAAGAAACGTGCAAAAGGTCACTCTGCAAGGTTATGTTGAAATATTATGTGACACAAAACTAACTTTCACATCAATAAATTGCAACAAATTTAAACATTGTTTACCTGATTTCTCCTTTGATGTGCAAAATATGACCACCGTCGATTGGGTACTGAACACCAGGAGGGGGCTTGGGGCGCTGGAAACAGGTGCATATCAATCAAAATGAACATGTGATCATAATATAAACATCAAACGTTTAATCAATGAAGATACACACTAAGGATTAGGAATGATAAGAGAATGTACACATTCTCACACACTCCTGAAAAATCTCAAACAAATGCCTCATTGCACAGATATAAGAGGAAAACTCCACTTACACCCCGTACTTTAACCCCCAGCTTCATTGGGAATTGAAACTAAATAAAAGATTTCATTGAAAGTGCACAAACTCCGTTATATGGCCTTCTGGTTCACACTTGATCAATAGCCAAGTTGTTTTCCCATGAAAATGACACGAAGTAAACAAGGGGACAACAGGAAAAACTGGGGGGGTGGGAGGAAATCTTTCAACACTTCCATTTTACAAAACCAAACCTGGAAATTAACTGTAAATCTGTTTCACTTTTAAAATACCTTTCGAGGACACTTGGCCTCTGGGGAGATTATTGGATTAAATGTTTAATAAGGATAATGGTAATCTAGTTCACCAGGGAAGGTGATGGGGAAGAAATTTTGTACATTTTAAATCTCGAGCTAGAGGATGATGCACCTTTCTTCATCCTCAAAGTAATAACATCATGATTAATAAATTAATAGCATCATGCTCGACGTTGCTGTCCGTCATCAAGACATGGCAAAACAATTAAAGAGCGACTCCATAGCAACAATGCAAAGTCATTAATGTGGATGAACGGCACGCTTGAGCACAGCTTCCTTTGGGAGAGCTGCTCACCCGATTGAAACAGCAATGGTGACGATGACCCGTGCGAGGCACGCCGAACAACCCTTCCGACGACGTGGTTTTCACAGCGACTGGTGGTGCCACCACTAACTTTGCATCATCAAAGGCACAAGTACCGTGTCCGACAAAAACCGAATCTCAGCTATAAAATGATGTTTGAAGAAAATTTAGGATGACACTATTATCATTATAAAAAACTTCGGATGACACAGGAGCTGGGTGTTCGGTATTCAATTGAGACCTACCAAGAGCCCCCAACGAATGTTTAAGACTAATAAATATGGCAGGCGCGTTTTTCTGGTGAGAGCAAACCGTACCTCCGATGTAGTTTCTGTCGGAAATCGTGAAGCCTGCAGCTTTAGGCCGCGGTTATGATCCGACACAAAGCACATCCGCACTGTCACGCACGGATGCACAGACAAACTTCAGGTGTTTACAAAAGTCCCAGATACAATAAAACATTTGCAATGAATCACTTTAAAACAAAATAGGATACATTACAACCGTATGAACCTAAAAATCAGAATCAATACAAAACATTCAATTTGTAAAATAGGATAAAAATGTACATTTAACCGGCATCTCAAATACCACAGTGTTGACACAGGTGTAATATCTTCGACATAACATGCAAAAAGTGCACGGTTAACCAAAATAAACACTCTCCCTCTCCTCTGCTTTTTGCCCACCACAACCCGTCCCGATAGACCGGGGGCCCCAGTCACTACGGAGCGCGATATTTCGATTTTCGTATTGTCATCATCGTCGTTGGCAATCGACTGAAATCTGCTGTGGTGATCTACTACAATCTGATAGAAACACCCTCTCATTAAGGGAGCGGTTTTTACTTTCTCCTGGACAAGTTGTACAACTTCCGGGAGTTTTATGCATTATTTTGCGATAACATCCAGTTTTCAAGTTATTCTGTCCAGTGCTTTATTCTATTAAGGTTTTCATCCATCCATCCATCCATCCATCGGGACCATACTCTGTACAGAGCGTCGGTGCTGCCCAAGCGGTCTCCTTGGCTATTGGGCACAATCCTGGACAGGTTGCCACTCCGACACAGGATACCAGCAAGCCGGCACTCATTCTGCCGACCTCGGAAGGATGACAGGCAGAGTCAACCCCACCTGGTATTAATTCAACAGCTGAGCAGGATTTGAACTCAGGATCCTAGGATCCCAAGCACACCACCCTAACCATGAAGCCGACACCAGGCATGCTTTCAAACAGACATTCTTTTATCTAAATAATAATAATACACAAAAACGACTTGGGGGTCTGCCATAGACATTACACAGGTGCGCAGTTAACCAAAATAAACCCCCTCCCTGCTGTCTTTCGCCCGCCACCACCCATCCCGATGGACCGGGGGCTCAGCTCGTGACAGAGCACGGCATTTAGATTTTCATGCCCGGTCGTCATCATCGATGATCGACTGAAATCTGCTGCAGTGATTGCCATTGCTCTGCAGGTGCATCCCATTGATCGGTATTCTGATGATCATGACAGAGAACAGTGTGTGTGCGTCTCCTCCCCAGGCCCACAGCACACTCTCCTCTTCAGGTAATTACCTTATTCAAAGCATCTAGCTCCATTTATTTTTCAACGGGTGACTGCTCGTTCTATATATAATGGAGCAGGTGTTTTTATGTCCACTCTCTACCCATTGGTTGGACAGCTGGCCTGACACCACATACAATTGTAACCTGAAAAAGGAAATCGTACGTCAACCATTTTGTTTTTAGAGTAAGCCGAAGACATCTTCGGAAGTGTCATATTCACAATCGCCATGTCCTCCGTACAAGTTTTCCATTCAGTATAAAACAACTAAAGCAACTGTTAAAAGGATCATCAAATATTGAAAGGTTGGAGCTGATCGGTATCATGGGCCTAGTGAAGGAGACAGTACGTATAGACCTTCAGCTTCAAGCCTCTGGTGGCAGCCTGTGGGCCAGTGCAATTGAAATTTTTAGAGCTGTATAACCATGATGTATTATACTGTCTACTCAGAAGAGCAGTCCACAGGTTTTTGCTTCAAGCACCTAAACCGGGTTCGTTTTATTTTCAGGATCGATCGAGGTAGCGGTCTGTTGCCTATACACCACCCAAATAAAGGGTTGCATCAGAAGAACGCGTTGCATGCTTGAAACAAGATTGCCGGTCGGGCGGGTACACTGATAGTTTAATCAACAACACTAAAAGCTTTACCTTCTCCTTGACAAGAGGAGAGGATTGTTTTTGTGACTCGATAACATCCTAATCCAAATCCCATGGTATCCAAACCTCACCGCACCAAGCCAGGATCCGTGCCCAGACGAATCGTACGTCGCGCACCCACAATCAGCACGATGTCTAAGCATTAATGCAACATTCGGTGGTTGGAGTGTTCAAGAAAAAAAAAAAATGCAGACCCATCTAAAGCCTCTTAAAGTATTCATGTATCATTAATTTTCATTGGGAAGGATTCAATACTTCTGTACAATTATTTCTTTCACTAAAACATTACATGACAAAAACGGTTTCATTGCTCGTGGTATGTCTGAACACACTTAAAGAAACGAAAAAAATAATCACTGTAAGGGCCGTAAAAACTTGACAGCAACCAACACGTCTCAAATGGGAAATGCTACTTGTGCTTGTGTTCCAAGAACTCGTGAAATTAAAACTTCGCCGCGACAATAACTGCTGCTGTGCGTGCGTACAAAGTGCCAAACACTGGAGGCTTTGATACCTGGAGTCTGTGCATGTAATTCAACGACCTTTTGATTGTACTTGGCGGTTTTGAACGTTGGGGCTCGCACGAGTCACGATCCTTTCACTTTGATGCCGTTTTAGAAAACACCATCCAGCTAGTACGGAGCAGAGTATGCGCGTATAGACGAGGATGCCAACGACAGGAAGCAAGTTACCCCTAACCCTAACAACTCGTTAAATAAGAAATCGAACAGGTCTGGATTGAAGGGCTGAACAATTAAGTAAAATGTGAAACATTTTCCACGCTGAAACAAAGCATTATTGGAACACACATTAAGGAAGCAGTTATCCACAGGTGAAGCAGTAGCCTCATTAGTAAAATCCCTCAAACGCTGCGTCAATACCAGAAACTCCTCCAACATGCTGTCCTTACCTTTTATGTCCTCGATCACCTTTTCCGACAACAAAGCTGAAAAAATAACATCGGCCAAAAGATCTCGTGTCAAGTTTAAGGCAGAAACGTCCATCATAATTCACAACAATGCTCCCGATAAACCTTGCAAAGATTTTTCTACCGTTATCTAATGGTTGTCTGCGTGCTATACTGACCACCTAACGACGGAGACTCCAAAATAGTGCAAGAAAATGTGAGGCAGGTGCATCCACAAAATTACCCTCGTGGACAATTTGATACACTCAATTTCCATGGGAGGGATTCATCGATAATGGAAGGTTAACATACTTGGCAGGAAACATAGAACTGTCACACAAACGAGCTGCATCAGTGTGTACAACCAGGTACGTGGGCTGTATGAGAGCGAGCTAATTTGCCAAACTGCAGATATGGATGGAATATAGGTCTTATGGATGAAGAAATTTGATTCCATAGATAAAGAAAGATAAGTGGGAAAGAAGGAATGTTTGGGGAGGAGGAATACCAACAGACTTGTGTGTTTATGAGGTCACCAACACCATGCTCTGTAGATAGCGAGACGTAACTTACCAATACCAAGGCAAGTGATCAAAGACGATCACATTCACACCAACAAAATGATCAGTCAAACTAAATCCCACGATCAAAGACTTACTTTGGGTGAACATAGAAGGAAAGAATACATATTAACCAATATTGCTTAACATGCTACAAGGCCACGAAAGGCCATTCGTTACAACAAACCAGTATGAAGACTTGTACACAGAACAGATGATTAAACTATCTCAACAACTAGTTTGGAGTCACATGAACACGTATGAAAGATAGCATGAAAGGGATGGTTCTGTAATGTAGAATGCAAGTTGTGGGAAACAACAAATTAAAACTCAAACTCACGCGCGATAGAATGCAAACTCTGTGCTGTACATGTGGCAATGTCCACCGTGCAGCTCTCATGTAGTCGTGAGGAGAGTTCTCTGCACAGGGGTGAGGAAGGGTTGAGGGAGGAAGTCGTAATCATAATCTTTGTAAAATTGTTTCACATTTCTCCCTTTTTTTGACATTTTGACAGGACACCCTTGACCTTGGTGTGGGTTTGATTCCCGCCCAGACATGACGAGTTGGTGTTTCAAATGCAGGGCGAGGCATCAAAGTGTGTGTCGTCCCTCAGATTGACGTTAAACTGGGCATCCTTGCATTTACTGACATGAGTTTCATTTACGTCTGGTGTGGGAGCATGCCCAAGAACAGCACTTTGCCATTTCCACTTTCCACCGGTACTCCAGGGGTGTCCATCTGGCCATCCCCCAGGCAGATATCCAGCCCATCCCCATCTGCTTGAGACTGATCAACCTGCTGCAACCATGAGGCACGTGGTCAGCCCGTTGGCCTCCTCCACTCACAAGGCCTCCTCACTGAGCGAATATGGTGAGTAGGATCAGCGTTGGGAAAACAAGCCACATGTCCATACAGCCGCAACTGAAACTCACGGACAGGTAACAAATCTCATCTGAGTCTCTCTTCGCAAACAATCATGAAACGCAAAGTCTGACCAGTGATAGCCAAGTATTCCCCAAAGAGACCCGGTACCGAAAGAGTTACGGCTCAGTCTCAGATTCTTGGTCAGAAACAAAGTCTCACATCCATTAGCGCAGACTGAAAGCACCGAGGACTTAAAGGCTCGGATTTCGTCTTCCCATAGGTACCAACCGCGCCACGCCCCATGGTCCAGTGAATCCATACTTAGTTAGGGAATTTTAGCAAATTGTATTGACCATCTGGTCAAAAATTGCTTAACAAAAAATTTCTTCACTAACGTATTCATCTAGGTGTCCACTAACACCTATCAATTAGTGCAAACCCAAATCCTTGTGGAAAATTCTGGGAGTCAATCAAAGTTCGGGTGCTCAGAGGGCCTGCGCGAAAAATCGGAAAATTAATTTTGCCAATATTGACTTGTAGGATGTCTAACTAGGGTTTTTTGGGGTGCTGAATTGATTCCAACCATTATTTTTGAGAAAAAAACACTCCTTGATCATATAAATGTATTTTATTGACATTTTTAACAGAACTGTGCTCAAATGGAAATGTTGCTTCGTCAGCTTTTACAACCTTATTCATCAAACTCCCCAGTATCTTCCTCACCCCTCTTGTCATCCAGCTAGTTTATGTTCAGGCAAGAGTTACCATGACAGATGCCGCAAGCAGAAATACAATTGACTCCTTGCTTTTTAATCAGAGCACTGAGTGAGCTGCAGTCCCCCGCACAATTGCAGCTGGCAAACGTCAGGAGGTAGTCTGGTGCAATGGGGTCTGTAGAAGGGACTGGTGCATATCCTTGCTCAGTGAGTTGCCATCCATAGTCCCGGGCATCCAACGATGGACTTTGCAGCATCAGCCAGTCTCTAGTCTGGAGGTAAGCTCGAAGAGAGTGCTGTGCTGCAGCTCCTGTTGTCGGGGGGAGTTTCTCAGGTTTTATGCTCCAGTAGCAGCTCGCTTGCTGAAGATGTCGAATCTCAAGTCTTCCATGTCTTTGGAGGATTTCCCATGGAACATGAGCATGAAAAGATCACAGCTGCTTTAATGATATCACCTTTCTCAGCTCGGATGTCCATAAACACGTCCATTGCTCTCTCTGCTTCATCAGTCTTGCAGAGCTTGCTTAGCAAAGTTGGTTTGCTAACCCAAAAATTGCAGACACTGTATCGCAGCCAGAGAAGCTGTGCAAGAAGATGGATACCTCCGGTATATCTCTGGAGGGCCTCCCGGATCTTTCCGACATCGTAAGATGTTTCTTTGGCTGTCGTGAGGAAGATCGGATGGTCTGCAACATGATGAATCAGCATAACCGAGACGTCTGTGTCCTCAGCCCTCACCTCGACAGGGGACTCTCTTGCCTCATCTCGAGCTGCGCGGACGATGGAGGTGTGGATCATCGGAGCATTGCTGTCACTGATTCCATTCCTACTAAATGTCTCAGCAAGGAGCAGAAGCTGGGCTTTGTTGTTCTTGTTATCGAGGAACTTTCTCTTGCAATGATGATTTTTGAGATCCAGACGAATCTGAATGTCACAGCATGCATTCTTTGTTCGTCTCAAGTGGTCATGGTCCTTGGTGGAGCTGCCATATCCGTCAAAGACCACCGTTATCCGGAGGCGATGGCTCCCCATGGACTTCAAAAACCGGAGGTAGCTCTCGGCAACATCCTTCCAAGTAAGGTTAGCCTTCCACTTGACATTGTGCAGGAGCCACCCACCATCAACTACAAGGCTTGTGCAGGGGGGTTTGTTCGACAGGTGCCACACATGCCTTCAGGGACCTTGCTAGGCAGCCTTGTCTGGCTTTCGCAACTTTTGATTTTTGTCAAACAGAGACATCGGTTTTGGCGTCAACTCAAAGCGCAGAGCTTCTTTGGTCTTGACTTCACGCTCACTGATGACAATGAGGCGGTTGAATAGCTTCAGTGAGTCAATGACCAGCTTCTCGCCATTGACTTTGGGTCCAGATCTGGGCTTGCAAGTGATTTGACCTTGTGTTTGGTTACCATTGCATCCACAACAGTTTTCCCATCCATCTTAGCCTGTATGGCTCTGCCAACTTCTTCTGCTTGATTAGCGTTGACTTGGTCTTTGGAGTGCTGCTGAACCCAGTTGAGAAGGACACCAGAGTCTTCTTGTCCCGTGTGCATGGAAAGGGTTGACTCCTCCAACCACCCAACTATGGTGTTGACAGCATCGTTATCTCTCTTCATTTGGGCTCTTTTAACGTCGGTGTGGACAGGTACCCCACATTTGACCATGCTTCTTTCTAGCTCTTGGTGAATGACGAGAAGTGGTTCAGAGTCTGAACCCAAGACTTACGAGAAACTCATTCCGAAAGCGGCTCTGTTTAGACCACCGGAGGATTTTGCCTCACGCATGAGTGTGGTTACATCCTTGTCCATACTGTCCTAAAAAATAAGACATTTTTTGTAACAACAGACAGGACATGAAATTTTGACACAAAACAGACAGAACACACATACAGTGATGTGTTTTAACATTAATAGTCCATATACGTTAGAATATATTCAACTTCTATTGAGCGGTACACAATAATTTTATAGCTAAAAGCTCTTAGCTAACGTCAGCTAACACAGAGAATTCTACTGAGCAGAGCACAAGTATAACCAACAATATAGCAGTGGTTCAAAAATGTTGTATGCTGGTTTCAGTACAATTTGAACAATCTGATCAATTGAGCCAAATTACTGCAAAACACAGTCTGAGATATCTAAAAATGTAATCATCAATATTTTATGGCCAGGGATTAATTTTTCCTCAAATCTAATGGTTGGAATCAATTCAGCACCCCAAAAAACCCCTAGTTAGACATCCCACAAGTCAATATTGGCAAAAGTTAATTTTCCCGATTTTTTCGCGCAGGCCCTCTGAGCACCCGAACTTTGATTGGCTCCCCAGAATTTTCCACAAGGATTTGGGTTTGCACTAATTGATAGTGTTAGTAGACACCTAGATGAATACGTCAGTGAAGACATTTTTTTGGTAAGCAATTTTTTCACAGATGGTCAATACAATTTGCTAAAATTCCCTAACTAACTCCACAGGCCCGAACCAGACATCTATCGACTTCAAGCTCAACATGCAGAAACATGAATATCAAAGCCAGACAGACTTTGCCAAGGTAAGTGAATCTCTCTGTGACCTCAACATCCTTGCCACAAACAGTTACACACGAGATAGCAGCATCCAATACGTCAATGAAAGCCTGGATATGAGTATTGACCCAGGAACTTTTTTGCTTTTGACACAATCTGGCACCCTGCCCTCACCAAACTCTCAACCTATGGTATCCAAGGCCATCTACACTCATGGCTCGCAGACTTCCTCCCCTGTCACAGTCAATATGTGGCCCTAAATGGAGTTCTCTCATCCCCTTTTCCTGTCCAGGCTGGAGTTCCTCAAGGCAGCGTGCTGGGCCCTGTTCTTTTTCTGGT
>CM068960.1:1128275-1141193 GCA_035128595.1 Eptatretus atami | reverse complement strand
AACTCAGGACCCTGGGATCCCAAGCCGCCACCCTAACCACGAAGCCAACACCAGGCTTACGGTAACGTCTCTATTGCAATACTATCATGACAGATACGGCTATACCATTTTAAGATAGTGTTGGCTCGAGCTATACATCTTATAATCTAAGATTCTTACGTGGCTATAATATTAACTAGATATTATAGGATGAATAATGTACTCGCATTCCAATCTTTACCGGCTCAGAGCACCATCAATCTTTATCTCGAGATAGTACTCGCTGATATCTCCTAATTTTCCGTTCGGATCTTTGAGGTGTCTAGATTCTTCATAATACGTATTACTTTTTAATTAGATGCGAGCATTCGTTCTAATTACAGTAATGTCATTTTCTAATATTACTATGGCGTTATAATGCGGTAACTGTAACATGTGTAGTATATCGTATAAAAGTATGTTGTAACTCACCTTTCTAATTATAGCTCGGTTTATAACTATACTTTAGATTGAGTGGATGGTGTACTCGTAACAAGTACCTTCTCATTTATGTCTATGTAATATACACCGTACTACCTTTGATAAGATGTAGTTAAATAGAGGTGACTTAGTTTCGCATTCATAATTGTACTATTACTGATACTTTATAGATGTGTGCTATATCTGTGACATTGTCTAGTACATCTAATAATATAATGGTTACTAGTATGGTACTCGTACGATACTTTATTATTTAGGATGAATTGCGATAAGCACATGTCTATTTAAGTTATGTGTACTCACATTTTCATACGGTATTACCGTATCATACTAATTATATCCGAATTGTATCGTATACTCTACTATTTATCGAGAATTGTGAATTTCTAACTCACACAGCTCATGTCCATCTATTAAAGTACATATCGTTTACGTGATCTGCTCCTAATGTGTATTGTACTCACATTTCTTTTATATGAGAATGTGGTCTCATAGTAAATCTATAATAGTACGTACTATACCGTACATTCCTAGATCGAGGTGTACTCACATACCAATTAACCGTCTATTAATTATATTATATGCTGTCGGCTATAAAGTTTATGAAGGGTATAATTATGATGCGAGAGTACATCTATAAAGTATGTGGTAAATTACGATAGAGGCGTGAACATTCATTAAGCATAAAGCATTCTATGAAACTCGTTATAATTAGAATTTGTGAGTTTACATTCTATTAAAAATACTGGTAACATACTTTATAGATGTACTCACATGGTTCTATTCTAAATTAGAATGCCGAGCCACATTCTATAAAGTATGTACGGTATATGTATTTGAGATGTAGTACTACCGACCTATTAAAGTATGTATCTGTATAATAGACGACATTCTTATAGAATATTGTAACTTCGCATGTAATTTGTGTATTACGCGTACATTAACAGTCTCTATATGATAATTTATGTACTCACACATTCTAATTATACTACAGTTAATACTTTATAGCGTTAATGATGTTTTGCTTGTATCCTCACGGTTTCTCATGATACCGTACATACTTTTATAGATTGGCTCCATTCCTAATATTACCGGTACTATTATAGATGGTACCAACAATTATATTAAACATTGCTACATAAATTGACAATATGCCAGACGAATACATTTCTTTTAAACAAGGGGATCGAATAATTCCCCCGTATAATTAGAATGTGAGTACATCTATAAAGTATGTACGGTATAATTAGAATGCGTCACATCTATAAAGTATGTACGGTATAATTGGTATGTGAGTACATCTATTAGAGTACGGTATAATGAGAATGTGAGTACATCTATAAAGTATGTACTGGTATAATTAGAATGTGAGTACATCTATAAGTATGTACGGTTATAATGAGAATGTGAGTACATCTATAAGTATGTACGTATAATTAGAATGCGAGCACATCTATAAAGTATGTACAGTATAATTAGATATGCGAGCACATCTATAAAGTATGTTACGGTATAATTAGTATGTGAGTACATCTATAAAGTATGTATGCTATAATTAGAATGTGAGTACATCTATAAAGTAAGTACGGTATAATTAGAATGTGAGTACATCTATAAAGTAAGTACGGTATAATGAGAATGTGAGTACATCTATTAAGTATGAACGATAATTAGAATGCGAGTACATCGAAAAGTATGTACGGTTAATTGGAATGCGAGTACATCTATAAAGTATGTACGGAATAATTAGAATGCGAGTACATCTATAAAGTATGTACGGTATAATTGGAATGCGAGTACATCTATAAGTATTGTATGCTATATTTAGAATGTGAGTACATCTATAAAGTAAGTACGGTATAATTAGAATGTGAGTACAATCTATAAGTAATACGGTATAATGAGAATGTGAGTTCATCTATAAGTAATGTTCGGTATAATTAGAATGCGAGCACATCTATAAAGTATGTACGGTATAATGAGAATGTGAGTCCATCTATAAAGTATGTACGGTATAATGAGAATGTGAGTAAATCTATAAAGTACGTACGGTATAATTATAATGCTGGCTTACGATAAAAGTATGTACGGTATAATTAGAATGCGAGTACATCTATAAAGTATGTATAATTAGAATGAGAGTACATCTATAAAGTATGACGGTATAATTAGAATGTGAGTTACATCTATAAAATATGTACGGTATAATTAGAATGCAGCACATCTATAAAATATGTACGGGATAATTAGAATGCGAGTACATCTATAAAGTATGTACGGTATAATTGGAATGCGAGTACATCTATGAAGGTATGTACGGTATAATTGGAATGCGAATACATCTATAAAGTATGTACGGTATAATTGGAATGCGAGTACATCTATAAAGTATGTACGGTATAATTGGCATGCGAGTACATCTATAAGGTATGTACGGTATAATTAGAATGTGAGTACATCTATAAAGTATGTACGGTATAATTAGAATGTGAGTACATCTCTAAAGTATGTACGGTATAATTGGAATGCGAGTACATCTATAAAGTATGTACGGTATAATTAGAATGCGAGTCTGGGCGAGCGTGTGGAATCCTTGATTGCTCGTTCTGGTTTTATTTGTGTTTTTCTGCATTTTGCGGAATTGACAGTTTTACGGTGGCCGGAGTGCAAATCCTGCCACCAACCTCCTAGAAATGGCTAACGGAACTGCAGGAGGACATCCACAGATACAGTTGAGCACCAGATGTGGATGGCTGTTGGCTCACTAGGAGCTCCTTCGCACTTTAACGTGATTTGTTTTTAATGCTGCTGTGTGTCCCTATCCATCCTTCCCAAAAAAACCTGGTGGATGTTAAAGATCCTACTGTGTCCTTCACGAAGAGGAAGAGAGTTATTGCCAGCACCGTGAAGAAATTACAAAGTCCTTCACACTCAGCTGAGTATTGGCACCAGAGTGGTGACCCTGCCGGAATTTTAACCCGAGCCTAGAAGACTGCTTCTGCAGCCTTGTTTGCCAAATGGCACAAGGAGGATCATCTAAACTGAACAATATTATATTTTATCGTGGATAACTTTAACCATTTTATTCTCATTCTACACCAACAGACAAGATTAAAGTAAAAGCCATGATCATGCGCATTACAGTGAAGCACTTACTTGTGCAAAGCTTTACCCCCAAGGGGTAACGCCTCCCAAGCAGCAACAATGGGAATACCTTCGCACACCTGTGTACAAATTCAGGAAATCACACAGAGCATTTGGGTATCCGAACACATTGGGCACCTCGGAGAATGGCTCTCTTCAATATACAGCAAGTTGCCAATTTACGTCGTGGATGCGTCCCTAATAATTGACGTTATACGAAACGTCATTCGGATACCATTTTCCCATCCACGTAGTGCTATAATAGAGGGATGCGTTGCCAAGGAAAACTTTTTGGCCACCCTAACTTAACTTTCAATTAAGTACATATTGGAGACAAAAATTAAGCAAATCAATAAAGAAAACGATTCAAATAATGTATGTGCACAAACACACAATTTAATGGTGTGGGGTGAGAGTGGAGGGACTACAGGGAGGACGAAGCAGGCTTTCGTGTCTCGCATGGACTGCTCGAATAATGGTGGGCTGGGAAGGCAAAGGGGAGATAAGCTTTGAGCGGTACGGCACTGCTCTCGCCCTGATCTGGCGTTCGGATGAGTCGCGCAGCAAACCTGGAACCGAGGAATCTCCTATCAAGCTATCAAATGAGGCCACGTGGCAAATCCGGAGCGAAGAAGTCATCACCGAGGTGCCAAGACATGGTGCGATGAGAGCGCTGGGGAAATATGAATGGTTGTACGAGGACAAATCGTGTGTCGAGAAGAAAAGTGTGCTTTAAATTTTTCACTTTAACATAGTGGACCTCAACTTAAATTTGTTTTTTACAATATTGTATCGGACTAGCACAACCTAAATCGACTATTGTCCCATAATGTGTTGATGTTCGATCAAAACAACGCAAATCGGCAACTTACTGTACACCTTTCATTCGCTAGGATACCTGGAATCATGACACGTAAAACGACTTTCATTAACCAGGATACCTATCATCTCGATACCAACAAAATTAAACTTTACTTGTCTTTATGCTCACAAGACAACCATTACGTAGAGGTATACCACAACTATGGACTTCGTGAGATGTCTCATCTGCTTTACACAAGGAGCAAAAAAGGATACAGGAAGGATCAACGTCTCCGTATATCCACAATCCATCACGAGGGCCGTACGTACCCCCAGAGTGAGAAATGCCATTAAATGACTCGGAGCAAACAGGACCGAAGGTACCTGGAGGAGAAACATGAGGGATGACGAGCAGCTCAGCTGGTCTTTATACAAACACTTCAGTAAGAAAGTTGGATGCTACAGTCAAAGCAAACGCAACCTGATTGGGAACTCTCTACTTTGTAACTTTTGACATTCCTTTAGGATGAGTTTTTTGTCACTTAGACAACTCGTGCTAAAAAAACAAAGAAGAAAACTAAGACAATGCAGAACCCCACTGATTAACATGAAGCACTCATTTGCGAATCCAGGAGAAAATGTTCAACAGCCAAAGGGTAATCTATGGCAAGGCCGAAGGGGATTCTGCATTAAAATAATAAAACGGATTTTTTCCACTCTTGCATCTCTTGTTTATCTTTCATGTCACACCTTGTACATCTTTCATGTCACAGCTTATAAACCCTGGAATTATTCCTCATCGTGGCGTAGGTAAAGGTATTCCATCTTAACCATGGCAACGAAAAGTGCAGCTCGGCGTGAACATGTACCTGACTACCGAGTGTGGAAGGAAAGGGAACCATGAATAGATTAGAAACTAGCGTGGATCGGCTCGTTACGCTCGCCTCTCCACGCGTCATTGCAGACATTGACGTCACATATTTGCTGTGTTGGCATGATTTACACCAATCATAATATTAACATTTCTTTTCGACCAATTTATTTGCAATATTGGTGATATTATATTTATTTGTGATTTTTAAAGGTCCAAGCGGTCAAAATGGTCAAGGGTCTAAGCTGTCTAATCTGTCTGAAGGGTGTAAAGGTTCCAAATGGTGTTAAGGTCAAAGGAGTCTTCAGGGTCTTTTGGGTCCTCGGTGACTTTTGGGTCCTCTGGGTATTAACATTCAAAAGAGATGTGGATTAATAAGCATATAATCTTCACGGACTGACGGACAGCTTCACGGCTTCACCGACCATGCTTTCCGTTTTTATATGGAGACATCCAGAGAAATGTTTGGCAAGATTATGAAATAAATTTTAATCCCCCAAGCCACCCATCTTCTTACACAGCTTAGAAATTAATGTATCAAGAATTGAGAAACAATTATTAATCATAAAAATAAACAATCTGTCATCATTTTACCAATGTAACTTGTGGCAGGGGGTAACACGATAGCAGTTTATCATTTCTGTGCCAAGAAAAGCACGTTGTTAACCAATCCCCTTTCACAATGATGTTGTAAACGTATGGGTGTCACAAGGCCGGATCCTCAAAGTGTTGAACAAAAATCGAACTTCCCACGGTTGAGAAATGTCGTCATTTTATCACGTGATGTCGTCATTTTATCACGTGATCTTGTCGCTCATGTTGGGACGTGTTGCAGTGAGGTGGTGAGGTGGTTTTCGTGGGGTCGGTTAAAATCTCACCATTCAAATAATACCGATACAGTATGTATTGAAAACATTGTTTTACATTCTCAGGACGACTCAGAAATTAATTTCTACTTTGGTGACAGAATTCCTGAGTCATATATCACAAAGTCGAGGATACCGACAAGAGTCCCTTTTTGCTGGATTGTATATGCCAATGTAGTTTTTTTTGCATCTCAAAACAAAAATTTTATGAAACATTGCAATTAATTAAATAGCTTTCACAATTATATTTTCTTGAACATGTGTTGTTTTCAAAGCGAAGTGGATAGCGTAATCTCAGTGAAGACTTGCCTCAAAGTGCTTGAAGAAAACTCTTGCCAAGGTTTCTCGAAACACTGAAGGACAGAGCACAGACTCAACAACCACCACACGCCGGTCTCGAGGGTTCACAAGCAAATGCCTGGTGAGTAAGAGAGCATAGGACAAGAAAACAAAGTAAACTAGAACACATCTGAAAATGCAAATCCTGTCCACTTTGTATTCGGACTTCTTCCGTATGCTAAACACGGTACCTTTGACCTTTTGACCAAATTCTTAATTTGTCTTCTCCATATTCTCAAAATATATATATTGAAATATATTGAAAATATATTGAAAATATATTATATTTTGAAATATTGAAAATATGACTATATTGAAAATATAGCTATATTGAAAATATGACGACAAAAGCTGAAATGGTGAAAAAAAAAAGTTTCGGCCCGGACACACACATGCACGCATGCGATTCCAAAACTCCATCTCCCATTGCACAGGTCAGGTCAGGTCAGGTCAGGTCAGGTATGGGAGCATGCGCCAGAGCAGCGCGTCGCTGCATCCACTTTCTGCCAGTACACCAGGGGCCTCCATCTGGCCATCCCCATCTCCTTGAGATGCCGATCAACCTGCTGCAACCACGAGGCACGGCGTTGGCCCATTGACCTCCTCCACTCCCTCGCTGAGAGAATCTGGTGAGCAGTATCAGCATCAGGAAAACGAGCCAAATGTCCATACAGCCGCAGTTGACGCTCACAGACGATGCAGGTAACAAATCTCATTTGAGTCTCTCTCAGCAACCGCTCGTTGGACAAAAAGTCCAACCAGCGATAGCCAAGGATTCTCCGAAGAGACCTTGGTCAGAGTGCAAGTTTCACATCTGCAGAGCAACAATGGAAGCACAAGGACCTAAAGACTCGACTTTCATCCCCTGCACAGGTACTGGCAGTGCCACACCCATGATCCAGTGAATCCATGACTCCCCAGGCTACGTCTATTGACCTCTGGCTCTCAGCCAGCAGAGACATGAATATCCCTGCCAAGGAAAGTGAATCTCTCGGTGACTTCAACATCCTCACCACATACAGGCACAGACAAGATAGCAGCATCAAAGATGTCACTGAAAGTCTGGATCTTAGTTTTGACCCAGGAATCCCGTAATCCCAGCAGCTCCGACTTCTCATTCAGCACCTCGAGGGCCCCCGAAAGGATATTCAGTCTCTGCAAAGATGACTGCATCATCTGCGAAATCAAGGTCAGAGATCTTGACATTCCCAAACAATGCACCACAGCTTGATCTCTCTGACATCCTCCCCAGAATCCAGTCCATACAAGTGCTGAAAAGTGTGGGGACCAATACACACCCCTGACGAACTCCAGTAACAACTGGAAATAAGTTGGAGATGGTACCATCACATCTCACAGCACTCTCAGTACCAGAGTAGAGTTCAGACATCCGATTGATTCGTTTTGGTGACACCCCACGAAGACCAAGAATCCTCCAGAGGGCATCCCAATTCATTGATTCAAACACTTTGCAGAGATCGACATAGGCTGCAGCAGCCCCTGCCGAAACTCTCATCTGCATTTGGTGAGGATCGGAAGGGCAAGGATACGGTCAATCGTTGACCTCTTTGGTGTAAAGTCTGACTGCTCTGGGCGCTGGTGCTCAAGCAGATGGTGGCGAACCCTACCAAGAATTATCCGAGCAAAGACCTTGCCCGGCACTGAGAGCAGCGTCACCCCTCAGTAGTTGTTGCAGTCCTGGTGATCACCCGCCAACAAGGCCCCTCTTCCAGTCAGTTGGGATGATGCCGATGGTCCAGGCAGAACACAGAACTGCATGCAATGACATGAGTACAGCATTTCCACAAACGGTTCACATCAGCCTCTTTCCACAAACGAAGGTGGACCACAGTTGATTGGAGAGTCAGCAATCGGGATAGTAACACCTCTGACATCCAACTCAACAGCTGGTGGATCAGCCTGGTCCAGCCGCTCAAAGTAACCGGCCCAGCGGGCTTTCACTTCGGACTCCTCTGTCAAGAGCCCACCACCATCCACTGCAGCTGCATTACACCGAGGGATGGGCTTGGAGGAACGCAATGCACAAATTCCCCTGTAAGCAGGACGAGGATCACCTGACCACAGGTGATGCTCTACCCCATCACAGATTCTTTGCACATAGGTCTGCTTGTCCATGCTCAGTGCATGTGCAGTTTTACGCCTCAGCTCCCTGAACAGCTCAGCTCTGCCATTCAGCCTGGTCCTGCGACTCTGGTCAATGGTATCCAGTGTCCCTTGAGGGACAAAATTCTTCTTTGCCCTACGGTGAGTTCCAAGACATTCACCGGCAACATCAAGGATGGTGGTCTTGAAGGCACTCCACAACTCTTCAGGACCTCGCAAAGCACCCAGACCCCCAAATCTCTACTCAGCTTCTTCGCAAACTCCTCAGCTACCCTCTCATCCTTGAGCTTGCCAACATCCAGCCTCGGCTGGGATGGTACCATTCTCCTGGATTTAAGGTGCAACTTCAGAGTTTCTACAACAAGCCTGTGGTCAGTATTGAGGAACTGAGCACTCCGGTAGACCCTGCAGTTCTGGATCATCCTCCAGCGACCATCAACGATCACATGGTCAGTCTCCTTTGCCACACTGACAGCGTTGGAATACCAAGTCCAGCGATGAGCTTGTGGGCGCTGAAACCATGAACCTGCCACCCAAAGTCCATGACTTCTTGCAAAGTCAAGGAACTTGGTGCTAATTCTGGTTCACAGTTCCAGACCCATGGGGACCAACACACGTCTCATAACCATCCCTATCAGTTCCAGTCGATGCATTGAAATCCCACAAGACAAGAAGAGTATCTCGGCTGAGGCAATGATCAACCAGACTCGGGGTGTGGCATAGAATGCATCCTTCACGGTGAGATCACTCGCCTCAGTCGGAGCATTAACAGAGACCAGGAAATGACACCCGAGGAGTGACGAATCCTTCATCTCATAATACACTCGTTGACTGGTGTTACCTCAATTATCATTGGAGTCAGCTTATTGGACACAGCTACAGCAACTCCTTGGGCATGGTAACCATCAGAGCGACCAGACCAATAGTAGGTGTACCTCCTGCATTGATGTCACCACTATCTGGTCTCCGAACCTCAAAGAGTGCTGCAATACTGATGTTCAAACGCTTGAGCTCAGATGATAACAGAGACAGGTGATCATCCTCTCTTAGGATCAGACATTCCAGGCACCCACCTGAAGGACCACCTCAGGGTTAACCCAAGGAGACCGCTGTCTGGTGGAGGACACCTCAGCACCATCCCGACACACACTGCTGCATCCTGACCCAGGAAGGTTACCCCATGGTTTTCCTATCATCAAAGAGTGGGGGTCCCGAAGGCTTTTCCCCAATCCCGTCATAAGGTGAGCTGCCCTGCGAAGGGCAGCTGCACAGGAGATACTCCCACGGAGTGGGTTTTCAATTTTCTTTGACTGTATTTGAACAAAAACACACTGTTAAATCACAAAATGTTTAACTGCACATGAATAGAAGCATTATTAATACATTCAGCAAGAAGTAAACACTCAAATGTGCACCCTTGGGAAACTCATTGAAATAGAACGGCACTTGGTGGAGCGCATACATTTGCCAGGCTGAACAGTTTACATTTTGGATCCTATTGATAGGTCAGATCTGAATCTGGACCTTAACCAAAATCAAATCAGCTTGTTCTTGTCACCTAACCAACTCATCCACCTAATTTTGTCACAACTCGTCCATAACGTTTTAAAATATTGTTGCGGTTCTCGGAACCGCATGCATACAACAGATTGGTGTCCCGAGACAGTTATGCCATGAATATACGTGCAGATAGACCCCTTCCTTTTGTTTAGTGGAAAACAAGGGAGTGCGTTGCGATGGGCTAATAGTTAGGTTATTAAATCATTTTCCCCTCCATTCCACTTCCCACTCTTCCTCTTTTCACTCCTGAGGTAAATCTGCCTGCTTTCCCCCTCGTCTCGTTTACCACAGCGTGTTACACGGCCAGCACGACGCCCACGCAGCACGAAACAAGTGCTTGCCCCTCGTCTCGTTTACCACAGCGCAACGATCCACGGTACCCTCTGCCCTGCTTGCCCCCTCGTCTCGTTTACCACAGCGTACCGTCCTTCACCAAACACGGCGTGCGGTCCACGATGACCCGAGATCTCAGAGCGAAACACCCCGGGATCCGCAAGCGGCTCCGAAGGAGGATACGTGGTCGGTCCGGAAGTTTCTCCGGGAGACCGCAGCTCCATGGTCGGAAACCCGATGGACAGGGGGTCCGGACCCGATGAAGATTTACTTGTGATTCGTGTGCCGATTTCGGTGTGGGCGATTCATGTTGTCTCATGGACTCGGAGCGCAATATTCCCGCTGTTTGGGGTGGCCTTGCCGGAAACAAAGTGAGGCGGTTTCCGGCCCATGCTGGCGACCACGTGGGAGTTCGGGGCCAATCGCAGCACCAGAGTCGGGCGATGACGTTGGACTCGGTATGGCCCCTCCCCCTCGAGCTTCGGGCCCTATAAAAGAGGGAGAGGTCCCTTCGTTGAGGGTGTGTGTGTGTGTGTTTCACACTGTTCTCCTGTCCTCGACTCCGCCCACGTCTCGCCTCGACAGCCCGCCTCCTGTTCTTCATCTCCGCCCACACGACGTCGACGAATCGCCTACTGTTCTTCGTCTTCGCCCACACGACGTCGACGAATCGCCTTCTGTTCTTCGTCTCCGCCCACACGACGTCGACGAATTGCCTTCTGTTCTGCGTCTCCGCCCACACGACCTCGCTTCCGGCTTCTCGACAAGCCTCCTGTCTGGTCCCGCCTACTGCTCCACCCTCGCCCTCTGGACTCCGCCTTTCTCCACTCAAGCTCCTCCTTCAGAACACGATCTCCACACGTGCGGCTGTGGCCAGAACAACGCGACTATTGTCGGGTAATGCACCACAGAACATCCCTCCCCCGAAATGCCCAGGTACCGAAAGCTATAACCTCAACTCCCCTCCCTCCCTGGCTGCCAAAGTCCCTTTTCATTGGGTTTCTTTGTGTGTGTGTGTGTCTGAGTGTGCTGGCGCTTGTCTGTTAAGTAAGCCTGTAGAAGATCCTTATTGTTGTTACCCTTATTAATCTCACGTCAAGTCTGCACTGTGTCTGCTTTAGTAAGTTGCTTGTATTATTACCGCACCCCACACCTCTCTCCTCTTTCCCTGCGTTACATACCCAATAAATATTTGTCGGACCACATGCTTTTCCTCGCTTGCTTGTTAATAAATCATTGTTGTTCGGAATGTTCCCAGCTCACCTTTGTCTTTTCTCTCCTCATTGGTCCAGCATGGTTCCAATCAAAGTTTAGCCGGGTCTTTATTCCCAACGATCCGTTCCTTCTAGCCGGTACGTCCTTGGCAGTGTCGCTCGGCGGCATCCGATCCGGAAAGGTGATCCAATCCGGTAGAGTGATCCGGTTCGGACAAGGCGTACCGAGGGCGTGGTTCCCCGGTAATTAAACCACGTGGTTAATGAGGTAACCCAATTCCATAGACGGGAGGAACCTAGGTCATGCGGTTGAGTTATTGGCGTCCACGGTCGGTCAAGCGACACGCCGCGTCATGGAATTATCCGTGAGCGATAGCCTACAATTCCGGGGAGTCTGGTGGGAATCGACGGAGCTTCCCCCACTTAGTGATCTTCTCACCTGACCCCGCCGGCCCACAACAGTTTGGTGTTAACTGAGTGGGATTGACCCATAAAAATTTATAGGATTCGAACCCGCAACAATTTGGCATCTGGAATGGGTTTCGAGCCAGGGGTGTGCTTAGCAACCCCCCCCCGCCCCCTTCCCCCCGAAATTAAGAGCAGGATTCAAATTTTAGTTAATTATCGGTACGGACCATGGCAGACCAAGGCGAGCTGGTTCAGGTGGGTTCTGAAACAATGTTAGAGGAATCCTTGGCTCAGGACAACAGTTTTGAGGGAGATCATTCCCTGCAGCCATACCCAGAGGTAACATTGGGGGCAACTGCGACAGCGACAATGCTTGGGCACCCCCTGCATCAAATTTCCCTCATGGAGGACCAAGCGATCCCTATCGGATCCACACCCGATCAGAGCAGATCGGCTTCGCCAAAGCCATTTGACGTGAACCAGATGGTGGAGATACTAACACAAATGAAGGGGGATGTGCAAAACATGGAAAGAAACTTACAAACACAAATGAAGGGGGATATGCAAATGCTGAAGGCGGAGCTGGCAGAGGTAAAGGGCGAAATGAAAAACATGGACCGGAAAATGGCGGATGATATCAGTACTGTACGTGAAGAAATGACCGAGTTGAAAGAGTGTGGATGGTGTTTGGACCGCAATGAAGACGGGTAAGGAAGAAGTGAGGGATAAAATAACGACGGTTGGATGAGAAGTGGATAAACTCGGACAGGGGATGAAGGAAATAAAGAAAGGACAAGGG
>CM068960.1:1085876-1106885 GCA_035128595.1 Eptatretus atami | reverse complement strand
CTTGCCAACATCCAACCGAGGCTGGGATGGTACCATTCTCCTGGATTTAAGCTGCAACTTCAGAGTTGCTCCAACAAGCCGGTGGTCAGTTTTGAGGAACGGAACACTCCGGTCGACCCTGCAGTTCTGGATCATCCCCCAGCGACCATAAGGAGCCAAAACATAGGCATCTACTTTGCCACACCCCAGCTCAAGGTCCAATCTTGCAAATCAAGAACTCTGGTGCGATTCTGGTCACAGTTCCAGACCCATGGGGACCAAACACACGTCTAATAACCATCCCTATCAGTCCAGTCGATGCATTGAAATCCCCAAACAAGAAGAAGTATCTCACCTGGGCATTGATCAAACACAGACCAAGCATGGCATAAATGGTCATTCACATGGTAGAGATCACTCGCCTCATGGGAGCATATACCAAGACCAGAAAATGACACCAAGAGTGGCGAATCCTTCTGTCATATACACTCGTGACCGGTGTTACCTCAATTATCATTGGAGTCAGCTTATTGGACACAGCTCAGCAACTCCTTGGCATGTAACCATCAGAGCAACCAGACCAATAGTAGGTGAAACCACCCCATGATCACGCCGCAATCCGTCTCCGAACCTCAGAGAGGGCTACAATGCCGATGTCCAAACACTTGAGCTCAGATGATGAGACAGGTGATCATCCTCTCTTCGAATAGGACATTCCAGCACCCACCCAAAGGATCGCCTCAAGTTCACACAAGAGACCGCCATCTGCGTGGACGACACCCCCAGCAACACTCCGAAACACACAACCGCAATCTACCGGGAAGATTACCCCGTGGTTTCCCTCCCATCATCAAAGATTGCGGATCCCGAACACTTTGCCCCAATCCCGTTATCCGGTGAGCTGCCCTGCGAAGGGCAGCTGTACAGTAAGTACTTCCACGGAGTGCGTTTTCAGATTTTTTAATGCTGTTCATATGTTTTGCGGAATGAAGGGTTTTACGGTGGCCGGAGTGCAAATCCTTCCACCAACCTCCTAATAAAAAGTAACCCAACAGCAGGACGACGTTCGCAGACACAGTTGGGCACTAGATATGGATGGCCATTGGCTCACAAGGAGCTCCTCCACCATTTGACAGGTTTTATTTTTCATCCTGCTGGGTGTCCATAATCATACACCCACCTCACCAAAAAACCTGGTGGGGGAGATGGTTTAGTCGCTGACAACCCGACCATGAAACAGGTTAGCACAGGTTTACATGGTACCTGCAGCAAGTCACAGATCTAATCTGACCTGACCTGACAAAAGTGTGTGTGTATAAATTACATTTTTATGGTGTGTTTGTATAAATCATTTTTGAACGATTCGTCTGTGTTAATGACATGGGGATGTCCCAGTTACCTCTGCCACAAAGGTGGAACGAGGCTATGTTTTCACCCCTGTCTGTCTGTTTGTTTGTCTGTGAGCAGGATGTCTCAAAAAGTTGTGGACGGATTCGGATGACATTTGGTGGGCAGGTTGCGTGTGTGACAAGGACGAACTGATTCGATTTTGGTGAAGATCCACATCTGGATACGACAATTATTTAAATTGTTAAGTGATTCTTCACCATTGAGAGATTGAGCCAAAAACGATATATGGCATGATATTTCAAAAATGTCATGGGCCCGATATGTTCTCGTGGATCAGACATTGCGTGGTGGAGGTATGCGCTCTACCAAGTGCTCTTCTAGTTAGTACATGTAATGTGAAATTGTGTAGTTTCTTTGAGAGATTTTGAAAGAAAATTATCCATGAAAACTCTACATTATAAAAGGAGCCGTGTCTGTCTGTCTGTCTGTTTGTTTGTCGTGTTATAACTTGAGAACGGATTAACGGATTTCAATAAATTGAACTACGGTGGATTCAGGGAACTACCGGGAAGGTTTACGACAGTTTTAAAAAATGTTTTTGGGGGGAGGAACTTGGGCACACGTGGCGAAACTGCAAACACCAACTTGTGATGCTGGTTATCCCCACACTCCCAGAAATCCTTTTTCTTCTTGCCCTATTGATGAGCCATCACAGCAAAGATTGGTATTTCCGTCAGCAAAGCAATTGTTCTTACATTCTAGTAACACTTAATTTAGCTCTTTTTGCAACTATGTACAATTTTGTCAGTCATTTATTTATTTATTGATCTTCCTTCACAAGCTATTGCTTGTCCGTTATGCGTTGGTTAATTGTGTTTTACTTTAATTGTGATGAGCAAATAAAAAGCATGGTCTCTTCATCAATCGCTTAGATATTTGCTTTTGTCGCCTTTCCAAAAGTTTCGTCTGAATCCGTCCACATCTTTTTGAGATTTCCTGCACATAAACAAACAAACAGACAGACAGAAATAGGTGAAAACAACCTCCTTCACCTTTAGGTGGCGGAGGTAATAAAAGAAGAGGTGATGACATCACACAGAAAGAGTTTGGAACTGTGGGAGGGATGAGAACCAAAGTGCGGTTGAGGTGGAGGAAGCGATACGGTGCGGAGGTGGAGGAAGCGTATGGGTAAAAAGGTGCGGTGGTACGGAGGATACTAACACGACAACTGTTTTGGATACTAAATTAAATACAAATGAAATATATGGCCCTTCAAACAATTTAATTTGGCTCCGACATCAAATCAGGTTATATCGGACTGGTCCACCAGCATATGATCGATGTGCCTTTCAAACAATGCCGTAATAATTCAGATTGCGATCAATAACTTCTTAGACATGCATCTTCATCTGATCCGGGATTACACAGTACATATTCATGCACAGTGTAAAACATTTGTAACATTTATTTCAGATGCAATGACGATCTTGTACACATATTACGTACAGGACAATAATGAATTCCCATCAGGGTGCTCAGAATTTTTTCTTGTCTTTAAAAAAAAAAAAATCCTTACAATGACAAGAAGCGTGGCTTGGAGAGATAAAGTGACTTATAGAGTCACCCTATGGTGATTACGATTGGATACATTATCGATAAAACCACACTGTGTGTTCCATGTTAGTTGTATTTCTTTTCTTTAAATACAGAAGTGAGGATCATGTAACAGCAAGGTAGATCTAACAGTAGGGAAAATGATCATGGGTATGAACGAACAGGATAAGAGGAAGGGGAGAAGGGGAGGAAACACTAAAACTAGCAAGAAAGAAAGAAAGAAAGAAAGAATGAAACAAGAAGTTGAAAGTACTGAAATTGAAAGCATCTTATATATTATTTCCGAGTTTGTGGTTTCGTGTCGCGCTATCTTCGACTTTGTTCTGCGCTCGAGTAACGTGATATTCGGCTTACATTATCTCAAAGACCATATGAGGTGCATGGTACAAAAAAAAGTAAATAAAATGGTTCTGAAACAGTGAAATCGTATTCCACTTACTGCATTAAAGTAAAATTACTACTGATTCTCTGCATCAGTTCCTTTCTCAAACACACCCACCCCAACATGTCGCATAGAGCGCGGGTTATGCTAGTCATTAATAAAATAAGAAAATTATTATTTTTCCTCTAATATTTTTAAAAACTGCTTTCATTAAACCTTTTAAAACTGGTTGGCAAGAAAAAACAAAAGTTTCCCAAGGGAACCCCTCTCCAGGTATACATACGAGTGGTTCACCATCAGAAGATGAAAAGGAAGGAAACCCCACAATGCAATTCAGCTGAGTTTACTGGACACGAGGATGATGTGTATCGTATTAGTGGTATCGTGATATTTGTTTTTACCACATCAGTCCCAGGTCTTGTGATCTCACTCGGAATGATGCATCTTGGAGCATACTCCCCAGCAAAACCACACCTGCACACAATGACCGTAACAGACATTAGAAATAGCATACCAAGGGCACAGAAAGCTAATGCTTCCCATTGTGGATTTCAATAATCTCTTGGAGAGCAATTGGAATGTAAACTCTAAAAAAATCGTTCCTATTTCAGCAAACACGTGAGTGCTATTTTTTTGAAAAACTGGAGCCAGCATTTTTACTGGAACTAACCGTGAACTACTTTTCACCTTCAACTATTATTTACCAAGACGATGCATATTTTGCCTTGAACCCCATTTTGCAATTCCGAGTAATCCGAGTGACATCACTCTGGCGATCCACATGTTCTACATCATACCAGCTTTGGTTTACAATGACAGAGATTAAATGACTTTACATGAACACAGCAATATCACAACCGAGCCCGATAAAAAACACAAACAATATCGAGTATGTTCATAAAGCTCCAGGTAAGCTTGACTGCCTCATCTCCAACTGAATCTGATGGCATCGGTGCTCATCGCATCGTGGACACCTGATCCGAAGAAGCCGCATCTCGTCACAGTCTTTCACCTTCAGTTATTACCCTCGCCGAACGACAGGGTATTGCATTTGCGTCCGTTTGGCTGTGTGTTGGTCCGCAACCGCTTGGCGGATCGAGAAAACATTTTCACCATTGGAGTGACTACTCATGTAAAATGTTTTGTTGATAATGATGTCATAGGTCACGTGCTGTGGTAGCCATGTTGGAAAAATGAAAAAAATAATAATAATAAAAATAAAAATAAACTTTAAACCTCCATCTCTGAAATCGCACCAAGAAAAGAATTGAAACTCGACACACGGCAAGTACTTCTCATGGGGAATGTGATTTCTTTAAAATGACGTCATAGGTGCCTTCGTTATGATGTCATAATTGCATATGCAGAGCGCTACATCTGATCAGTATGAAAAAATTTTGAGGGTCATCTCGGGATAAAATGGTCCACACACACACACACACAAAAAAATGATGACGTCATTGGTTACGTGATTCCGCAGCCATATTGTTTGTTTGTTTTTAAACCTTCAAAAATTTCTTCTCTGAAGTGGCTGAACAGATGAGGCAAATCTTTACACGTATGACCGCCTATCCATGAGGAACAAAAGGTTCACACACATGATGTCATAGTTCACATGGTTGGCACCATGTTGGATTACCCCAAAACCATAATAATTGGTTCACGAAAATAAAAGTGACCACTATATTCGTTATTGTTGTGTGTCTGTCTGTCTGTCTGTCTGTCTGTCTGTCTGTCTGTCCTGAGCATAGCTCCGTGGGTTTTGATCCGATCTCATGAATTTTGGTGGGAGGTTTATATCATGATCTAGTTGTGTTTTTCCTGAAAATGGGCGTGGTCGCGCATTATGGGCGGAGCCACGCCCAAAAACTGTTTTTAGGGGGTAGCCGATTTCCTTTTGCATCTTCTCCTAGGGGTTTTGTCGTCTGACAGGGGTTTCGGTATTTGGTTAGCCCAATGGCACCTGCATAGCCCCACGAGCTTCGATTTTTCATTTTCTCCCAAGGTCAAGGTCACAAGGTCACGAACTTAAAAATTGCGATTTTTGACATAAAATCATCTTCTCCGAGGGGTTGGCGAATCTGGCAGGGGTTTCGGTATTTGGTTAGCCCAATGGCACCTGCATAGCCCCACGGAGTTCATTTTTCATTTTCTCCCAAGGTCAAGGTCACAAGGTCACGAACTTAGAAAATTGCGATTTTGACATAAAAATCCATCTTCTCCGAGGGGGTTGCGAATCTGGCAGGGTTTCGGTATTTGGTTAGCCCAATGGCACCTGCATAGCCCACGGAGCTCGATTTTCATTTTAGTCCAAGGTCAAGGTCACAAGGTCATGAACTTAGAAAATTCGAATTTTGACATAAAATCAGACGACCGCCCAACTTTGAGAGCTAGGATGACAATATTTTTTATGCATAATCTTGAGGTCATTCCCACCTAAAGTCTTGAAACCATTTTTCTCTATCTCGAGCACCTTGCCCGTGGCGCCCTTCAAGTTTGTTTTACGCTGATTTCATCAAGTATGGATAATCGAGGAGTGTGAAATGCCATATAGCCTATATGACGTTATATTGTTCTGAATGCAGAGGAAGTTTGCACACAAGGTCATAATCCTTGACCTTCGACCTTTAAAGTTCACAAAGGTCAAATTTTCAAAGTTGTGGGAATCGAACCGGGTTTTCGACCTTCTTCGACGAACTAACTCCATTAAGCTATACACGTATCCTGCTTCCTTATTTTAATGTTCCACAACATTGTTTTGTGACCTTTAAAGGTTATGCAAAGGTCAAATTTTTAAGTTGTTGACGAACGGGTTTTCGACATTTGCAGCTAATAACCTGTCACCCGTACCACATCATGTTTCATTTTTATATAACTTGGTCAAACATTATCACATTGTCTCATCCTTGACTTCTGAACAATCTACATCGTCAAATACCGGCTCGTGAACCTATCGTCGTTTTCAGACTTGTCTTCTCTAAAACGGCTGGACAGATTGAGGGGAAACTTCACACAAATGTTCCCCAAGCCTTGGGGATACTAGGGTATACACGAATAATTGATAGGCTACATTGTCTGGCAGCCACATTTAATTGAGCGAAAATCTTTCTTAAAACTTCTTTCTCTTGAACCGCTTTATCAATCGATGTGAAACTTCACAATTATGATGTAGTAGTGATGGGAATATATCTTTTAAATTTCAACCTGATCAGATGCATGGTCTGGCAGCCAGAATTTTTTATTTTTTTGATCTGGGCTCTTTTTTTCTTTGTTTTTTGAATAAGGCTCACTTGGCTGTGCCTGGATGGGTTTGAGGGTAGAGGAGAAGCAGCTGAAACCCGAATCCTATTCAGGTTCATCCTGATGACTTCATCTTTGCTTTTTTTCTTGTTTGAATTCCTTCTGATGAATCCAATGGAGGACTGTATTTTGAATTTATTTTAATCATTTGATTTGAATTTATTTTAATCCCATTTGAATTCAATTGAATAACAATAAATGTCATGGGTCAGGGTCAGGTGTCCGATCAAAGCAGGATGTCTTAGTACCCGGACATCACTGCCAGCAGTTATAAAGTGGCAATTCTAGTAATGTCTCTTATCAATTATGTAACACACCAGTACACAATCACCACACAAAATACACCAGACAAAACTGCACAAACACCACATAAAACAACTCCTGGCGAGGGTGTGCAATCTCTGATTGCTCTTTTTCTTGTTTATCACATACATGGAAGACAGCCAATGATATTCCTTTTCATAAAATTAAAATTTCCCCCGACTGTATATTAAAATACAAGTAGAGCAAAGCTACACCATCGCAAATCCCCACCCTTCTGACCAAAAGCAAAGTTGAAAGACAGCAAAAAGTTCCACCGGGAATGAGCAAATATCAAATTTAGAGTTAAATTTTTTTCCCGGTTTTCACCCGTGACCCAGATCCCCACCTCCTGGGCATGAACAGGTAGGTCGAATCCAA
Source organism: Eptatretus atami (assembly GCA_035128595.1). NCBI lineage: Eukaryota > Metazoa > Chordata > Myxini > Myxiniformes > Myxinidae > Eptatretus > Eptatretus atami. Next base: position 1,099,579 of record CM068960.1, on the reverse strand, counting down.
AACATCATCACATATTTCATGCATCCCCCCCCCTCAACCCCCTACCAACGCTGATTGCATGTACAAAGTTTCATTTAAAAACTTGTGCCCGTCATTGCATTTTTCAGTATTTGACCTTTTGACCCAGTCTCAGGAGGCGGGGTCAAAAATGACAATGAACATGCACATTCATGCACATGGTGATCATAACGAGCAAGAATGGTGAATTTCTGCCCAAGTATTTAACAGGAGATCGTGTGACGGAAAGATGGACAGAGACAGACGCCGAATATAAATCCCCATGTTTATGTCAAGGCTCGTATAAGAGTTAACACACAGAACATACAACAAGGCAGGAGATAAGAGAGGTGGGAGAGGGAAGCACAAAATAGTGGGGATCAGAGACAATAGGAGATATGTGGAAGGGAGAGGGATAGGGCAGGGTACATGGGGTAAACAAGATGGTACTACAGGGACTTTCAAGAAGGAAAACAGGGAATTTGAAGGAGGTGGAGTTGAGTGTGGATTAACGGGTGGTAGAAAAGGTCGAGGATTTGGATGGGGAAGATAATGAGATGGTGGTGAATCGGGGTCTTTGAAGTCTGTGGGAGAGATGGGATTGAAGGAGTGGGGAGTTTTGTCCAAAAGTGGGGAAAAAGAGCGAATGAAAGAGTGAAGGTGAGCACGTGTTATGTGATTTTTGTCGTTTTTACCAGAGGGGGTTGGCTGACGGACCTATTAGCGCCCCTGCGGAAATATGGGGTGGGGGCGGTTCAAATCGCAGACCACAACAGGGGGGCGAGACAGGAGAGGAGACGGTAGAGACAGAAACGACCACCGACCTGCTGCGGTGAGAAGTGAGAGGCCCAAAGTATACTTCAGTCGCAGCAACATCCGGAAGATACCCAATTGATTCCTAAATGCCTTGGTTTCCACAGTATGAAGTCAAGCTAGGTGTGAGGCAAGAGCACTAACCCAGAGGAGGGGAGAGCAGTACTCCATCAGCCTGTGGATGACAGCTTTGTATGTGGTCAGGAGCTCAAGTGGGCCAAGGAAGGATTTTGCACGATGTAGGATGCCCAGTCGACGACTGTCTTTGGAGGCCAGCTTGGAGATGTAGCTTTCCCAGGAAAGATCATGGAGACCAAAAGCTTGAATGAAAAGACTTTTTCAAGGGTATTGTTGAGAAGTAGATTGGGAGGGGGGTGGGTTCCAGATGGTCCTTTCGGAGAGACATAGTGAAGGTGTGAGATTTGTCAGGATTGCAAGACATATTCCAAGTGTTGGACCAGTTGGTGATTTTATGAAGGTCTGCAGAGTTCAGTGAAGAGGCTGCAGCCTACCAATCAGAGGGATGAGATGGTACGGCAGAGGGTGGAGTCATCAGCAAAGAGATAAAGAGTACTTTCCAGAGAGTCAGAGAGATCATTGATGAAAACCAGAAAAAGAACAGGGAACAGAACACTGCCTTGAACTCCAGCCTCGACGAGAAGAGATGAGAGAATTCCATTACGAACCACACGTTGACTGCGACAGGAGGGGAAGTCAGCGAGGCATGAATGGAGATTGCCTTGGATATCATAAGAGAGTTTGGTGAGCAGGGCAGGGTGCCAGCCTGTATCGAAAGTACGCAATATGTCTCGAGGGAGATGGCTCTGATCTCATTTTTTGGCATTTAGGATCTCCATCCATTGTTGGGAAAGCAGAAGCAGCATGTCCAGGATAGAGTGACGTGGTCTGAATCCAAATTGATGGTTGGAAATCAAGCCATTGGAGAAGAGGAAGGATTTAATGTCTGAAGAGATGATGGATTCCATAATCTTGTTGATTGGGAGAAGGCTGATTGGTCTGGAGTTGCAGGGATCTGTTTTTGCACCTTTTTATGCAGAGCGGTAATGTGTGCTGATTTCCAAGCAGATGGCAGATGACCTTGAGCAAATGAGAGGGTGAATAGAACAGAGAGAGGGTGAGCAAGAGCAGAGGAGCACGTTTTTAGGACACGTGGGCTGATGCCATCTGGACCGGTTGCAGAATCTGAGTCGAGGTTTCACAGCAACCTCTTCACATTGTCAGGAGATAAGGACACAGAGTCCAGGAACAGCTGGGTGTGACTGGGTAAGGTGGGTACAGAAAGCAATGGGTTTGGGACATAAAATTTAGAAGAAAACACAGAGTTTAGACATTCAGCCTTTTCACTTGCGGTATAAGTTGTGCGGCCATTTGAGGTAAGGGAGGGGATGGAGGAGGAACATACACCAGAAACAAACTTAACTAGATGCCACCAGGATTTGGAGGAGGGACACAGGTTTGAGAGTTCAGACTTAAGATGGGAAAGATGGTGTTTTCTGGCTCTCCCCAAGGTAGACACACACTTGTTCCAAGCTTTGTGGAAGGAACTGAGATTGCCTTCAAGAAGGAAAAATAACCATCTCTATGGAGATATTGTTGAAGAATCCGACGGTGGAGGGATTCACACCCCACTCCGGACACCAAATGTTGAAGATTCGGCGTCACTTAACAGCACCGCCGGTGTGGTGTGTTTTCTGTGGGTATTTGTGTAGTTTATGGGTTATTTTGTTTGGAGTTGTATTGTGTGTTTGTGTCGTTTATATTTGTGTATTGTGTCGTTGGTTGGTAGTTTTGTGTGTTTTGGTCATGTATTGATGATGTAGTTTGCTTCAGGTGTATTTTGTGTGTTTGGTAAGTGTATTTTGTGAGTTTGTGTATTGATTTTGTGTAGTTTGGTTTATTTGTGTGTTTTTGTTAGTTTGTGTGATATATCGTCATTATTGTAGTTTTTGTGTAGGCCATTTTGTTTGTTTTAGTCGTTTAATTTTTTATGTTTGTGCTGTTTATTGTGTGTTTTGCTTTGTGTATTTGTTTGTGTTTGTATTGTTTTTATGGTTGTGTGTTTAGTTTTGCGTAGTTTCATGTGTGTATTGTGTTTATTTTGTGGTTTGTTTTTTGTTTAGTTTGTTGTCGATTATTTGTTGATAGTTTAGTAGAAGGATATTTTGTTTAGTTTTGTGTCGTGGTATTGTGATCTTTTTTGTTAGTCTAGTTGTATGTCGTGTATTTTTTGTGTTTGTGTAGTTGTATTTCTGGTATTGTATTTTGTGTAGTGTACAGGTATCATGGTATTTGTGTAGTTGTTACAGATTCATGTTCTCTATACGTGTTGTTCTACAGTGTCAAATGTTACCTTGATCGTGTTGTTACGTAGTCATGTTAATCTGATGTGTAGTTTTTCATAGAATTACTTATAGTTGTTATCGATTGTCATGTTTAACTCTTGAGTTTTGGTTACAAGTATCATTGTTACTTCTGATGTGTTGGATGTACGGTATCTATTGTATTTCTATTGTTGTAGAGTATCATGGTTACCTTAGATGTAGTTGTGTCATTTTCATTACTTTGATTGTTTTTTTAGATATCATGTTAACTCTGATTGTGTGTTACAATGTCATGTTACTCTGTGTTAGTTAGAGTTCGTTATCTATGTGTTGTAACTGTTCATGGTACTCTGATGTGTTGTTACAGTGTCATTGTACTCTGAGTTTGGTTACAGTTCATTATGTGTGTTACAGTGTAATGTATCTGAATGTGTTTTGCATCGTTATTGATGTGTTGTACAGTATCATGGTACTCTGATATTGTTGTTCGAGTTCATGTTACTCTGATGTGTTGGTTGACAGTATCCATGTTACTCTGATGTGTTGGGTAACAGTATATTTACTGTGTTGGTACTTATCATGTACTCTGATGGTATGCATTTGGCATCATAGTGTTGCAACCGACTATGGGAATATATAAATTATGGAATAGCAAAGCTAGAAGCGAAGTGTATTCTTCTTACATTCGCTTCTGATTTACCTGTATAACTGTTGCAAACTGCATACGCAAATTTCGTTACTTTCGGCCTTGGATTGGTGGATCAGCCGATCAATAATGTGAAATACACGAATTAAAAATTTTTTAATCGGGAGATATTTATAAATCAGTGGAAGAAATACTACACCATGTACTGATATTTGGGTCATTTAATGTCGCGGACCGATGCCTTTATCTCCCGGCACTGCATATTCCCCATGACAAAACCGAGTACAAAAAAACAAAACGGAAGCAAAAAAAAACTAAGCAAAAGTGTCATTACAATCGACAGGTATTTCCATAATTTGCGTTCTAGGGTACTGTTGTTGTTTACCTATTCTATTTCATTTAAATATTTATAGAAATAAACAGTCTGCTTATGCACGACAGCATTAAAAATAACCACGAGCAAAAGGGTCATTTTTAATTGCCAGGGTATTCGTGTGTTGTTGTTTTCCTATTCTTCATGTGCACGCGTAAGCTAATGAAGACTCCACTAGTACACAAATATGATAGGCAAAAGCCTAAGGAACGGATCTATACATATTTATATCAGAATAAAAAGTCTTTTTGATTACAATAAATATTACCTAGAACATACCTCACAACACACTACACACGCTAGAACAGGATCTCATCTGCAAAAATAAAATATTACCCTAAACATTACCTTCACAACAACAAATTAATCGCATAAACAGTTTCTAATCGAAAAAAAATCCTCCAACATACACTTCCACAACGACAACTACACCGCCTAGGAAAGGATCTCACTAAAAAATAGAATGAATCTTACCTCAACTTACCTTCACCACAACTACATCACCTAGAACAGACTCATCTAAAAAAATTGATATATCTTCAACATTATACCTACATTACCTCCAACAACAACTATACAACGCTAGACAGCGATCTCAATCTATAAAAAATATAATATTACCTCAAAGATTATACCTCAACATACCTGTCACAACAAAACAACTACACCGCTAGCAAAGGATCTCATCTAAAAAAATAATATTACGCAAACATTCTTCACAATAACAATCACCGGCCTAGAACAGAGGATTCATCTAAAAAAAACAATGTACACTCACATTCCTTCACACCAAACTACACGCCTAGAAAAGGATCTCATCTAAAAAATAATATTACCTCACACATTATACTCAACATTACCTTCACAACAACAACTACACGCATTAACAGGATTATCTAAAAAATTAAATATACCTCAACATGTATACCTCAACTTACCTTCACAAACACATTACACCGCCTAGAAAGGTACTCAATCTAAAAAAACTATATATACTCAACATTAACTTTCACAAACAACACTTCCCCGCCTAGAACAGGAAAGTAATTCATCTACAAAAAAATACAATAATAGAGTTGAACGTAGTATTCTTCTTACATTCCTTCTGACTTTACTAACAACTTGTTCACAACTTATACGCAATTTCCGCTATTCGAGCCTGGATTCGTTCAGCGATTAAATAACGTAAATCACGATTAAATAATAATATATAAGAAATAAATGCAGGAGATATCTTATTTAAAATTACAGTGGGAGGAAATTAATAACCAATAGTACTGATATATATTTGATGTCTTTTATGTCTCCGACGATGCCTTATATCTCCCGGATGCATACATTCCCAGGAAAAACCAGAAACAAAAAAACCAGAAGCAAAAAAAACAGGAAGCAAAGATCATAACAACGAAACGAATTCGAAAATGCCAGGGTATTTGTGTTTTGTTTCCTATCTCTCAATCAATTTGTGCACGCGTTAAAGTAATATTTAGAAAAGATAGAAAAAACCCAATCTGATTTTATACACCGCACAGCGTTTAAAAAAAAACAGGAAGCAAAAGTCATAGCCAACGAACATCATTCCAAATAAGGCTGTATGGTTTTGTTTTGTTATTGTTTTCCTATTCTCTATGTGCACATTGTTAATATGAAGATCACTGCATTCGCTAATTATTCTATTTTAAATTTTTGTATAGTTCAACTTCAATACATTTCCATGTTCGGCTTGCACATTATTTGCATTGGACTCGCAGCTTTAAACTACAATCAAACAATAACAACCATAACCTGAGAATAAATCATTTTCAATTGATCATGCTTCTGTAACTCATATCTCCCGTGTTAATGGTTATATACAGTTAAGTTACGATAGCCATCACCGGATTTTACCACAATTGATTAACGTGGAAATGTTCCGCTCCGAAAACTCACCACAGGAACTCGTGCCTCCGAACCGTTACCCCCCGCTGTCCGCATGGTTCGTGCCCTCCGAACCGTTACCCGCCCTGCATGTTCGTGCCTCCGAAAAAACGTTTTTTTAACCCGCCCCCGGGGGGGCCCAATGTTCGTGCCCTCGAACGTTACCGCCGGCATGTTCACGCAAAGACGCACGGCTTCGACCAGTGGACAAGCGGGTGGTCGAACCAATTGCGTTTTCGAGGTTGGCATCACAGTGAGTACAGATGCCGTGGGCTGTTGACATTGGAACAGCTTATACGAATATGTTCGGGCGTTTTGACCTAAACTGCCCGGGAAGTGTCGAGCCTAACCGGGACTCGAGCTGTGTTACTGCAGCATTTGTTTTAGTTTTTCATGTTTCGGTTATCACAGGGCAAAGTTGTCTTATTGTTATGTTTGACGAATATTTATTCATATTGCGACTTCAAGTCATGTCACCAGAGTCGAGTTTGGGGAGATCGTCAGGTGAGAGAATCCTGACCGAGAAATTGAAGACTAATTGAATTTACAGAGGAAAAGAAGGCGACGAGTAATTGAGGATGTGCAGTGTGCAAGTAACTGAATATCCTTTTTAATTTTTATTATTCTTTATTGATTTTCACCTAAACAAAGTGAGAGTCACTATTGGGAGGGTTTTAAAAATAGAGAGATACACGAGTGAGGTAGAAATTGTATTATTCTTGAAGAAAATGGACCATAAATGTGGGAAGACAAGTGATTGGCAATAATTCCAAATTGATGCAGCACGTGGAAAAGAGCGACCTTGCTTGAGTTTTACAACTACTGTAGTATGGCCGAGTGTTAGGTGTGAAGTCGGCAAGAGGAGTGCCCAACCAAGAGACCCTGACAGAAAGTACCGTTGGAAGAGCAGGAGAGCAAATTGCAGAAAATATCTGAAAAACTTAGGATTAGCAACACACCTACAAAGGGAAGTACTTGTGGAGATAAGACGAGACGGCGAGCGGCTCTATTCAACCAAATTGACTTCACGCTTCGGAACCTGTCCAATAGGACCAGTGACAGCTGTCTCCGCAAAAATTGGCACATACTCTTAAGGGTGTAGTTGTCTGTTATGTCAAGGTACTCCATAACGGGGTAGTTCTCTTCTGACAAAGACTCTATAAGAGGTTTATGTGTTTACATATGCAAAGTACTCCTTAATGGGTTATTGTTGTTTTATATGGCAAAGCGTACTCCTCTAATGGGTATATTGTTTTTTTATATGGCAAAGGTACTCCTTAATGGGTTATTGTTTTATATGGCAAAGGTACTCCTTAATGGAGGTTATTGTTGCTTTTATTTGGCAAAGACTCTTAATGGGTTGTATAGTTGATTCTTTATACGCAAAGGTACTTCCATAAGGGGTATGTCGTTGTCTTGGGCCCAAAAAAAAAAAAATTGTCTGGATTTTTTTCCAAATACACGAGGCCCTTTTTATTAATTATATTATTATTTTTTTTCAAAGTGGTTGCTAACTTTTAGTACCCTGACAACTCAGCGTCCTCACATGTGAGGTTCATTCCTGTCAATCATCAAAGATCTGCCCGTTCATTCTCAGATTTTTTGATAAAACTTTGGAACATTGGACCCATGAAAAAACGGCAAGACTTTCAAATTTTTGCTAAACAGCCTCTTATTAGTGAGTACAGACTAACGAATTTGGATAATTAGCACACGTCCGCGATTCAAAATGGCATATCTCTAAAGTATAACACCTAGAGAGCTTTTTGTGTCATTTAAAGTATTTTATGCCCTATGAATTTGTCTGGGCAACACTTTTCCTACCGCCAACCACAAAAAATTATCACAAAATATAAACTCAATCGATGAATCCCAACAAATGTCATCCTTCAATTTCCTCACAATTTCATCCCAGAGTACCTTATGAGTCAAGAACTTCCACAATACATTTTGTGATGGGCACTCCAATAGTTTCTGAGATATGCAATAATGATACATTGACGTATGGCATAAGGTCGAAATCAGCATTTTAATGTATGTCACGGCAACGCGACCACCTTTCTCACGTGCGGGGTCTGATGGCTGAGGCGGCGGCCACCTTCATTCGACAGCACGCTATTGTCGAGGGCCGCCAGGCTCCTCCTGAACTCCGCCACCGGGCGCCATGCGTCAGCCAGAGCGAGTGAAGGTGCAGGTGATGCTGTTGTTGTCGATAAGATTTATGGATTGTAGGGGCATTCCATTCAGTTTACACACCCTCCCAGACACAATACCTCATTTCTCCCCATATGTTGGTAGCATTATCACTTGGTGTTGAAAAACTCAAAAATACCACTTTTAACTGTGGCCCATTGGGCCCATTTTAGGGGGCCCCCCAAATTTGGCACCCCGGCTGCCCACAATCTTCAGACATATCACAGTTTGCTTAGGTCCAATTTGGCTAATCTTCGTATCAAAATGCTCCTAAAAGCGAGATCTCTCGAATCGCGTAAAGTAAAATCGCTCCGAAACGTAATTCAAAAAGTTATAGTTTGGCGCCTTTGACCTTGTTCCCCGCTCCCCAGCCAACCGATGGTCCCGAGTTTTTTTCGAGGTGAAATACCCCTTCATATACTCCAAACACCTCAGCATAAATTGAAATGGGATTCATGGGCTTTTCAAGTTGATATGGCATTTTATTGTTCGAGACTCGGTGCTGGCACACAATACACCACAATACATAGCACAATATTGAACACAAGTTTCCAATACACTAGTCCAGTATATTGTACATAAATTTTCCACATTGCACATGCAGGAATGGAAGCCCGATTACTAGTACGAGTAAGAGTTTTTCCTGATTATTATAGTCAAGATTTTTTGCATACAATGTTTATTGACAGCTGTTGTTTCTTTTTTATGATATTGGTAGTTCTACCTTGTAGCAGTTTTTGGTTCTACGAAAGAAGTATTTAGAAATGTCAAATGCAGTGATCTTCAATGTCAGGAAAAATGAACTTTTACGGCCCCGTTTGGATTGGAAGAACTTCACTTCACTTCATTGAGTGTCCTGAAGCTTCCATGTGCAGGCAACCACATTTCCATATAGTGCACTGCTGACATAACTGAAGTTTCCCGTCAATTTTGGGTAGATTTTGAATTAGCTTGACTCGATACTGGTGTTCCGCTAAGGTCTGATTTGCATACTTGAAAGGCAGTTTCAAAATAGGATGAAGCATGAAGTTTTTGGTTCCAGCTATGTTTGGCGTCTTTACCTTTCTTCAGATTCACGTTCTTCTCGTCATACGCCTCATTGGATGCCGTACACCGACTTCATTTCTTCAAACCTTTTTCAGCAAAGCGAAACGATCTTTTGGGAATAATTTGACTGTTTTAAGTCTACGCAGGCTCTCACGTGTTGGCTCTGATTGACTGTAACCCTCGCCATGCCATCTGAAGGCCCTTCCAGACTTGTGGCAAAAAAATGCTTCTGGTCAATACCATACTCTTGATTGTAACATAGTTTATGAAGGCTTTCAATTCTTATATTGTCCAGCGGCAAAACCGTCTGAGAAATAGTAAATTTCTTTACATTCAAAGCTAGATTTCAAGTGTCTCAATGAGCATCTTTGGAAAGAGGTGGACTGAGACAACTCGGAGATTGATTCTCATATCAATCGTGAATAATCTTGTTTAATTTGTACAGTCGTACATTTAATAGTAAATCGGGATATGGTTGAAAAATTAGTACTCAGGGTGTGAATTGTCGCTTGAGAGCAGTTCAAGAATCTTGGGCCGCTATCCTGTTCCGAACAACGAAATAGTTCTCTGAGAAGTCTCAATAATGACATTCTCCTCATGATTTCGTCTTTTTATTTTTCAGAACTGAGATTGGCCTTGGCATGAAGTCGTGTCTCACTAATTTCACCGCGCCTTCAACAGATTGATTAATGAATCTTTCAAAGGCAGGACAATGAGCTCAGTTCAAGATCTGTCGTGGATTCCACGTTTAACTGAATTGCCATTCAATATCTCTAGTTAATAACACTCGGTAGCTCGTTTTTGAAGTCTTCAATTGATGGGCAACTTTCACAAGTTCTGAATAACATGCCGTTTTGCTGGTTACAAACTCACTGCGTCGCTATCACATGATGATATCTAGAAGTTCGGCTATCTGTGGATTTGGACCCAACTCATGATTCATTTGTTGTATCGTTATACACACATACACTGGTGTGTACGCCTTGAAATCCGGGCCAGGACACCTTCCGAGCAGACGGAGCATGCGAACTTCGCGAATCCAACTTTCAACCATGGGTTCTTTCTCTTGATTTCTGAACATTCCTTGAGTTGTTAGTTACAGGCGCTTTTGAATTTTGGCTTTTCCATGTTCATTCCTTGACCCACACACAGCCTTTTTTCCTGCGATTATTTCGGCTGACTTCATCATTCGGTAAAATTCGGTTTACAGCGGATTTTCACTTCGTCAGGCAATATTTACCCTGTTTTGGATTTGAGACTATAGCATACATTTTCTTTCTCTAAATTTTTGGCTTGCACAACCTATCTTTTGGAGCAATGAATTCACTATCTCCCTTGCATGTCATATATCTAGCAAATATTGTCAGTATAACGTATTTGTCTCTGAACGGCTCGAACAACGTTATTTTCTTTCAGTCTTTTTGATCACCCTCTGCATGCAGTTTCATCACAGTTTTACATGTATTTTGTGTTTTCCTCCACAGTGCTTGTCCAGCAAACTAGTTTCTAAATTTCTTTCGCACGTAATCTTCCCACTTACTTCGCTTTTTCAGAACGTACCTGGTTCCTTTCTGACCTTTGTTATGTCGAATGGGCTTTCGCCTTATCAGTCGGGTAAACACTGGTTTAATAGGCTTAACTTCTGCTCTTCCTTCAAAACCTCCTGTCCTATCTGTCGAAATAGATTCTGCAATGCCTTCGATATTACCTTTCTGATATAATGTTCGAATCTGTCGAAGATATTCTTCCAATCGCTCTGGTGACAAGAGAAAGTTTTTTCTGCACGAAGTACAAAGTTGTATCTTTTTTCACCTTTGTAGAAATTTATCTACATATCTTTGAACATGCGAAGATCTTTCGTTTGTTTCGTTTATATGGAAAGCTTGAACGGATCGCAACAGTATTTTCGGAACTCCTTTCGATCTTTCAGTCGCATGCTTACTGCCAAAATATGCAAAACGGAGATTATCCTTTTTAACTTAATTCGATGATGCTTATACAAAAATGCACACTAAAAATCAACAGACACAATAGGCAGAATAATTTTCGCAAATGCATGCATACAATATATATATATATTATATATGTATATATATATATATAATAGTCCAGAGATGATGATTGTCAATTTCAGACATAAATGCTGCAGCAGGAACGTCATTTGACGATGACGGCAAACGGTTGCCAATGTCAGAATCAAATTAAGTGTATGTGACAGATAAAATCACACACAATTAAAACATAAAGAACACATCAGATACATTTAATATATATGCTGAGGTGTTGGAGTATATGAGGGTATTCTCACACGAAAAAATCGGGATCATCGGTTTGGCTGGGGCGGGGGCCAAGGTCAAAGGGCGCCAAACTAATTTTTGAATTACTGTTTCGGAGTGATTTTACTTTACGCGATTCGAAAGATCTCGCTTTACGAGCATTTTGATACCAAGATCATCCAAATCGGACCACTACAACTGTGATATGGCCACTGGAAGATTGTGGGTCAACTGAGGCCGCCCAACTTGGGAGGGGGGGCAAAATGGCCCCGATGGGCCCCAGGTCTGAAAATTGACACAATGTTTTACTGTGTGATCAAACCTTGCACAAAAAAGAGTGAATCTGAGACCATGTGTCAAAATTTCGCTGAAAAATGTGTACACTTGACATGGAACGCCCCAATAATTCAAATCCTAACTATCAAAATAATTCGCAGCGCTATATGCAATCCATTAGACACGTTAGGGGCCTATAGAAACACACACTTCTCAAAATAACTAAGCTATGGGATGGCTGTGTCTGTCTGTGTGCACAAAGCTTCCAGATTCGTAGCAATATTTCCATTGAGATGGTTATTTTCCTCTTTTTGAGTCATTGTGTTAACTACTCGAGATATTCCATGGAGATGGTTATTTTCCTGTTTTTGTGTCATTGGGTTAACAACTCGAGATTTTTCCATGGAGATCGTTATTTTCCTGTTTTGAGTCATGTGTTAACTACTCGTGATATTGTTGTGGGAAATGGGCCCTTAGTGGGTTATTAAATATAGGATTAGCCAGATCCCCCTTAAATGCATGTTTAGGCCAGGTTGTTTGGTAATCGGACGTTACATGTGTGTGGGAGTGTAGCAGGCTGTCAATGTTCATACAGTGGGTGGTGTACTGAGACGTCTTCTTCTTCCTTCCCCCCTCCTAACTAGCCCCCACCCGGCGCCCTGAGACTCGGTCAACAAGACGTGTCAGCAACCCATTGGCGGAGAGTGCTGCAATCTCGAACGATGGACAATCACGGGTCCCGGGGTGGTCGAAAAGGTCCGCCCGAAGGCAAGAGGAACTGCCTGAGGTCTGTCTGCGATCTGCTTCGTTGAAAAGGCCGGCCCCGAAAAGCAAAGGAGGACTGCTGTTGAGTCTGCGACTGCTGTATGAGGAACTGCCAGTGTCGGTCGGCGATCTGCTCGAAAGGAACTGCCAGTGGCGGTCTGCGATCTGTCTTCGAGAGGAACTGCTTTGTCGGTCGGCGATCTGCTTTGTGAAGAGTGGTTTGGCGGTCGGGGATTGATTTGTGAAAGTGGTTTGCGGCTGTTCCTCCTCGGCCATGGACCCAGCATGCAGAGTCCAACACCCAGATTTGGCCTAGTCGGTGTACGGGCAGGCCTGGATTCGTCGCATACTGGACCTTGTGAGAAAACCAGCTGGAACCCACCATAGATCTGACTGTCTTGTGCCGTTCGACCTACAGGGTGGACCGCAGCCGGCCGTGCTAAGCGGTAGCCGACAAAAAGGACGTCGCGCGCATCTCTGCCCACGCGCACTGCGTGAGCCGGTGCCACCAAACAACAAAGTCACGAGCGCTCATCTTGACACGCTGCATGCTCGAGCTTGGGCGCTCGAATCCGACACCATCCGGCTTCTCACGAGCCGCTATTACGTGCCTTCGACACTTTCCTCTGTCCATGAGCACCACCAAGTACTCCGTTCTTGTCTCATGTTGTTCAGCCTAACATTTATTTTGCTAGGGCTCCTTCGAAACCCGTAATCCGTAGCTCTAGTTAAGAGCGGTTATAGATGAATGAAACGTTCGTGAATGCTTTGCTTGTGTCGTGTTTCCCCGATGTCTGTCCCAATATATCTGGCTGATTCATATGAAAGTTGCCGCTTTGAATTTGTTCGTGCCGCGCTGAGAGACAATCGCTCGATTTGTATTTAAACCAAAACGGGCTACGACTGGCAGACTTCGCTCAGTCTCTGACAACCAGTCTGTAGCCGGGTCTATATCCCAATATGGTACGGCCCAGGTGTACTTTGGTATCGTGATCTGAGGCACGTGACCCGAGACCTGGTGCCGAACTAGCCGGCGTTTATAACCCCTGAGACGGCCA
>CM068960.1:1033107-1047960 GCA_035128595.1 Eptatretus atami | reverse complement strand
TGTTTTGGAATTTCAAGCGGCATTAGCACACGATAAATATTATCGTAAACCTGATACATCACAAATGACGTCATAATTCGTTTTTATGACGTCATCATTAAGAGACAGAATCTTCGCTCACATTGAGCTTGTTTTTTCCCCTTCAAATTAGACCATATTATATAATGTTTTTCTCCCTTCAAATTGGACCGTGAGATTAATAATAATTTCTTTTCCCTTTCAATTAGACATGTATTAATAATAATTTATTTCCTTCCAATTAGACAGTAATAATAATTATCAACTAGACAGTGATTAATAAATTTATTTCCCTTCCTATTAGACTGTGATTAATGAATATTTCTTCCGGGTTTTTTTTTTTTTTTGTATACCTTGTCGAGCTCTATGAGAGAGGCTAACACACAACGCATATCAAGGGGCATGAGACAAGAGGGGAGGATGGTAGGAAGAGACAAACAGTGGAACAGAACATATAGATATGTGAAGGCGAGAGGGATGGCGACGGGAACAGGGCAATAGCAAGATGACATTACAGGGACTTCAGGAAGGAAAGCAGGAGAATTTGAAGGAGGTGGCTTGGTGGGATTATCGCGTAAAAAAAGATCAGGATTTGGAAGGGGATTATAAGAATTGTGAACATGCTCTTTGAAGGCCTGGAGGAAAGAATGCGGAATGAATAGAGTGAGGATTTATTCCAAAGCAGGGAAAAAGAGCGAAAAGAGTGAAGGTGGCAGTGATTCTTGAAATTTTTGGTTCTTAGTACCAGAATGGGTTGTTGCGACCTTTGAGCGCCCGAGCGCTGACGTCATATTCGTTTTTATGACGTCATCATTAAGAGGACGAGGATCTTCGCTCATTTGAGCTTGTTTTCCCTTCAAATTAGACCGTGATTTATGATAATGTTCTCCCTTCAAATTGGACCGTGATTAATAATAATTTTCTTTCCCTTCCAATTAGACAGTGATTAATAATAATTTTATTTCCCTTCCAATTAGACAGTGATTAATAATAATTTTCTTTCCCTTCCAATTAGACAGTGATTAATAATAATTTTATTTCCCTTCCATTTAGACTGTGATTAATGATATTTCTTCCGGTTTTTTTTTTTTTTTTGTTATACCTTGTCGAGGCTCGCTATGAGAGGCTAACAGCACAACGCATATCAAGGGGGCATGAGACAAGAGGGGAGGGAGTGGAGAAGACAAAACAGTGGGAACAGAGACATTAGATATGTGAAGGGAGAGGGATGGAGCGGGAACATGGGAATAGAAGATGACATTACAGGGACTTTCAGGAAGGAAAGCAGGGAATTTGAAGGAGGTGGCGCTTGGTGGATTATCGGGGGTAGAAAAGATCGAGGATTTGGATGGGGATGATAAGATGGGGTGAACAGCTCTTTGAAGGCTGGAGGAAGAATGGGAATGAATAGAGTGAGGGATTTATTCCAAAGCAGGGAAAAAAGAGGAAATGATGAAGAGTGAGGCAGTGATTCTTGATTTTTGGTATTTTTACCAGAAGGGGTTGTTGCGACCTGAGCGCGCCTGCGAAATGTGGTGGAGGCAAATCGCAGAGATAGGCAGGGGGGGGTGAGGCTGGAGAGGAGACGGTAGAAGACAGAAAGACCACCGACCAACCTGCGGTGAATGAGTGAGAGGCCCAAAGACTCATCCTCACTGCGGGAGATGCCAATTAGAGTGATTAATAATTTTTTCCCTTCCAATTAGAGTGATTAATAATTTTTTCCCTTCCAGTTAGACCGTGATTAATGATATTTTTCCCCTTCCAATTAAACCGTGATTAATAATAATTTTCTTCCCCTTCCAATTAGAACGTGATTAATAATAATATTCTTTCCATTCACATTAGACCGTGATTAATGATAATTTTCCCCCTTCAAATTAGACCATGATTAATGATAATTTTCCCCCTTCAAATTAGACCATGATTATTAATAATTTTCTTTCTCCTTCAGTTAGACCATGATTAATGATATTTTTTTTTCTTTGTGGAAGGGCTTTGGGAGGAGGTAAGCGTGATGGAATAGGAATGGAAGGAAGGGCATTTTCCTTCAATCATTCGAAAAGCTGCGCAATTGTTCGTGCCTTTATTTAATTTCCACATATACGATAAGCTCAAGAATCCATTAGTCTGAGATATGGTTGGGAATTGATCGAGCAGCAGCAGTTCTGATTGCTAAAAAAAAAAAATTGATTTCATTTGTCCAATTTGCACATTCTTTGACACCCCTTCATTTTCTCGATCTCCGAAGAGTTGTTTGGTGGTGGGAGGGTTTGGGAGTACGATAGCATGAGGGGAGGGAGGGAAGGCAGTGAGAGGCAAAGAAAGGGAAGGCAGTGAGAGGGGAGGAAAGCAGCATGAGGGGAGGGAAGGCAGGCAGCATGAGAGGAGGGGAAGGCAGCGTGTGGGGAGGGGAAGGCCAGCTTGAAGGGAAGGGAAGGCAGCGTGAGCGGAGGAAGGCGTGGGAAGGCAGTGTAAGGGTGGATAGGCAGCATACCAGTGCATTACCACGGTGATAAAACATGTCCAAACAGCAACTTTTTCTGGAAATGAATTGCGGAATTGATCCTAGCAGCAGTTCCAATTGCTTAAAAAGACAAGCTTTCATTTGTCCAATTCACATATTCTTTGACACCCCTTCCTCTCCTTGACCTCCGGAGAGCCAACACACTGCAATAACAATACGGGGCCAACACAGGCGAGTGGCCCCTGAACTTTGTTGAAGTCGATCGATATACAGTATTCAGTAACAGTGCGAGTGTTGTAGAGCACTCGCCAAGTGGCTTAAGCACTTAAGGAAGCACTCGTTGAGGAGGAGTGGCGGAGGAGCTCCTTGTGAGCCAATGGCCATCCGTATCTAGTGCCCAACTGTGTCTGCGGACGTCCTCCTACAGTTGGGTTACCTTTTTTAGGAGGTTGGTGGCAGGATTTGCACTCCAGCCACCATAAAACCCTTCATTCCACAAAACACAAGAAAACCGAAAAGAAAATTGAAAACCCACTCCGTGGGAGTACCTCCTGTACAGCTGCCCTCCACAGGGCAGCTCACCAGATGACTAAAGCCTTCAGGACTTTCAGTCTTTGAAGATAGGAGGGAAACCACGGGGTAACCTTCCTGGGTGAGATTGCGGTGGTGTATCTCAAAAGGTTATGGATGGATTCTGACAAAATTTGCTGGACATGTTGGGTGTGTGACTCAGAGGAAATGATTAGATTTTGGTGAAGATCTGAATCCGGATCTGGATACGAGAATTTTAAAAGTAATTCTTCACCATTGAGAAATCGGTCAAAAACGACATATAGCATGATATCTCAAAAATTTATGGACGGATTCAGACAAAACTTGGTGGATGAGTTGGTGAGGTGAGGAGAACAAGCTGATTAAATTTTATTTCAGGTCTGAATCCAGATCCAGCCCATCAGTGGGATACAAAACGTGAACTGATCAGCTTGGCGGAGGTGTGCTCTCTCCAGAGTGCCCTTCCAGTTTGAAGTGTCATTGTGCATGTGCACACCAATTTTTATAATTATTGCTAAATCAACACCTGATCTAGAGCAGGAAACATGGTTTTCAGTCATCTTACGGATCGACAGCTATGGTGAGATGCTGATTTTCTGACAAAATGGACACTTTCACTTTGGTTAATGTTCTGCAATCAATAAGTTAATAAAAAAGATTTAAAAAATAAAATCAAGAAACCTATGTTGGCCTTGAGGTGCAATGAAACTTCAATTTATGAAAATCAGCACCAGGACTGTTGGCATTTGCAAGATGATACTTTCTGACCTACTAAGGATGGACAGACACTTGTTGCGAGCCCTCGTTAGTGACCTAATGTTGCCCTCAGAGGGGTTAGATCTCCATGTTGAGAAAGTAAGCTGCTTGACGACGACCGTGAACCACCTCTTCACGGGATTCAGTGCATCAGGGCCGAGATGATGGAGAGGATTGCCGTAGACTGGATTGGGAATAAACCAGAGAGAAGGCGGGGGGGGGGGGGGCTTTATGAACGTATTCCAGGCCTATTCAATATCAGATGCTGTGAGATGGTAATTCAATAATGTGGTGCTGAGGTTGTAATGACGCAGAGAGATATGGGTTTTGATGAGGACTTGGTGAGGAACCAAAAGGAGTAAAATGTACTTCAGTTGTGACTTATTTTCCAAGCAATATGTTAATGATCCCAAGTTCACTAGCACCGTTTGTCTCTCAGGGGGAAGGAAAGGTAAGTGCAGGTAAGTGTGGCATTACTTGGACCATGGGTTGTGTGCTCTGCCATGTAAACTCGATGACATAAGCAACGACTGCTCTCTTTCGGCTTGAAGGATCATTGTGACACCGTGCGGACGGTAACTCCACCTGCTTGTGATGCTTCCTTTGTGCGACCATTCCTGAAGAGTAAGTGCTACGTGTCGCCGTTTGGGCACCACTTTATCCCGCCATGATGATTTTCTCTACCCAGGTGCTTCTCTCAGTTGGGTGACCACCGAACCATCTGCCGCTACAGTGACTGTTCACAGAGAGCGTATTGCGGGGCTCGTTGAGGTTCCTTACCACCTGAGGGACAACAAAAGTCGAGGGTTTGTCGGTAAGTCTTGTTTGTTCAATTTTTCAATTTCGGATCATGGGTCTCCTGGAGGGGGTGTGGGAGGGGGTAGTGGAAGGAGGGTACCACCTGAAACTTCGAATCCCTATTCGTCCCTTATTTACCAACTGGTTGCTCTGAAACCCCATACAGCCCTTCTCTACAACCTCAAGACACAAGACATAACGTTCAGCCCATCCGGAGATACTAATTGATGGATGTAAAGCTGTTTTTTAACGAAGAAACTTTGGCTCATGAAGAAGCTAAATAAGAAAACGAACCAGCTCCACAGATTAACAGAGGAGTTTTTTTTTATATTTCGAATGCAGCCTGTGGCTGCTGTTTGCATCATTTTCTGGAAGTGCAGCTGTGCCGTGCCACTGATGCAGTGCCCCTGTTAGCAGTAAGCTAGTACTCATTTTGTCGACGTCGGAAGGATGACTGGCTGAGTCAACAGCACGACAGGGGCTCAAACTGAAAACCCAAAGATGTTAAGGCAGCCACATTAACCGTTAAACCAACACCAGGCTAGACAGAGTAGTGGCAGAATGGAATCGGCAGCAGGAGGGAGAGGGACAGAAAAGAGAGATATGAGAAAGCAGCAGCAGCACTGTTGAAGGACCAGAGGGAGGGACAATAGACAAAAGACACAGTGAGTGTGTTTCATCGATGAAGAAATATGGGGGTAAAGGAATTGAGGTTATTATTATCTTGGATGCCGTCTGTGACTGCTGGTTGCATCATTGCTGGGAGTGAGGCTGTGCCGCTGATAGAGTGTCTGTCTCCAGTCAGATGGTACTCATTTTGTCGACCTCAAAAGGCTGACAGGTGGAGTCAACCCACCTGATGTGATGTAACAGTGCGACACAGACTCAAACTCAAGACCCTGAGATCTTCAGGAAGCCACCTTAACCATCAAGCCAACACCTTGGAATTGAAGTGAGAATTCAGCATATAAATGTGGACGAAGGTGACCAGGTGTGGGATTGTGGAAGAATGTGTGTGAGCTGGGTATGGTGGGGGTGGACAGAGAGATGAGAGGGGAATAGAACTGAGGCCAGAAATGAGGTGACAGAAGACACTCCACCAACCTGCATATGGCACACAAGAAGCAAACTTTGGGACTTTGCCTCCTTACAAAAGATGTCAATAACCTCGAGAGCGTCCCACTCAATCACCTACTCTGGATGACCGGATGACGAGCAGCCGTACCAGCACACAGAGGGAACCATTTTCAATGATATCTCGGATGAAAGTGTAATAAGCTGTAATGACCTCTTAGCGGTTCACAATACCGAAGCGTTAGCAAGCTTGAGAACTCACTTTTGAAATGTCTTCCCAAGAGACAGGAAGGAAAATATTGTGAGTCAAATGGGCTCCAAGGACTGCTTGTCTTCAGATATTGGTGAGAGAAGTGAACTGTGGGGTTTGAATGAAGAACTAGTCCTGCTGGTGAAGGTTATAGTGACCATCTTGTGCTCTCATTCTGTCCCTTCACAAGAATCAGTTTTCAAATCCCACAATGGATGAAATCAACAGCATGTTGTTGGAGGTATGCTGACCGCCATGGGAAGCGAGGAGGAAATGACGTTTCAGGCGATAACCCTTCGTGCTTTTGGTCCAGTGAAGAGGTGATGCCTATTATTGCCGGGATGACCACCAGTATGACAAACACTTTCACAAGCTGGAAAAGAGTGAGGAGAATGGAGAACACGATCGGGACAATGCAGTTCTGAGGAGTGTTGTGCCAATGCCGTTGGGTCCAGTTGCAGAAGTGGTGTTAAGGTTGATGAGGCACCTCTGAACCTTCGTGGCAGATGCTCACATAATACAAAGAACAATCTGTGATTAGAGAAAGGGTGAGTAGGGGAACTGAGGGATTGGAGACCTTGGGCTTGTCAGTGAAAATGGTATCAATGGAGACATGTATCACACAGAATGGGGACATATAGTCACACACACAGAACGGGGACATGTATCTCACACACAACTGGGGACATGTATCTCACACACAGACTGGGGACATGTATCACCACACAACAGAATGGGGACATGTATCACACACACACAGAATGGGGACATATATCACACACACAGAATGGGGCATGTATCACAACACAGAATGGGGACATGTATCACACACACAGACTGGGGACATTGTATCACACACACACAGAATGGGGACATGTATCACACACACACACAGAATGGGACATGTAATCACACACAGAATGGGGACATGTATCACACACAAGATGGGGAATGTATCAACACACACGAATGGGGACTTGTATCTCACACACACAGCATGGGGACATGTATCACACACACAGAATGGGGCATGTATCACACAACACACACACACACACACACACATAATGGGGCATGTATCACACACACAGAATGGGGACATGTATCACACCACACACACACACCACACACACCACACACACACACACCACAACACACACAACACAGACTGGGACATGTATCACACACACAGAATGGGGACATGTATCACACACCACAGAATGGGGACATGTATCACACACACACACACACACACACACACACACACAACACACACACACACACACACAGACTGGGGACATTTATCACACACACAGACTGGGGACATGTATCACACACACAGAATGGGGACATGTATCACACACACACAGACTGGGACATGTATCACACACAGACTGGGGACATGTAGCACATGCAGAATGGGGACATGTATCACACACACACACAGAATGGGGACATGTATCACATGCAGAATGGGGACATGTATCACACACACAGAATGGGGACATGTATCAACACACACAGAATGGGGACATGTATCACATGCAGAATGGGGACATGTATCACACACACAGACTGGGAGACATGTATCACAAATGCAGAATGGGGACATGTATCACACACACAGAATGGGGACATGTATCACATGCAGAATGGGGACATGTATCACACACACACAGAATGGGGACATGTATCACATGCAGAATGGGAACATGTATCACACACACACAGAATGGGGACATGTATCACATGCAGAATGGGGACATGTATCACACACAACACAGAATGGGGACATGTATCACATGCAGAATGGGGACATGTGTCCCACAAAAACACACACATACAACACAACACTTGACAAGTTGCCACCAGACGTTGGAGGACTGGAGGGTGAGAGACTTGAAATGTTTGACCACAGGTGAGTTTGATATTTGGTTCTGGCAAGACGAAGGATTGATATACATTTGTTGCAGGTATGCAGAGGGACCTTAGTTTTCTTCAGTTGTTTTTGTGCTCAAAGTGGAGAACACAATCTGCTTTTTACCCATTTCCTCCCTCCATGTGTCATTGTACCATTGTAAGGATGTTGGATAAAACAGTTGAAGGAATGAAGGGACAGACTCATGAATGAGAGAAAGGTCTCTGTTGAGGAAGGGATTCCAGGAACTGTTGATGTCAGGAGCCAATAAGATAATGGGCCGGTCTGTGAGGGAGACAGACGTCTTCAGACCAGATGAATCTGCCATACATGTCCTCACCTTGGCAGGTCTCTGATGACCACTGGTATGACAAACACTTTCACAAGGCCCAACAACAAGAAATCAGAAGGTTAGATACCAAAACAAAGAAAATCAACCATGGACACCGAATGTGTCTGTCTGTCTGTCTGTCTGTCTGTCTGCCCCTCACCCTCACCTCACCTCTATTTCCCTCATTTGCCGGTCGATTTGGAAAGGCTGCTTCGGTATACACTTCAACAGAAATTATATTTTCATTTATATATTATATATTACTTCAATAATGTTCACTTTTTTTTCCACTTTGATGCCACTTATAGAGGTTAATGGGTGTGTCAGAGAGATAGATATGCATAGATAGATAGATATGCATAGATAGATATTGTAATGCGACACACACAGACAGATAGATATACATAGATAGATAGGATTATCGTTAACATAGATAGTAGATATGCATAGTATAGAAGATAGATAAGCATAGATAGATGATATACATAGATAGATTAGATATGCATAAATAGATAGATATACATAGATAGATAGATATGCATAGATCGATAGATATACATAGATAGATAGATATGCATAGATAGATAGATATACATAGATAGATAGATATACATAGATATACATAGATAGATAGATATGCATAGTAAGATAGAGATATACATAGATAGATAGATAAGATATACATAGATTAGATAGATAGATATGCATATATATATATATATATATATATATATACTATATATATACATAAATAGATAGTATGCATAGATAGATAGATATACATAGATAGATAGATATGCATAGATAGATAGATATATGATAATATGATAGATAGATAGTATATAGATATACATAGATAGATAGATATGCATAGATAGATAGATATACATAGATAGATAGATATGCATAGATAGATAGATATGCATAGTATAGATAGATATACATAGATAGATAGATATACATAGATAGATTGCATAGATAGATATACATAGATAAGATAGATATACATAGATAGATTAGATATGCATAGATAGATAGATATGCATAGATAGATAGATATACATCGATAGATACAAAGATAGATTAGATATACATAGATAGATAGATATACATCGATAGATACAAAGATAGATGAGTATACATTAGATAGATAGATATACATAGATAGATATACATAGATAGATAGATATACATAGTTAGATACAAAGATAGATAGATACATAGATATACAGATTGATAGATGCATAGATAGATAGATATACATAGATAGAAACATAGATAGAAACATAGATACATACAGTAGATATCCGTTGTAAATGCCAGTTATTTACAAACCACTTGCTTTTAATATTTACTACGAAGAACAAGCCTGGTGTTGGTTTTACGGTTAAGGTGGCTGGCTTGAGATCTTAGGGTCTTGAGGTTGAGCCCCTGTTGGCCAATGAATTAACATCAGGTGGGGTTGACCCAGCCTCTCATCCTTCCGAGGTTGGTGAAATGAGTACCAGTGTACTGGTAATAGAGGGCACAGCTGCGTCCTCAGAAAACGATGCAACCACCTGCACACGATAGATAACTAGGTACTACTCTACTATTTCAATGGCCTCAATTACTACTTCACTACTACTACTACTACTTCGAAGGTCTCAATTATTCCCACCTTTTTGTAGGGTTAACTGGGGAATGTTTTTGGGGGAAGTCTTTCACGAATCGGCTGGCCAATTCTGACGACTGAGTGAAGGTGGCAGGAATTAATAATTTATTCAGGCTCAGGTTGCTGGTGATAACTCCTTCCTGCTCCCTCTCTCCCCTCCCCATGCCATTGTTTTGACATCTTGAGCATAAAAAAGGAACTCTTCCCAAGTTTGGGAATGCAATCCTTTGCTGCCGGTAAAGATAAGAAAACCGTTTGAAAATGTTTCGCTCTTGTTGTCTGGAAGTCTCTTTCCCTTTATCTTCACTTGCACGCTCCTGGTGAAACAGGCTTGTGCAAGTGGCTGCGGTTCCTTAGTTCTGCTGTAAGAACCGTCGACATGGGATTGCTTACCAAGTCCAGAATATACAACAAATGGACTTTTGTGGATCACAATTGGACTTTGTGGACCAATTGTGATTGGGAATGCAAATTTCGCACACAAGAGATTCAATGTTCAAATATTTTGGGGAAGACAATCTGAATTGCACAAACAGAATAACATTTAATATTTATTTATGTATAAAATACATTTTATAACTGTAGACAATAGGAAATTATCATTCAGTTGAAAATGATGTCTAATCAGTTGTGGTAAACTGTATTTAAAGGTGATTGGGGTGAAACTGAAAAGAGTCATCAGAAGTTTTTTATTTTTATTTTCATGAAAGAGGAATGAAAAAAACACAGAACAACATCGGTAAAGGCATGTCCGAGAAATGGTTGAGGACGAGTTCAATACCGGGTTGTTTTATTTTACAACTAAAATGGCCGCCAGTCTACTAGTCAGCCATCTTTGATGAGATCGCAAAATAAAATGAGGTGTACATGCACGCCATCGTGTACTGTGCTTGTGCCAAGTTTGAACAAAACTCTCCTCTGGACCAGATGTGTGATGGCAGTCTCTGATTGACGGAGCTCACTCAAGCTGACAGGTGGTACCCTTCCAGCCTTGACTTGTGTTGACTTCTGATCGTCTGTCTGGACTGTTGTTTGATTATTAAGAACTGCCATCTTCTCAAATGTAGGACTTGTTTCTTCACCCTCAGCATGAGAGCAACAAAGCGCTTCAGGTGGTGCCAGCTCGAAAAGTAGGTCAATATTCTGACAATGATGATTGATGGTTGCCGCTTCACTGCAGTGCTCAGTCTTCTCTCTCTTGACTTAAAGTATCGCCAGCTGGAACCCCGTGGAGATTTGGCTGTTTCGTCCATTTGCCGTTATTATGTGTTCCATTGTCAACCTTGTTGATGTGGAAAGTGTATGGTTTTATGCATTGTTTGGACTAACATGGGTCCATTAATAAAATTCAGGTTGGTTGCCGGGGTGGCTACCTGGGGAACTCCTGTAATTTGCATAAATTCAAGATGGCCGCTACAGGTCAGAGGATGGGCTAAGTTTTTAATCGGTCAACATATAATCCTGTGTAATACCTCTTTTCCATATGATTTTGAGATGAGGAATTCAATTTTGGGGTTATTTTTTACATTCAGGAATAAATAGAGGTTCACATGAAATGTCCATGACTATTTTCTGCTGAAAATTATGCAACACCAATGCAAAAGTGAAGTCATGAATGGTTCACAACAGTATGTTGATAATCAGAAAGCATACACATTGTCATGTCATCATATTGGACATCTTAGGAACAGAGGACATAGAGCCTAGCAGACAACTTACGTATTGTTCATTCCCATTCATTGTACTCGTCCCCTTCCGTATCCTCTCTTCCGTTCTGCTTCACACTCTTCTTCCACTTCACTTTCACTGTCCTCCACAGTCTTGTGTGGGTTGAAGCACTTGTCACTGCAACCACAAGTGCAGTATAGCGTGCAGGAGATCTTTGCATGGTGACAACTGCAACTTGCAGTACTGCAGGCCTTCCCCTCTGCTTTGCATCCACAACGCACAACATCCATGAGGTCCAAAGGGGCTGGTGGAGTAGCAGAAGTTGCTGGCACTGGGATTCCATCTCTGATGTCCCATCCATATTTTGTAATGTCAAGTTCAGGTGGGCCTGCTGATCAGCTGATTTTGCAAGTACTGTCTGTAGATGTGCACGCAAAATATGTAGGAAGAGATTGATCTCAGTTGGAGGTAATGCCATGAGCTTGAGGGGCTTGCCAGACTTCCTTGTGTACATATAGTACCTCATCTCACTCATCGTGGTACCTTCTGGCTGACCATACAGGGCACAGAAGAATGTCCGCCCTGCTTCCATGAGCTGTTCATGGCTTGCGTTCAGCTCGCCAAGTGCGGAGTACAAACCAGGGAAGTTGCCAGCTCTCAGTGTCTTCAGGCTGACACTTTGCCCTTGCCGTATGGTATGACGTGGTATCTGAGCCAGTGATGTAGTGCATTCCCAAAAGCTGCAGACACTTGGGGCCAAGCTGGTCACAGGTGGTGTTGATATCCCAAATTGCTCCATCCCACCTTTCCATCTGCACTGTGGCCTGGATGTTGCGCTGGGTGAACCCAGTAAACCATCAATACAAAAACATCAGTGTCATCAGAGAGGATACCTATCACTCTTGCATTACATTCAGCAGTCATGAGCAGGTGTGAGATCATTGTAATGTCTGCTTCATCATGGTTGAATGCACCATGGCTACGGCTCTCCACAGTAACTCCTTCACCAAAGTTATAGGTACTCAAAACTTGGACAGCTGCAACTTGTTCTGCTTGCTTTTCAGGATGGCGTCTCGACTAGGCAGGGGTGTGTTTATTGCGAGGTCATAGTTGATGGAACCAATGCCAGCACGCCTCACTCGTTCATGGTCCTTTGCAGAAACATCATAATATTTGTCAAAGACCAAGATCTTCTGACCAGCAATGGTAGACAGCCTTGTCTTGATGGACTCAACTAAGACTGACAGTTCCCCTGAAAGGCCAGACAATATGATAGAGAATTTGGCTTGCTCAACAATGGTAACATCTGGTTGCAGAGGCTGTTGTGCCTGAACACAGAGTTTGTGTGCCAGTGGTGCTTTGTTGCCTTCCTTAAGCACCCATATTCATCAATCAGTGAGGGGGGTACTGCGCAGATCTCAAACTGGAAGATAGGTCCTAGCTCCATTTGTCTTTGCTGTCCAATAGTCAGCAGCCTGAGGAAGATGGTTTCTAGATCAAAGATAGTCTTGTCCCCAATTTTCACTCCTTTCTGTAAGTGCTCCATTGTCTTGATGGGGCATGAGATGTTGCATGGAATCCACCTGAAGGGATGCATGGAACTCTGTAACCATTTTCTGACCTATAACCACGGAATCCTCAACATTCACTTCAGCTTCTCGGGAGCAATTTGACCATTGCAATGTTGTACAGATGTGGTGAGTGATTCTCAAGAGGATGAGACACATTCGACAATTCAAGTAAAATCCGCGCCTATCATCTGCATCAAGTTCTCTCCCTCTTCTTCCCCTCCTCCTTGTGACGTGGTCCGTTATTGTGTCCTTTTTCCTCTCACTTGGTCTTCATTGTCCTTGTTTGAGGAGTCAGGGTAGATGTGCTCCATTGTATCTGCAATTTCCTGGAGTTTTGCACGTAGCTTTTCATCTCCACGGGCTTTGGCACAGGAGATCAATGTCTTGATCCCTTGATCAGCGAATTTCTTCAATTCCCCTCACCATGACACACGGGGAAGAATGCACCTTTGAATCAGCCATATCTGTAATAAAAACAAAACAAATGAATTAAGTAAACTTCGCATTAATGTCGTATTGTGAGCATCCAGTTGTCAGAATAGTGACCTTGTTGTCATTTCAAAATGTATCTCACACGGCAAACAATTTGCCAGGAGACTCGAACATTGACCTCAATTTACTTCTAATCACAAAATAAGGTTTAAATATCGATTCCTCGTGCCAAAATTATATGGAAAAGATTTCTCATGTGTAATTTTAAGTTCATTACCTAAAAAGTTTATTTTCAGCCCGTCGGTCGATGACGGCCATCTTGTATTTGCGCAAAAATAACAGATTTCCCCATGTTGCCAATCCGGGCAACCAAGCTTAATTTTGTCTATGCATGCCTGTGAACAGAAACCACCATAAAACCATACACTTTTGAGGACAACAAGGTTACTTCTCTGGCAAATGGACTAGTTGTTGCCACTCGCTTTCTGGCTGCCAGAGGAAGCTCGGTCCAACCGTCCACCTCTTCGCCTCCAGGAAAGCATGCACAGGTAGGCCTCTCAAAACATCATCTGCTGGGTTCTGACAAGTGCCAATGTGCCTCCACTGTTCCAGCCGGGATAATTTGTGGATGATGGCTAGCTGATTAGCCACAAATGTGTGGAAGTGAGCTGTTTCATTGGTGATCTAGCCGAGAACAAACATACTACCAGTCAAGAAGATGACCTCATCAATTGGAATTTCTATTTCCCGCCGAATCATTTCATTCACACACATTGATACTGTGGTGGCAGTCAGCTTCAGTCGTGGGATGGTCACTTGCTTGAGGGGAGCTACTCTTGATTTACATCGAATCAGTGCACAGTGGATCCGTCCTGCATTCACCAGTCTTAGGTAGGAAGCTGTGTCATAGCCACTCTCACTAGCATCAGAGAAGTGGTGAAGCTGGTGAGTCACGACTCTCTCAAGGTCTGCAGTCTTCAAACATCTCACAATGGAGTATTCTGCCAATCTCAGCAGACCTACCAACCAACACCGCCATTTACCCAGTAGGTCTGAGGGAATGCTGTCATCCCAGTCATATTTCCGTCGGCACAGCTATTGCACAATGCTCTTCCCTGGCAGAATGAACAGTGTAACAAACCGGAGTGGATCGTAAATGGAGCTAGTTATGGAAAGAATTCCACGACTGGCTGGCTTGTCACTGAGGATCACTCCAAATCCAACAGTGTCGGACTCTATGCTCCAATATACCCCTAATCACTGCTCACCTTCACTCTTTCATTCCTCTTTTTCCCCACCTCTGGAACAAACTCCCACACCCTTTTCAATCCCACTCTTCACTCCAGGTCTTCAAAACAGCTGTT
>CM068960.1:923819-934204 GCA_035128595.1 Eptatretus atami | reverse complement strand
CACACACACACACACACACACACACACACACACACACACACACACAGAATATCTCCCGCACAAGACCAACCAATACACTGGAAAAGTCTTCGATTTTCACAAGTAACAAACAGACAAACCGACCAAACAGATCAACTACTTGGCTAAGTAACAAACAGACAAACCGACCAAACAGATCAACATACTTGGCTAAGTAACAAACAGACAAACCGACCAAACAGATCAACATACTTGGCTAAGTAACAAACAGACAAACCGACCAAACAGATCAACATACTTGGCTAAGTAACAAACAGACAAATCGACCAAACAGATCAACATACTTGGCAATAACAAACAGACAAACCGACCAAACAGATCAACACACTTGGCTAAGTAACAAACAGACAAATCGACCAAACAGATCAACACACTTGGCTAAGTAACAAACAGACAAACCGACCAAACAGATCAACACACTTGGCTAAGTAACAAACAGACAAACCGACCAAACAGATCAACACACTTGGCTAAGTAACAAACAGACAAACCGACCAAACAGATCAACACACTTGGCTAAGTAACAAACAGACAAACCGACCAAACAGATCAACACACTTGGCTAAGTAACAAACAGACAAACCGACCAAACAGATCAACATACTTGCTAAGTAAAACAAACCGACCAAACAGATCAACACACTTGGCTAAGTAACAAACAGACAAACCGACCAAACAGATCAACACACTTGGCTAAGTAACAAACAGAACAACCGACCAAACAGATCAACACACTTGGCTAAGTAACAAACCGACCAAACAGATCAACATACTTGGCTAAGTAACAAACAGACAAACGACCAAACAGATCAACATACTTGGCTAAGTAACAAACAGACAAAACCGACCAAACAGATCAACATACTTGGCTAAGTAACAAACAGACAAACCGACCAAACAGATAACAACTTGGCTAAGTAACAAACAGACAAACCGACCAAACAGATCGACACACTTGGCTAAGTAACAAACAGACAAAACGACCAAACAGATCAACACACTTGGCTAAGTAACAACAGACAAACGACCAAACAGATCAAACACTTGGCTAAGTAACAAACAGACAAACCGACCAAACAGATCAACACACTTGGCTAAGTAACAAACAGACAAACCGACCAAACAGATCGACACACTTGGCTAAGTAACAAACAGACAAACCGACCAAACAGATCACACACTTGGCTAAGTAACAAACAGACAAACCGACCAAACAGATCAACATACTTGGCTAAGTAACAAACAGACAACGACCAAACAGATCAACAACTTGGCTAAGTAACAAACAGACAAACCGACCAAACAGATCAACACACTTGGCTAAGTAACAAACAGCAAACCGACCAAAACAGATCAACACACTTGGCTAAGTAACAAACAGACAAACCGACCAAACAGATCAACACACTTGGCTAAGTAACAAACAGACAAACCGACCAAACAGATCAACACACTTGGCTAAGTAACAAACAGACAAACCGACCAAACAGATCAACACACTTGGCTAAGTAACAAACAGACCTATCAACATACTTGGCTAAGTAACAAACAGACAAACCCACCAAACATCAACATACTTGGCTAAGTAACAAACAGAAAAACCGACCAAACAGATCGACACACTTGGCTAAGTAACAAACAGACCACCAAACAGATCACACACTTGGCTAAGTAACAAACAGACAACCGACCAAACAGATCAACATACTTGGCATAACAAACAGCAATCGACCAAACAGATCAACACACTTGGCCAAGTAACAAACAGACAAACCGACCAAACAGATCAACATACTTGGCCTAAGTAACAAAAACCGACCAAACAGATCGACACACTTGGCCAAGTAACAAACAGAACAACCGCACCAAACAGATCAACATACTTGGCTAAGTAACAAACAGACAAACCGACCAAACAGATCGACACACTTGGCCAAGTAACAAACAGACAAACCGACCAAACAGATCGACACACTTGGCTAAGTAACAAACAGACAAACCGACCAAACAGATCAACACACTTGGCTAAGTAACAAACAGACAAACGACCAACAGATCAACACACTTGGCTAAGTAACAAACAGACAAACCGACCAAACAGATCAACATACTTGGCTAAGTAACAAACAAAGAACAAACCCACCAAACAGATCAACACACTTGGCTAAGAAACAAACAGACAAACCGACAACAGATCAACACACTTGGCTAAGTAACAAACAGACAAACCGACCAAACAGATCAACACACTTGGCTAAGTAACAACACACGACCAAACAGATCAACACACTTGCTAAGTAACAAACAGACAAACCCACCAAACAGAATCTCTCTCTGTGTGTGTGTGTGTGTGTGTGTGTGTGTGTGTTTGTGTGTGTCTGTTTGTATGTCATTTGTCTACAGGTCACAATTTTAAACCGATCTTCACCAAACTTCAACACCTGAAAGAGTTCGTCATGAGAAAGAACAATATTGTTTTGGAGGTCAACATAGGCCCAAGGTCAACAATGAAGGTGGTGTTTCTAAAATCCTCAATTTTCATCCCATTGACTTGAAATTTGAAGAGGATTTGCACATCAGCTCACTGAAAACAAACACCGATTTTTGAGGTCAAATTTGTTTTATGGATTTTGTAAGTGTCGTGCTCTGCACGACGTCTTCTTGCTTGTTTGTTTGGCTGTCTACAGGATATCACAAAAAGTTGTCGACAGATCCGGATGAAAGTTGGTGGACATGTTCGGTGTGTGATAAGGACGAACTGATCCGATTTTTGGTGAAGATCCAGATCCAATTACTAGAATTTAAGTGATTCTTCTCCATTGAGAGATCGGGACAAAAACGATATGAAGCACAATATCTCAAAAAGTTGTGGACGGATTCGGATGAAACTTGGTGGCCATGTCGGGTGTGTGACGAGGAAGAATCGACTTTGAGTCGTTTGTGACTTTTACATGATCCATTTACATGTTCTTTGTTGTGCATACCCATCGATTTAACCACTTCTGGTCCATCTACACTGTTGTGTACTTGGATTGTAAGTACTTCCTTGTGAGTGTGTGACTGTGTACCCATTGGGGTTTCCGGATATCATGAGGGATGAACGAATACCAAACTGTTTTTTTTTAATTTCATTCCGAAGTTTTTTTTTCTTCTTCTTCGCTTCATTGCCATGTTTAAACCGGGTGCCATTTTGCTCACTAATTACATGTCCTCTTTCACCTGGTGACAAGGTTACCTGTTAATTGGCCTGCTCGCCATGCTACTGCTGCTGGAGACGGTGAGTGAACTCGACGTTGTGCAAACGTGCTCCAGATTCTTTTACCCATCATCAAAGGCAGAATTCCCAGAGGATGAGATGGCGATCATGGATAAAGAGCAGCTGCCCGTTTCCACCATCAGCAACCAGAAGCCATCAAGTTATGACAGCATCGAGCCAGCGAGAGATAATGTACAAGTACAATGATCTAAACACTGCACAGGGAAAGGAAAGAGGGAAGAATGGAGGAGTTATGGTGCCCTGGTGCCAAATAGGGATCAAGGTATTGTCATGATGCATTCCGTGATACACCGTGAGCACCTTACTGTGCTGTGGGACACCGTAAGCACCTTTTGGTATACCACAGCACAGTAAAGTTATGTGGTACACTGCTTCATTTAAAATAAAATAAATTTAAAAACCTGCTGTGTGTTTACTGATATGACTTTGCAGAGGTACTCGATATTTCAAGATGCTGACTCTCGCAGTGTTTTAGCTTGAAAGAATCGCTGCGTGTACCCAAAAGTTTCATCCCAAACTTCGTGTTAAGGGTGAGGTTGTTGACAGCTTCCCTTGTAATTGGCCAAACCAGGGACCCGGACCATTCGATGGGATCCGAGCATCACCGGGAGTAATACTCTGTAGATGTTCGTCTCATGGTGATTCCAGAAAGCTCTTTCGGGACGTTCTGCTTGCACCACATTGTCTCGGACGTCACATGTCCAGTTTGGGCGTTGAGTGTGTTGTTCACGTCAACTCAAACGTATTTATGAGCTTGTGGTGTTAATGGTGGATTTGCTTTCATTTTAAGAAACATGGTTTTTTGTTGTTGTTTGTTTTTTTGGGGGTGTTGGGGGGGGGGGGGGGGTGGGGTCTAAGGTGACGGTCATTATCTGGTGTCTTGGTTTGTGTGTTATTCTTGAATACATTCTGATGCTTATTTGTGAAGATGACAGAAATTGAAATAAATTCTGGAAATGAAAACATTTTGGTTTTTGTTAATTGACATTATCGATACCAACTGGTTGAGCACTCTGCCTTTTATAGGTGTGCGAAGGGCCAGGAGTCCCACACCCCTTGAGCAGTGTGATTGGGTGGATCAAGAAGGTAGTCCCTCTGGTCCTGGTGAATGGGAGGAGTGGGCCTATGCTATGCAGCCAGTATGGACAGGAGGTGGGAGGGGAGAAGGGGGGGGGGGTGGTGAACAAATAAGATATTATAATCCTAAAGGGAGGGGGGAGCTCAATCATGGGCTTCCAGAACAAACCTACGGATTATGAAGGAACATCACACTCGAATATCAGAGAGTACAATGAAATATCCATGTCCAGTTTTTGTCACACATTTCCGTGAACGAGGACCCCCCTCTTTTCATGCACATTGAAAAAAAACACACACAGCGGTGAGGGGGGGGGGGGGGGGAGGGCGCTTTGCCACCTCCCTCTCATCGGGGATGGATAAGACCGAAGACCGTGCCAAATAACAACTTCAATGGGAGCGAAGACCACGACGAGGGTGGCAGCTTTGGTAGGACAGTGGACCGTGCCCATCACCACACGTTTGACATGCGGTTGGGACTTGGCCTGGCTATGCAGCTTGGAGGGCTTCATGGACTCCATCCCGTCGAGGACAAGTGGGACTGGGCTTGAAGACTGCCACCGAAACATAATGGCTTCAGTGAGGCTGAGGCGTTTGGGATGCGGACTAGCCATGCAGCTTGGTGTACTTTGTCGACTCCCTCTTGCTGACTCCTTCCTGCTGTGGACGGATGGGACCAAGCTTTGGTGGGATTGCATGTGGAGATGGTGACAGCAGCAGCGGTGGCCATGTCCCAGGTGGGATCAGGCGAACCCCTGGAGGTGGAGGGGAAACAGAGCACGAATGAGGAGAGGGCTTGGTCCATGATTCGTAATTCCTTGCTCGGTGGAGATGGGTGCCTCGAGACCAGGCAAGGCTCCCTTCAGTTTTGGGGCCCGCCTGTGAAGATCACTGGTGGCAGCAGAAGGGACATGGACACACACACACACACACACACACACACGCTACATACTACATACATACCGACCTTCCACTATCCTAACTTCTGCTTCCTCCATTTGCATTCATCTCAGCGGTGTCATGACCAAGTACCTCAAAGACCATCTTGTAAGCCTTCTCAAGGTACAGAAATCCAAGTACCGCATAATAGTCCAATCAATTTACACTTTACACCAAACAAATTGCAAAAAATGTCCAGTTGGTGTTTGTCTCTGGGTGGTATTTTAAAAAAAAAAAAAAAAAAAAAAAAAAAATATATATATTATATATATATATATATTATATATATATATATATATTTATTATATATATATTGTTGTAGATCTCGCCGCCGTCGGCGTGCGAACGACCGCGTCTAACCAATAGCAGCCGGTTCGCCCACCGAACGAGCAATCTAGTCGTGACTTTCCGGAGCTAACGCCGGAACCCTGTCACGGGTGGGTCTTCAACCCCACCACGGCCGTGCCAATTGTCTACCGCGCAAGATAGGGTCACTCGCCGAATTCGAATATACCTAAGTACCTGCGCGGGGAGCCGACCGGGCAGCCGTACCTCGACGCAGGTCGGCTTGGGACAGCGAACGCGCTTAAGCGGTCCGTTCCGTTCTAAACGATAACCGAGCGGGTATTATCGCCGTCCTCGCCGGATCCGATTCTCTTAAACGGGTGTTTACAACCCACTAATCATTCCACGAGCGCAAGATGGCGTTCCAATAAGGGAAAGAGGACACGACGAACGGGTTAACATTTAAACCAGCACATTTATTTACTCTACGTATGCAGGAACAATCATGCAGTCATTCAAAAACACCAACATGCACGTATACAGAACAAGCAATGAATGCGGCACGGCACGCGGGCAAGACAAACGCTACAACCGTCTATAAGCAATTATCAATGTACAGTCACTTACACAGTTTTACTTACGGGACTCGGCGCCACAACATTCATTCGAAAGAAAAGCAGGAAAAAGACCCCATCAAAGGCAATGGGGTCAGACTGGACCTCTAGGGTCTTTATGGCGTGGGACTTGGCAGACCAAACGAGTCCCACGAGACCGTTGCAGGTTACCTGCACCCTCGTGGTGTCTGGCTTGGGCGACCCGCGCGTCCCGTCCCCACAGCAGCTAGCGTAGCCGCGGTCGAGCTCGGGCCTTCCGTGTTGCAGGCGAGCTCTCTCCGGCTTCTCTCCACACGAACGCGCTTGGGCGACCCGCGATGCCCTTCCCACGGCAGCTAGCGTAGCCGAGGTCGAGCTCGGGCCTTCCGTGTGCAGGTGAGCTCTCTCCGGCTTCTCCACACGAACGCGCTTGGGCGACCCGCGATCTCCTTCCCCACGGCAGCTGGCGTAGCCGCGGTCGAGCTCGGGCCTTCCGTGTGGCAGGCGGCTCTCTCCGGCTCTCTCCACACGAACGCGCTTGGGCGACCCACGATGCCTTCTTCCCCACGGCAGCTAGCGTAGCCGCGGTCGAGCTCGGGCCTTCCGTGTGGCAGGCGAGCTCTCTCCGGCTCTCTCCACACGAACGCGCGGTTTGCGTGAACACAGCAGGCAAGGCTGCGCCTCCAGCTCGCGTCTCCTTCGCGACGCCCGGACTTCCACGCAGCTCCTTGGCTTCTGGCTTCCTCCCGACTCCCCGACCTCTCCAGACTGACTCAGACCGACCGATCAACTACTACCGATCAACTCGACGCGACCCACTCGAACGCGAGCTTGGCGCTCTGCTCGTCCTTTTATAGGGCGGTGAGACTGCGGTTTGGCCTCCGATCCTCGACCTCTGACCTCAGCGTGGAAAGCGGACGTGCGCCGAGATCACCAAGCCTCTCGATCGATCGCCTCTGACCTTCTGCGCGGAAGGCGGATGTGCACGAGATCACCAAGCTTTGATCCGACGAGCAAACGTCCCGCGTTGGCCTGCAGCGACGCCGCTTCGATGCGGACTCGCCGCGGCTGGCGCAAAGATGGCGTCGTTTCGGAGACGAAGGTGAGGCCGATGTTTGTGGTGTGGAGATGTTGACGGTTGCTGGCGAAGTGGTGAGGATGGCGTGGTTTGGTGAGAGGCAGGTTGTGGTTGTGGTGGTGGAACGGTTGGTCTGAAGCGGTTGTTGAGAGCGATGTTGGTGGTGGGGGTGGTTGTTGTCAAGCGTTGTTGAGAAAGATGGTTGGTGGTGGACGTGGTTGGTCCAAAATAACGATAGTAAAGAATAACGGCTAACTCAAAGATCACAGCCCGGTTAACATGAATAGTTCCCTTATACAACGGTGGGGAAATCTATCTGAACACGGACTTATCGGCCTAACTGATCTAGGGACCTTTATGGTGTTCTGTCAATTTCCACAGCCGTAACAATATTTTTGTTTACATTGTCGAGGCTCGTATTAGAGCTAACACACAGAACATATAACAAGGGGAGCAGGAGACAAGATGGGTGTGAGAGGGAACACAAAACAGTGAGAACAGAGACATTAGATCTGTGAAAGGGAGAGGGATGGGGTAGGATACACGGGGTAAACAGGTGGACATTACAGCGACTTTCAGAAGGAAAGTGGGAATTTGAAGGAGGTGGTTTTGAGGTGGGTTAACGGGGGTAGAAAAGATCATGATTTTGGATGGGAGAAGATATGAGATGGTGGTGAACATCTGTTTTGAAGAGCTGGAGGAAGAGTGGGATTGAAGAGAGTGTGGGAGTTTGTTCCAGAGGTGGAAAAAAGAGGAATAAAAAGAGTGAAGGTGAGCAGTGATTCGTGATTTTGGTGGTTTACCAGAAGGGGGTTGTTGACGGACCTTGAGCGCCCTACGGAAATATAGGGGGACAGATCACAGACAGAGCAGGGGGGAGTAAGGCTGGAGAGGAGACGTAGAAGACAGAAAGACCATGACCTGCCTGCGGTGAGAGAGTGAGAGATCAAAACACTCAGCTTTATCGCAGGAGATACCAATGACCCAACACCTTGGTTTCCTTGCTTGGGTGGAGATGGGTGCCTCGAGACCAGGCAAGGCTCCCTTCAGTTTTGGGCCCACCTGTGGAGATCACTGGTGGCAGCAGAAGGGACACACACACACACACACACACACACACACACACACACACACCACAACACACACACACGTGATGTGGAGCTTGGTGTGAGGCAGAAGCACCAGCCCAGAGTGGGGAGCAGTACTCCATCAAGGCTGCGGATTGAAAGCTTTGTATGTGATAAATTTATAGTATGATCGATAGAAAATGGATTTCAGACATTATTTGTTTCCATCTTTACTGTTATTCTCCAGAATCTATTTTGATGAACAGTATGAATATCGTATTTAACGCTCACAAGTGTGTACACAAACATCTACACAGCGTACACCAAACATCTTACACACAAGCATACACACAGACATCTACACAAGCGTACACACAAACATAGACATAAGCGTACACACAAACATAGACATAAGCGTACACACAAACATCTCACAAGCGTGCACACAAACATCTCACAAGCGTACACACAACATCACACAGCGGTACACACAACATCTTACACAAGCGTGTACACAAACATCTACACAAGCGTCGTACACAAACTCACACAAGCGTGCACACACAACATCTACACAAGCGTACACAGAGACATCTACACAAGCGTTGCACACAAACATCTACACAAGCGTACACACAAACATGACATAAGCGTGCACACAAACACTAAACAAGCGTGCACACAAACATCTACACAGCGTGCACACAAACATTACAAGCGTGCACACAAGCTCTACAAGCCACACAAACATCTACACAAGCTGTGCACACAAACATCTACACAAGCGTGCACACAAACATCTACACAAGCGTGCACACAAACATTCCACAAGCGTGCACACAAACATTACACACACGCACGTGCACACAAACATCTACACAAGCGTGCACACAAACATCTACACAAGCGTGCACACAAAATCTACATAAGCGTGCAACACAAACCTGCTACAAACCGTGCACACGAAACATCTACATAAGCGTGCACACAAACATCTACACAGCGTGCACAAACATCTACACAAGCGTGCACACAAACAATCTACACAAGCGTTTGCACAAACATCTACACAAGGGCACACAAACATCTACACAAGCGTGCACACAAACATCTACACAAGCCGTGGTCACACAAACATCTACAAAAGGTGCACTAGCATAACATTCTTACTATCAAGTCTGCAGTCAGCATGTAGGATGTTTGTTGTGCACGGGCCTGTGGTAGATGTTTGTGTCACCTTATGGTAAGATGGTTTTGTGTGCCGGCTTATGGTAGATTTTGGTCCACCTTATGTAGATGTTTGTGTGTCAAACATTTACAAACAGCATTAATGGTAGACATGAGTTTTGTGTGCACTGCGTTATTGTAGATAGTCTTGTGTACACGCTTTGACTAGCAAAGCAATCTTAGTATCTTTAGTGTCAGCAAGCGTCACGCGACCTTGTGTAGATGAGCTTGTGTGGCACGCTTGTGTAGATGTTTGTGGTGCAACGCTTGTGTAGAATGTCATTGTGATGCCACGCACAAACGCTTTTTTGTAGAATGTTTTGTGTGCACGCTTGGTGTAGGGCTACAGAACGAATAGTTGTGTGCGCACGGCTTGTGTAGCCGGTCATGTTTTGTGTGCACGCTTGTTGTAGATTGTTTGTGTGCGCAAACGCTTGTTTGTAGAAAACAAAGAAGGACGGTGGCGACTACAATATGTGTGCAACGCTTTTCGTGTACGATTGTTTAACTGTGAGTGTCACACAGCTTAGCATCTTGGCATGTAGAAATGTGTTGGTAGTCACAGCTTAGCTACTGTAGATGATCTAGTGTGTGAACGGTTTTTATGGTAGATGGTTGTGTGCAACGCAGCTATATATAAAATCGTAAGAAAAATGCATATATGTGTACAGCACAACGATCTCTAGCTTCAATGTAAAGCCGTAGCAGTTGTTTTGTGTGCACGCTTGTGTAGATGTTTGTGTGCAGCAACACAACATGCTCACTTTGTGTAGCCATAAGCGTGACTGTTTATGTTGTGCCGC
>CM068960.1:896795-909031 GCA_035128595.1 Eptatretus atami | reverse complement strand
ACTCTTGAAGAACATTTACTAAACTCTAAAAAGGCATTTCTTTAAAATCCTCAAGGACATTTCCTAAAACCCCTCAAGTACATTTCCTAAACTCTTAAAAAACATTTCCTAAACTCCAAAAGGGCATTTCCTAAACTCGAACAAGCATTTCCTAAAACTTCCCAAGGACATTTCCTAACTAAGGACTTTTAAACTCTTGAAGACATTCTAACCGATACAAGGCATTTCCTAATAAATTCCCAGGACAATTACTAATCAGGAGATTTCTAATACTCTTATATGAATTCCTAAACTTAAAAGACATTATCTAACTGCTCAACGCAGCATTTCCTAACTCTAAAGGCTTTCTATCTAGGAATTTAAATCGTTGAAAGAACATTTCCGTAAACTCAATCAACCATTTTCCACGTAAAATCATCAAGGGACAGTTCTAAACGTTTGAAGAAATTTATAAACTCTATGAAGAGATTTCTTTAAAATCCTCAAAGGACATTCAAATCCTTCCAGGATTTCCTAACTTCTATAAATGAAACATTGCTAAACTCCAAGAGGGCGATTCCTAAACTGCGGGAACAATGCATTCCTAAACTTTCTCCAATGAACAAACACTTAAAGAACATTTTCTAACTCATGAACAAATGCATTTCTAGAAACTTCCAGACATTGCTATAAACTCTTTAAGGCATTTTAGAAACTCGTTGTAGACATTCCTAAACTTAAGGACATTTCCTAAACTCTGTCAAGGAAATTTTTAACTCGAACAAGCATTTCCTAAAACCCTCAGGTTCCTAACTCTTAAAGAACATTCCGATTAAAAGCGATTTTATAAAATCATCAATTGAATTGCCTAAACCTTAGAATCGCTAAATCGAAAAGGGCATTCCTGAAGACTCCTCAAGAATTTCCAAATCTTGGAAGAACATTTATAAACGTCTAAAAAGGCATTTTTTACGAATCTCAGACGTTTCCTATAACTCTCAGGGATATTCGTAAACTCTCAAAAGGGGCTAATTCGCTAAACTGCGAAGCAAGCAACCTAAACTCAAGGAATTTCTAAACCAAGAATCATTTCAAACTCAACAGATTCCTAAAACTTCCAAGGAATTTCCTATAAATCTTGCAATGGCCAATGTCTAAACTTTCAAAGGACGATCCTAAACGTCGTTATAGAAACTAACTCTTAAAGGATTTCTAATGTTCAGAAATTCTAACTCTAAAAGGCATTCTTGAAAATACCTCAAGGACAAGTTCTAACTCTTAAAGAAAAACATTCCTAGAACGGCGACAAGCTTTCTAAAACTCTCAGAACATCTAACTTCGAGACAAGCATTTCCTAAACTTCTCAACGGACATGTTCTAAAACTCTTGAGCATTCCTAAATCTTCAAGGCATTACAAAATTTATAGAACATGTTTTCTAAACTTAAAGGACATTTTCTAAACTTTCCAAGAACATTTCACTAACTCTTAAAGGGCATTTTTTAAGATCCCTCGGACCTTTCTTAAACCTTAAGAAATTCCTAAACTCGACAATGCGATTGTCCTAAATTCTAAGGACGATTATAAACTCTGAAGAAGTTAACAAACTCTAAACTTTCTTTAAATCCCAAGATTTTACTAAACTCCCAGAATTTCCTAAACACGTTAAAAACAATTGCTGAAACTCAAGGGCCAAAAAATATCTAAACTCTGATAAGCATTTCTAAAACGTCCAGCTTCTAAACTCAAGGACATTTTAAATCTAAAGAACATTCTAAATCCCGAAATAGCGATTCCTAAAACTTCCGAAGGGACTTGTCTGACACTGTACTTCAGGACATTTCTAACCTATAGGAACATTCTTCAATCAAAAGACATTCCAAATCTTCAAAAGATTCTAAACTCTAAAAGGAATTCTTTAAAACCGTCCAAGGACAATTCAAAAACTCAGACATTTCTAAACTCTTAAAGAACATTTCTAACTAAAAGGGCATTTTAATAAAAGCATTTTTAAATCTCAAGGACATTTACGAACTCTTAAGAAATTCAAAACTCATAACAAGCATTTCCTAAATCGCGCTAAGCAATTCTTTAAATTCAGAAATTTTTTAAAAGACTCATGGACATGTTCCTAACCGCTTCAAGGAATTTCCTAAAATCCACACATTCTAAAACTCGCTCAAGGGACGATTTCCTAAACTTCTAAGGGAATTGACTTTAAAGATCCGAAGGACATTTCCAAACTTAAGAGACTTTCCTAAGACTCCAATAAGCTTGTCTAAACTCTTGAAGAAGATTTTCCTAATACCTTAAGGGGATTTTTCTTAAATCTTCAAGGGCATTTTCTTAAATCTTAAGTGAAATTCCTAACCCGAACAGCGAATGCATTTCCTAAAATCCTCAGAGGAAATTTTTTTTAATATCCTCCAAGGACATTTCTAAAACTCTCAATGACATTCCTAAAATCTTCAGGAATTTCCTTAAATTTCATAGAAAACATTTCCTAAAACTTAAAAGGCATTTCCAAAACTCAAAACAAGGATTTCTAGTTTCAAGGAAATCTGAAAACAAGTACTTCCTAAACTTTCAAGAACAGTTTCTAAACTCTTCAGAGCATCCTAAACTCTGAAGGTGCATTTCTTTAAATCCTGTAATTTGCCAAAACTCTCAAAGAAATTGTAACTTCTTAAAGCAATTACGTGACTAAGCGGTGTCTCCAGAAAGAGCATTTCTGAAACTTAAATAGGGCAGTTCTTAAAATCCAAGGAGAATTCTGAGACTCTTTGAAGAGAATTTTCCTATAATCGAACAGCATTTCTAAAATCCTCAAGGACATGTCTTTAATAATCCAAAGGACTTTCTTTGAAATCCCAGACATTTCCTAAAACTCCTCAAGGGAATTTCCTAAACTTCTTAGAGAATCATTTTAACTCCAAAAGGATTGTCTAAACTTAAAACATTTTCCTAAACTCTTAAGGGCATTTCTTTAAAAATCGCAGGAATTTCTAAACTTAAAGAATCATTTTCATATAAGTCGAATAGCATTTCCTACAAACTCTAAGGAGCAATTTCTAAACTGTAAAAGGCAATTCTTTAAATATCAGGACATTTCCGACATCTTAGAATACATTTCCTTAAACTAAAAGGCATTTTCTAACTCTTCAGAAAAGATTTCTGCAACCTAAAAGGGCACTGTCTTTAAAATCCTCAGACAATTTCCTAAATTCGAAAACGGCAATTTCTGAACTTTCCAATGCAGTTTCCTAAAACCCTTGAAGGAATTTCTAGAACTGCTTGAAGAACATTTCGCTAGAACTGCGATGAAAGGCATTCCCTAAAACTGTCTGCAAGGGCATTTCCTAAACTCTAGAAAGAACATTTCCTAACCGAACAACTTTCTATAACTCGTCAGGGTACGATATTCCTAAACTCTTAAGAACATTTCTAAACTCTAAAGAGGGCATTTCCTTAATCCTAAAGCCATGAACAGTGTGTAAGATTATTGAAGGAAAGGATTTGAGATTTATAAATTTTCTCAGTCCCTGGGCATCCTAATTTTAACGATTATATGTGAATAGCTTAAGTTCCTTAAAACTTCTGAATACTCAAGGGAGGCAGCCCTCGACGCCCCGATAGAAACCTATGTTCTGTAACACAATGGGTTTGACATAATGTTTGACGACCCTTGATCTTGCTGATATTA
The DNA here is from genome assembly GCA_035128595.1 of Eptatretus atami. Classification (NCBI taxonomy): domain Eukaryota; kingdom Metazoa; phylum Chordata; class Myxini; order Myxiniformes; family Myxinidae; genus Eptatretus; species Eptatretus atami. The sequence continues at coordinate 905,350 of CM068960.1, read as the reverse complement.
ATCTTGATCTAAACGTCTATAAGGATACGTAGATATTATATCAACGATTCTGATCCCTCGCGGAATCATTTCACAACAATTAGGTGTGTAGAATATTTTAATATATTGTTTTCCATCGCAGTTATATATCCAGGTATGACATGTTTGGGTGCAGGGTAAGTTGTTTGTCTAGTGCCAGGGAGTGACTCCGTTGCGAGCGGGCTCAGCGTTCGGCAGGAAGTTACGTGGTAGTGGGCCCCGTTGTATGGGATGGACCCCGGGCCTTGTGGGGGAAAGTTCTTTAGTCTATGCATGAACAAGGTGACTTCGGGATCAAACCGACGCGATAGGCCTGGGCAGTGCTATACGAATTATGAGGAATAAAGTGTCATGAAATGCTTGTGGATCCGACCAATTTGGCACTAGCTGGTGCAATTCACTGCAGACTAGCTGTGTCATTTGGATATTAAGGGGTACCTCATCATGTGAGACTGAGTGCTGGCTGCACGTATTGCGGAGAGCTCAAGTTTGATTCACTGCACATGATATTACGGATGCTCAAAGTAATGTAGAGAGGTGGTAGAGGGTTGGCACACTACTTCGTACCACTAATCATTGTCTTTGTGCAGGTTTTTCCCTTCATGGACTTCCTAGTGCTCATCGTATTTGCTAATCTGCGGAGAGGTAGGTGAGGTCGGGGAATAGAGGCAGAAGAAGCTGTGGGAGTCCTATTCAAGAGTCTACACACCAGGGCGGTCAGTGTGATGGTCTCTTGGTCATTCGACAGGAGCAGACATATGACTTCGTGTGATGCGCTGTTATGGTGTGTGCAGAGAAGCTGTTTTAGGGGTAGGCGACTGCGCTCTTCCCGCATTGGGAAAGGGGAAATAGTAAGGGTTCAGTCCAAAGAAAGCTTTGCCTCGCACTTTAGGCTTTAAGGCCTACACAGCGAGGTTGGTTCATTGAATCTTCCGTCTGCGGTCGAGAAACGCAAGAAGAATAATAGACAGAATATACAAGAAGCTTTAAAAATGTTAATAAGATGTAATTTCTGGTGCTGGAATGTGTGACACGATTGCGAGATAAGGGACCACTTGATCTTGAGAACGCTATGAACTGGAAAGATAATGGGATAGAATTGCAGTCCTCATTGAGATCGTTACGCTGGTGTTACGCGTCTTCGAAGGAACAAGTCTCAGCTATAAGTGTCTGATAGCTGGAATGGTAAACCAGAAAGTGTTAGAGTTTGTCAGGCATGGTGTTATGATTTTGCATTAAAGTACCAAAGTATAAACTCAGATGCGTCACCGTGGTTTAGTAGAACGTTCGATGACTGTGCGGATCAAACTGTGAATGGAGTATTGAACATCATCAGCAGTAGCCCTCGGAAGTACAAACAACATGGGGTAAAGTAATTTACGATGACCTTTCAGCAGTTATATATCAGAAATCAGATGTGATAGTTTATTTGTGTTGTGGTTATAATCGTCATCCAACGCGAGTGGGACGTGATTAGGTGTTTGCGTGGAAAAGAGGTGATCGGACTCACTGACATGGGTGAAAGAGATATCCAATTGCATCTTGCGCTGAGTATGTTCAACTAATTGAATCATTGTCATGACAAACTGTTGTTGCAAAAAGCGGAATAAATACAAGCTGAATTGATGTGATTCGGGCTCCTAGTAATGTTGGGCATCTCTGACTTTAATATTCGGTCAGCATGTGATGGCATTGATGTTAAAGCATACAACTGTGCAGAGGGCTCCGATGTGGTAGCCACAGGGCTTTGAGTAAAATGTCATGCAAGATCAAGCCTCCCGTGAAAAGGCAACGTCTTAAGCCTGCCTAAGCTAAACACTGAACAGTTGAATGCAGCGATGTACAAAACAGCTTTCAAGTCATTACTCAACCACATTGAAAATTGTGATTATAGCTTATGACCAAGCTGAAGTGTGTGATGGGTCATTTCTACATAAATCACGTTCAGGGAGTCTGCTGAATTTCTTGGTTTTCGGGTAAGGCGTAGTGACAAAGACTGGTTTGATTGAGGAACATTCCAGACTCAAAAGTTTACGTTAACTCTATGCAGCGCTGCTCAGTTCGCTGGATTGATGACAGAGAGCTCAGCATAGTAACATTCCTCTTAAATGCATACTTAGAAACTGCGTGCAGTTCGAAGACTGTAGCGTGTCATGAAGAAAGGCTGGTGGGCAGCAAAGCGGAAGAATCAGGAGCGACAAACAATAAGAATCTCGTAGTGTTCGTATGTTCGGTCTATGAAGGCAGTAAATATTCGGACTTTTCCTGTGGTATCATTCGCACTCCGTATTCGGGACGGTCAGCAATAATCACAGAATCCAAGAAATGATCGTGGATGCCTACAACTGAACACTTTAATGGTGTAATTAATTGCCTCCCATTCTCAGATCGGCCAGTGTACTCTCCCAGAGTTATTAGAAGATCTGCCCCTCCGACTAAGATATGGGTCACAGAGTAGTCCATGAGCATTGTCATTGGTTGGAAGGCCTGGCGATGATTGGTATTCTAGGTCTGCTAGTGCCATAGGTTTAATGATCTTGGTGGTTGGCCAATCTCCCTCTACTCGCACTGACTCTGAATCAGCATTACTGGTTGTGCAGTGAGATGCTACGTGTTCGAGGTGATTCAAGATGCCTGACGTTGATCCATGAAGAAGTGCAAGGTGCCAGTGGTGTCGAAACGTCCGTTGGTGTGGCTAACTAATCTATTGTGGAAAAATCTGCCCGCGATGATCGATTTCTAATCGCGATGTCATCAACATAGTCACATCACCACATGAAAGCAATGGTGTTTCGACGCTGGAACGGCATGATGATATGATGTTTACTCGCAACCTCCGAGAAAAAAGTAGATGAACATTGCGGACTTGTAATGTGTCTTTGAGACTTATGAACGTTTGATGCTGGTCAGAAGAGAAGGGCCTGTGTAGCTACCTGTACATAAGAGTCCGCTGGCCCTGCAAAGTTGGTTAACGAGATTGCAGTCGCTTCCATGATAGGATGGTTGTGCTCGTGTGAGGGACAGTGGACGCCTCTGAGCCATTTCCTGTACATGTAAATAAGCCAGGTGTGTTCCTGCTCCTATTTAGCTTGTTTATTTCTATGGTTTCAGTGATGTTAGTTTGAAGACTTGGCATCCAGATGATATCATGTTTGACAGTTGATGGTAGTTGTCTTTCAATCGCAGCGGTCTGAAAGGCCAAGTTAAATCACGGAAATTTGTTTACCGTGATCTCTTTTCTGGCATACTGCACAGCGGTTTTTGAGTCATAAATCTCAAGACATGCATATTATTGTAAAATCTATTTGCACAATCTGCTCATTGGTTAGGCTTAGTACGATGCGCTCAAGAAGACCGAGAGTACACTCATGCGAACAAACAAGGTGCTATACTAGGTCGACAACATTACCATCATGAAGGCTACTCAAACTGAGTTGTAAGATGAAGTGCCAGCTACTCGGTGTCCTCTCGCCAAAAGGTACAATGATGACGATGAAAGGTGAATAAGACTGAGTAGCTGTGTGTCCTTGATAGATTTGATGTACATGCTTGTGGCATGGAACAGTGGCAAATTTGCCTGGTAACAAGATCGTGTCCATTGTGCCCTTGTCGAAGTCAATTATGTGTAGGATCGAATCTTGGACCCATCTCGTCATGTCAAATGCTGTCGATCATTCCTATATGCGATGCGCTTCGTTGAAAGATTCTTGGCATCTGGGAAAGGACAGAATACTAATATTTATCCTAGATCTCATCCTTTGGATTCAATGAATTGAGGTATTTCACTGATGACAAGCTCACTTTCAGTGGTTGGACATCTTAACACGGTATGTGAGAGAGACATGAATGAATCCTGAAAGCGCTTTGCTATCAACAACTCAGATTGGTAAATGGTAAGTGTGGACAAAGTGAAGTGTTGATGAGATTCCTTGAGAGTTTACACATTGCTATGTCTATGCCATTACAGTTCGCCACTGGGAACAGAAGCAAAACAGGTCACCTTGGAAAATTGGCTTGCAAAGTGTGCCTTGAAATGTGTGGGAGACTGCTAATCATAGAAAGCGGGGCAAAAGAAATCCTGCTCATGCCCTTCGGCAGATAAAGCTTCCTATGATGTTGTAGAGTAGATACGCTGTGGGTCCGCATTGGACGAATAGCCATGTCAGCGCGAAACAATGGCTTTGTGAGCGACCCATTGAAGATGGAAAGATTTCGCAAAAGCGACGAACTCACCCATATTTACAATATGTATCTGGATGTATTCGGTGAACGAGTTGTTGTACGTGGCTGTAAGTGTATGTTTTTGTATTCAATTGTGCAAACATTTATTACGTTAGTGTTCAGGGTTATTTGATACGATTCATTGATATTGATGTGAACCTCAGAACAAGTTCAATTGCTAATTAATAGAGATATATTTGGAAGGGCGATTTCAAGTCCATAAGATCGTCGAATGAAACCCGCCATTGTAAAGACGTGTGGGGCCTCATTACATCGGGGAAGTGTCGGTTAACATGTGGATGCCAGTGGTTTACTTCAATATCCAGGGAATTCTCAAAATTATAGTTACATGATTTCAATAAAGTGTTGAGATTAAACATAAATGTACTCAACTACGACACATATAAGAATTGATGTGTCTCTCTTGTGCTTGAGAAGCGTCCACTAGTGCTTCGTCTTCTTTCCTGAAAGCCAGTTTGCAGATTGCGTTAACTGCGGTTGTGGCTATTTGGACATCTCAGTCCCTAATTGATTGGTGTGCCTACATAGACACGGCTCTAAGGATTTTTCAACCTTAGAGGAAATCCTTACTTGAGGATTTATAAGGGTTGTTTATGATGCAATACCTCAAGAAATCTTGACTAAGGAATCAAGTGATGTTAAGGGATGTTCCTTAGAGATGAGGGATATTTTATGCAACCTGGCTTTCCTTAAACATAATGAGTATGCCTTGAATCTCTAAATACGTTTTTTTATCTTAGAACATTCTGACACTAAAATATGAAATTTAAGAGTTAATCATATTTGCTTGGGAGTGAAAATGAAGTGGAGCTGCACTGAAAAACACAGGAGACGAAGTTTAAGCTTTGAAAAGGACTATTTAGAAAAACACAACTAGTGTTGAAATGTTAGTGAGAGGATCAGGACTAGTAAGTTGAACTAACTGCGGGAGATTTTGGTCTGAAGTTCAAGAGGTGGATGTGACGATAGGAACAAGTGCCAGAGCTGGAGTGGTCGATGGTGTCTTTCTTTATCTTTTTTCAGATTGTGCCTGTTATTGTAACAGTTTTACAATGTCGATTTGTTGACCCTGGAAGGTATCTGCCCATGATTGCTCGACACAGGATTGATCGCTCTCTCTTTGCATGTCTCATGTCACAGACATGGGGAAGGGAGTGCAAGGTGCATGCCAGTAGGGTTGTGGTGTGAGTTAGTCGACTCTGGTTGTGTTGCTGTCCAATCATGGGGACAGCCCGCTGGGCTCTCTTTTCAGGTGTAAAGCGCCAACCGTCAGATAAGTCGAAAGTTTCGTGGGGTGGCGTCGCAGATAAGAGTAGAGATAGAATACTCGTTCACTTTCAGGACGACTCCTCCGTCACAGATGGCGATGGATGCAAAAACAGAGAAGAGATTGGTTTTGATGGCTGGGGCCGGACAGACGAATACGCATTTATGGCTTTCGCGCGGGGTGAGGTTACCAACGTGGTCTTGAGGAGTGAGTCTGAGGGGGCGTGCGCACACAAGGGGCAATGTCATCTATGCCGAGTGTATCAATGAGGCTTTGCCGGAAGTACGTTTGGGTCTGAGCAATGCGTAAAGCAAGTGGGCATTGTGCCGAGTTTTCAAGTTGAAGTGAGTGGGACGAGCGATCAGCGAGCTTGAGGCCAAATTAAGTATGTCTGTGGTCATCCTTTGTATTGAGCGCTTGAATGAGATTCAAAGAGTCATGGGCAAACCAAGCAGAGGAAAATGCAATACAGTAAAGTCCGAAATTTTTTTTTCCATGGTATTCGCGCTGCGGTTGCATTTGTATATGTGCAAGCATGTATCCGACCGACGTGCGGTGCACGCGTGAGTGTCTTACTGCAAGATGATTTTGGTTTCATCGATCAGCTGGTTCCGATTGCCAGGCGTGGTTCTTATCATTCACCACGGACTGCGAGAGTTACTATTTTGTGACCGTTTTATGTTGGTTGCCTCCAACGTGGGTGATCGGCGTGCATGTGTCTCCGCTATGCACAATTGCGCACGAATAGCAGAACAACATTAGGCACTGGCATGAAAATTGAGCTTGCGTTGCACAAAACGATGCATAGGCTCATGCATCTGCTGGCCAGTCACCGCACAGCAAGAAGGTCTAGGGCTGTAGGCATAAAGCGACGCACCAAAGAGGTGCTGGACCTGAGCGCTGCTCTGGAAGCAGGTACAGAAAGATGCGGTAGCGTGCGGCGAGGTGTGTCCTGTGTAGGCTGTTACTCAGCTGCAGTCAAGTTGATGGATGGGTAGCGGATCGAGGGGCGTATGTAGCAGTGTGAGTACTTGAACGGCTGCAGTATAGAGTTGATGGTTCCAGCAAAAGTGCACCGGGCCTAGCAAAGCAGCATAGTCAACTCTCACAGGTATATTTCCCATGAACGAAAAAATTTGACATCATTTTTTAGGCAGTTTATTGATGAAGGTTTGAAAATGATGCTCTGTATGCCGCCTAATTAAAAGTTGGTGTGATTTAGCCAGAGTAGTGGAAGAGGAATTTGTTTCATTTTCATCAGAGTTTCCTTGCAGGGCCATTCTCTGAGAGTATAAGTCTCCCTGGTTCCAAAGCCATTTGCCTGCAAAGGTAATTGGGTGTTTTTGAAGTTAGTCCAAGGATAGCAGCAGCACACAAAAAACTTTTAGAGTCCTTGGAGGATCTATTCTTTAACTGCACGGTTGTTGTTGCTTATCTTTCTTCGTTGGACTTTTGTTTTAAACATTTGTTTTCATCGAATACTTTCTGATACTTTGGATATAATGTAAAAATACCCTGCATTCAGACGTACATTCTTCGATTTGAAATTCCTGCTAGAAAATAAAGTTATGAGTTCAAATCACTCCACTAATTGGAATCGCTAGAAAAATTTCAAACTGCAAGCTTTTTTGAATTCTGTTGCGGGATCATCAGGGCATTAGCATAGTAATCCTGAATATGATACATACTGGTCATGTAATTTTATGGAAGATCATTCTACTTTTTGACATTTTTTTACACCAGAGTTTCATCGGATCTTCGTGAAATTGGCATGTAATAGTGCAGAAGCCACGCATGGGCACGTAACCATTCCGATTTTGGAGAATTCTTCCCTAGAAAAAAGTTGACGTCATAAAATGCTAATGGAATTCGAAACGTAGCAGTCTGTTTTGCTGTTGTCGGAGATTGTCGCTATATTATGCCTCATATAATTATTTCGAAGACAAGCTTGTTTGAATTTGTTGTGGAATAAGGCGGGCATGTTAGCACATGATATTTAATTGCAACGTATGATGTACATAGATGAAAGGTCATATTCGTTTTAGAGTCATCTTAAGAGGACGAGGATTTTAGAGCAGTTAAGCTTGTTAATAAACCCAAAGCCATATCCAATTCTGTTTTAATCTTTTGTTCTTGTTGTATGATTCCATATAATTGCTTGCGACACCTGTAAATTCCTACCGTAAAATTTCCAGGGGAGTATGAGCACACCAAAGTAATTGAACAACAGTTGGGAGAAACAATGAATAAATCTGACTAATATGGCACACGTTGATATGAAGGTCTAATTAATTTACAAGTGTGGGAATGAGGTTTGGGTTGGAGCGGATGGTGCGAGGTGGGAGGGGAGTAAGTTCGTGAAAAAATAGAATTGAAGGAAAAGAACAAAACGAGAAAGTGATGGTAGGATACCGTAAGTGATGGAATGAAAATTAGAGAGAAGGTTGCATTGGATGATATACGGACGAACATAGTCACAATTGTGCCGGCCTATATGCCCAGCACGGAACAAAGTCGAATGCTGGAAAGGAGATACAGTAGAGCTTGATTGTTCTCAACAATGGGGTCATTTATTGGTCTGGCCATCCAGGCTGAGTTAAACCAGGAAAGGAATAGAATGACCGAAGTCCCAGTCAGACCTCTAATTCACATTGGAAACAATCTGATCAGGGTAGATGCAAGTGAGAAATGGGTAAAAGGAAAATGTAATATGGGTGGACAAGTGGCCACAGTGGACACATAAGTGAGAGGAGAGGAGAGAAGAGATAGAGAGAAGAGAGATAGGAGAGATGAGAGGATGAGAAGAGAGATAGCAGAGAGAGATAAGAGAGTAATATGAAGAATTACGAGAGAGAAGTACAGAGAGAGATATAGAGAGAGATACAGGAGAGATACAGAGAGATACAGAGAGAGATAGCAGATGAGAGATGATACAGAAAGAGGTACAGGGAGGAGATCAGTAGAGAGAGGACAGAGAGAGAGTTACAGATGAGAGATGAAGAGTAGAGATTAACAGTAGAGGATGAAT
>CM068960.1:849076-868077 GCA_035128595.1 Eptatretus atami | reverse complement strand
AGGAGAGTGGGGAAGAATGGGAATGAATAGAGTGGAGGAGTTTTATTCAAAGGCGGGAAAAAGAGGAATGAAAGAATGAAGGTGCGCAGTGATTCATGATTTTGGTAGTTTTAACCAGAAGGGGTGTTGCGGACCTTGAAGCGCCTGCGGAAATGTGGTGGGACAAATGCAGAGAGACAGGGGGGTGAGGCTGGAGAGGAGACGGTGAAGACAGAAGAAACCGACCAACTGTGGTGATTGAGTGAGAGGCCCAGAAGACCTAGCTCAATTCGCGGGAGATGCCAATGATCCGAAATGCCTTGGTTTCTACAGCGTGAAGCCGAGAAAAAGGTGGGAGGCAGGAGCACCAGCCAGAGGGGAGAGCAGTACTCCATCAGGCTGTGGAGCAAAAGCTTTGTAAGTGGTCAGGGCTCAGGTGGGCGAGAAAGACTGCACGACGTGAGGATCCAGTCGGCGACTGGCTTTGGAGGGCGAGGTTGAAATGGTGGCTTTCCAGGAAAGGTCATGGCAGACTGTGAGACCCAGATGCTTGAAAGAAAGGAAATCTTCCCAGAGGATTGTTTGAGAAAGTGGATGGGGGGGGGGTTTAACCGTCCTTTCGAAGAGACATCGTGAGAGTGTGAGAATTTGTCGGATGAAAGAAACATGTTCCAACGTGTTGGACGCAGTTTGTGATTTTACCCAGATCTGCAGTGAGCGAAGAAGCTGTTGCCTTGCCGTTGAGGGATGAGCCGATGTACGGCAGACGGGTGGAGTAATGCAGCAAAAGAGATATAAGAAGATTTCCAGAGAGTCGGAGAGATCATTTGATGAAAACCCAGAAAAAGAACAGGGCCCAGAACGCTGCTTTGTTAGGAACTCCAGCTGGACAGGAATGAGGGGATGAAAAGATACTCCATTTAGGGCCATCACGTTGACTGCGGAGCAGGAGAGGAAGTCTGCGAGCCATGAGTTGGAGATTGCTTGGATACGCATAGGAAGAGAGTTTGTGAGCAGGGCAGGGTGCCAGACTGTGTCAAAAGACGTGATATGTCCAGGGATAGGCTCGGATTCCTGTCTGGCATTGAGGACCTTCCTATCCATTGTTGGGAGATGCAAGAAGCAGCATATCCTAGGGTAGAGTAACCTGGTTTGAAAACAAATTGATGATCGGATAATCAATTGCCATGGATGAGAGGAATGATTTCTGTCTGAAGCGATGATGGATCCATAAACCTCGCTGATTGATTGTGGAGATAGGCTGATTTGGTCGTGGTATGTTGCAGGGATCAGTTTTGCACCTTTTTTGTGCAGGGCAGTGATGTTTGCTGATTTCCTAAGCAGATGGCAGATGACCTTGCGCAGAATGAGAGGTGAATAGACAGAGAGAGGGTGAGCAAAGAGCAGAAGAGCCGGCTTTGGAGGACACGTGGGCTTGATGCCCGTCCGGGACCGGTTTGGCAGAATCTGAGTCGAGGTGACAGCAAACTCTCCACCTTGTCAGGAGAAAAGGAACACAGAGTCCAGGGACAGTTGGTGCGACTGGGTAAGGTGGTAGATGAAAGTGATGGGTTTTGGACACAAGATTTAGCTGCAAACACGCGAGTTAGGCATTCAGCTTTTTCACGTGCGGTATCAGCAGTGCTGCCATTTGATGTTAAGGGAGGGAATTGGGGGGGAACATACACCAGAAACAGATTTTGATTAGATGCCACCAGGATGTTTGAGGGGGAGAGAGGTTTGAGAGTTCAGACTTGAGATGAGAAAAGATGTTGTTTTCCTGGCTCTTCTGAGGGTAGATAACCACTTGTTCGAGCTTTAATGGGAAGGAACTGAGATTGCCCTCAGTTTGGGGTTTGGCTTTCCATGAGCAAAAGGCATAGTTGGTTTCAGGACAACTGCTCACCAACAAGCTTCAGTGAACCAAGGGTGGGAGGAAGGGTAGGACAAACTGAAGACGAAGAGGGGATAAATCTGTGCATGAGGGAGAGCAAGTTTCTTTGAAAGAATTCCCAGGATGAGTTGATGTTGGAGAAAGTAGCGATAGGAAACGCGCTCTATAAGTTTGGATGGCTGCTTGGAGACCCGCTGCCATTCCGGCTCGGAGTGAAATGCCATAGCTCGACGGCGGTGAGTGGTTCTCTGATAACAGCCAAGAGAGATGTCACTTTGACAGGACCGTGGTCAGAAAACGCGATTGGGAGCGAGAAGAGCAAGCAGATATTGTCAGGGGGAAATTTGTCAAAATCAGATCCCAGAAGAGATGGAGAGCTGGAATAAAATTCGTTGAAGATCGCGGGTCGGGAAGTTGACCGATTGAGTCAGTCCCATGAGTCGCAGAAAGCTTTCTGCTCGAGGTTGCCTATCGAATGGTGAGAAGAGGTACCCACACATAGCCCAACTGGCAATGATGACAAATTGAAGTCGCTCACCATATGAGGAAGAGGAGAATTTGAATTTGAGAAGAATAGAAGTTTGGTCCTGTTTTTGGACAGTGAGGTGTGATTGGAGTCATCACTGTTAGTTGGACGGCTACAGTACACATATAAACATGAGGCTGGGAGTGGAGGGAAGCCGTAGCCAAGTTGTTCCTGGGGGCTGTGGCGAGGAGATGAGGGCAGGGGCATGGAGAGTGGGGAAATAGAGTCTTTGATGAAGAGAGGTAACGGAGCAAAGGTAAGGAAGGGTGAGGGGAGCAACTCCTCCACCAGGGAACGAGGCTCTAGTCTGTCATACCGGAGAGGGAGTAACCAGGGAGAGATACTTGGGAAGCTGCAGGACACGTCTGGGGGAGAGTTTCTGTTAGGCCAGATAATGTCTGGTTTGTCAGTGGCAACCTGTAATGGAAAGATCTGAAGGTTTGAGCGAAGGCCCCGGATGTTTGAGGTCCAGCACTTTTAATGAAGAGGGAGGTGGAGGGGCTTTGGGGTGCAGGGGGTGGGCGTGGAAGGGGGAGGAATAGACAAGGGACGAGGGGAGGGAGGTAATGGAGGGTTGTTTTGAAAGAGTGTGGGGATTGCAGAACTAGCTCGGGGAGAGGCCGGATGAGGAGGAGAAAAGGCTCTGGTGTGCTGGCGGAGAGGGGGGACAAGAGAGGGGGAAGAAGGAAGTTGAGGATTTGAAGGAGGTGGAGTGAAAGATGGAGGTGAGAGGGCAAGTTGGGAAGGAGGCAGCCTTGTGTGAGAGGGGAGGGCCCCAAAACTTTGAGGAAATGATGAGTGAGGGGATGAATGGTGGGAGAAAAGGTGAGGGGGAAGTTTTGAGAGAGGTGAGAGGGCAGGCTTGGCGGGAGAAGAGTGGGATGGTTGCTTTGAGAAGTGAGGGTGAGAGGGGTGATGTTGGCACTGAAGTTGGAAAAAAAGATGGTTTGATGGAAAGCGAACATTCATAGCAAAACTGGGGGTTTTTTAAGTTTTTAAGTCAGAGATGGCGATTTAACCACAATTCTTGCATGGATGTTAATCAAAAGGCGAATTCAGAGAATGGAGAGAAGAACGCTTTAACAGTTTCATTTTTTTGGCAAGGTAGAAGAAAGGTCGAAATCTGGAGAGCAGTCATGTTTTAAATAGGCAGAAGAGTAGTGATTATGATACGTAGAGTACACACGTGTGATAAGAGAAGATGAAGCATTATAAGATGATCGTTTTTTAATTATTATTATTAATTGTTTGAGAGAGTTTTCAACAGATTAGGTCTGGAAGTGTTGTAGAAAAAATCGGAAGAAGTATGAGAGGAGAATGATGAAGAAAGAAGAATGAAGAAGAAGAAGAAGAAGAAGAATCGAGACTCGTGAGTGTGCAGGAGAAAGGTAGCATTTTTTGTTGTTGTGTTTTTGATTTAGATAAGAAATAGAGTGTTGTTGGGAGGGATGGGGGATGTTTAGGACAAGTGGGAAGATAGAAACTTGAAGGTAATGGGGAGAAAAAACAAAACACGATCGTACACCGAGGGGGATCCGGTAGCCCTCAAGCCTCAAGGGTCGGCCTCAAAGACCGTAAGACACAGGTCGACAAAATCTCACGAAATGCAACGATTTTTGAAACAAAACCGAACTAGGAACACACATACATGTTAGTTGAGAAAATAAACAGTTTAAAACGGGACAGATAACCGACCGAACTTAACTTTGAGATCGTCAGCAGAGAGGCCTGAAGGAGACCTGTCGACGCTAGGGCCAAACCCAGAACGAAGTCAAAGAATTGAGTCAAGAATGTGAGCACATCATTTTCCCTTTACCATGTGGGACTATTTTCCTTTACACGTGGGACTTTTCCTTTACCACTGTGGGACTTTCCCTTTACCGACGTGGGACTTTTCCCTTTACCACGTGGGACTTTTCCCTTTAACGTGGGACTTTTTCGCCTAAACCAACGTGGGACTTTTCCTCTTTACAACGTGGGACTTTTCTCTTTACCACGTGGGGACTTTTCTCTTTACTACTGGGCAGCTTTTCTCTATTTACCACGTGGGACTTTTTCTCTTTACACCGTGGGACTTTTCTCTTACGCGCGTGGGGACTTTTCTCTTTACCACGTGGATTTTGTCTTTTTGGTGTCACGTGGGACTTTTGTCTTTGTGTCAACGTGGGCATTTTGTCTTTGTGTCACGTGGGACTTGTTGTCTTGTGCCACGTGGGAATTTGTCTTTGTGCACGTGGGACTTTTGTTTTCTTTGTGCAGTGGGAACTTTTTGGTCTTTTGTGCCACGTGAGGACTTTTGTCTTTGTGCCACGTGGGACTTTTGTCTTTGTGCCACGTGGCTTTTGTCTTTGTGCCACGGTGGACTTTTGTCTTTGTGCCACGTGGGACTTTTGTCTTTGTGCCACGTGGGAACTTTTGTCTTTGTGCCACGTGGGACTTTTGTCTTTGTGCACGTGGGACTTTGTCTTGTGCACGTGGGACTTTTGTTATTTGTGCCGTGAAGACTTTTGTGTTTTCCACGTTGGACTTTTCTCTTACACAACTAACGTGAGATTTTCACCTCTTTACCATGAGAGGCTCACTTTGCTCTTGGGACCTTTCAAACACTCCAGAAATTGTTTTATATCTATCTCAGATCTATACCTCCTCACAATGCTATCTTGGAGTTCTACGGACCAGTTCCATGGACTTTCTGTTTTCTGCTCTTTCCATGGACTCGACTTTCTGTCGGTTTCTGCTCTGAATGCACTGTCCTGTCTACTGTGGGGAGCCTTAGTATAGAAAGGGTGTGTTTCTTTTCTAAAAATCATATCCATCAATTGATTTAACCACAGGGTGGACACAATCAAGTTGTAGAGACATCTCAAGGATGATCAAAGGAAATTGGATTGCACCTAGCTCAATTTGGGAGTGTCCATAGCAAATGGGTTGAAATACTTATTGATGCGACATGACAGCTTTCATTTTTTTAATCTAATTTGTAAAAATTTTCTCAAAAAATAATAATTATACGATGAACATTATGGGGTAATTCTGTGTCTATCAGTGACAAAAAATCTCATGTTTAGTTGTAACACATCAAAATGTGAAAAAGCTCAAGGGGGTGTGAAATTTCTGAAGGCAATGTAAATGTCAAATTTTTGACCTTATATGCGTTTTTTGTTCCTCTCATACCTTTGGATCTTTTAAGACCATTTATTCATTTATCCTTTGAACCCATGGACCTATTAATAAACCCCAAAAGACCCTTTCAAACCCCTGAGACCTGTTTGACCCTGAAGACTCCACAAAACCCTTAAGAACCTATAAAACGCCCCAAAACCCGTTTCGACCCAAAAGACCCCTAAAACGGGAAGACCCTTAAGATCCCGCGACCTCCAAAAGACCTTTAGATCAAAATCCCAAAGACCCCTAGGACTTAATTGAACCTTGATAATCCCTAAGACCCTTTCGACCTAAGATTGTAGCCACTATCGGACGCATGGAACTCTTCATCGCCTTAAGACCCTACAGACCCCATTGGACTTCTGTCTGGGGACCTTCTGCAAATAACACGTGGAGGTACGCAGTTATTATCAAAGTCCCACGTGTCAAAAGAAAACGGTGTCCCTGACAACAGTTTCACCCCATTTTGAATCAATGAATATTTATACCCTCGCCAGAGGAGAGGCCCTATTGCATTTGGGGTCATTTAGTTTGTCTGTCTGTTTGTTTGTTTGTCCGCCCAGAACATGAGTACAGTTTTTCCTGCAACGCTTGTTGATTGACACGTAAATGTTCACGCATAAGAGAAACTACTCATGCAGAATGTTAATGATAATACGTGCCATAGGTCATGTGATATTTGGCAGCCATGTTGGAAAACGGGAAACTTTAGACATCTGTATGCTTCTTCCGAAACTGCACCAAGTAAAAAATTGAATTTTGGGCACATGTGCAAGTACTCCTCATGGAAAATCAGTATGATTTGTATGATGTCATAGGTGCTTCATTATCGAATAATTGCATAATAGAAACTACACTTCGATTCAGGATGAACATTTTCGAGGTAATCTTTGGGATAAATTGATCTAACTGAAAAAAAACATTGATGACCTCATCGTCCGGGGTCACAGTAAATCTATTTTTTTTTATCTGTCAAAAATCTCTGAACCAACTGAAACAGATTGAGGTGGAACTTTATCAGGCTATGACCCCATATGCATGAGGACAAAACGTTCCCACCTATGACACAACAAGTCACATGGTGGCAGCCACATTGGATTTACCCTAAACTTCACAATCTCTTCTCAGAACAGCTGGATCAGATCGAGGGAAACTTACACACAATTCCCCAAGCCTTGGGGATAACCACAGTAGGTATCACAAAATAATTGATAGGTCACGGTCGCCAGCCGTATTGGATTGAACAAAAATATTTTTTTAATGCTTTCTCTTGATTTGCTTCATTGATCAAGTGAAGCTTTCAGAATTATGATCTAATATTGTTAGGGAATATATGTTTTAAATTTCAACCTGATGAACATGTGGCTGGCCAAACAGAATTTTTTATATTTTTTTGATCTGGGGTTCTTTTTTATTTATTTTGAATACGGCTCACTTAGTTGCTCCGCATAGGTTTGAGGGTAGTGGAGTAGCAAGCTTAAACCCAAATTCTGTCCCAGTTCCTCTGATGCTTCATTATTTGATAAAAAAAAATTTACGCCAAGTATGTTGGTCGGTCCCGTTTGTCTGTTTGTCACACGATGTTTGGCACACAGTTTTTCAACCATCATTCTAAAATATTAATGTTGTATGTAGATGAACAGCAAGAACAACAAGGCTTAAATTTTGGTGAAGATCGGATCCGGATCTGAGATTTTTTTCAAAGTGATTCTCTTCACCTTCGAGATATTGGGTCCAAAAGATATATTGCACAACATCTCAAAAGGTTATGGATGGAGTCTGAACGAAACTTGGTGGACAGGTTGAGTGTTTGACACGGAAGATCGATTCAACTTTGGTGAAGATCCGAATCCGGAATCGAGATTATTTAATTTACTAGTACGGGCCCGTAGGGGCGGGCCCGTAGGTGCGTGCCAGTATGCGGTGCAGCTCTCTCTCTTCTCTCTCTCTCTCTCTCTCTCTCTTTCTCTTGTCTCTTCTCCTCTCTCTCTCTCTCTCCTCTCTCTCTCTGCTCTCTCTTCTCTCTCTCAAACCTCGGGAAAAGGCCATCTGGGGTCCCCGGCATATTCCTGGCAAGTTTCAATCGTGCAAAAGAATAATAAAAAATAAATAAATAATAACATAATTGTGATTGTCATAGACTGTGTCTGTATTGGTCGGTCGACAGATAATGGCCGTAACTTGGGAACCGCTCGTACGGATTAATATAAACTTGAAAAGCACATCCGCGGGGCCCCGGCAAATATTCGTGGCAAGTTTCATCAGATCGGACCGTCGTTCGTGCAAAAAAAAAAAAAATACATTAATTGGTGACGTCATTCGTGTGTCATAGCACCGTGTCTTGTCATCTGGCGACAGATAAATGGCCCGTACTTGGAACCGCTGCGTCCGATTGAATCAAACTCGAAAAGGCAACATCTGGCGGGGCCCCGGCAATATTCCTGGCAGTTTTCAATCAGATGACCCGGCGTCGTCGAGAAACGGCGGTCCGCAGACAGACAGACAGACACCACACACACACAACACAACACAACCACACACACAACACCACAGATTGCTGGAATTATGATAGATAGGATTCTTCATCATTGAGAGATGGGCTAAAAAAGAATATTGCATGGATATCTCAAACGTGGAGGATTCGGATGACACTTGGTGACATGTTGGATGTGTCACAATAACTAATTGATTCCATTTTGTTGAGATCCAAATCTAGATCGGATCCGAGAATTTTTCAAAGTGCATTCTTCACCATTGAGAGATGGGGCCAAAACTATGTTATAGACAATATCTCAAAGGGTTATGATGGATTTAAACTTGGTTGGACAGGTTGTAATGCCATTGGAAGAATTGTATCAATTTTGGTGAGATCAGTTCCAGAATTCTGGACATAGAACTTATTTAATTTTTAACTGATTAATCACCACTGAGAGATGGGCTACAACGACGTTGCATGATTACTCAAAGGTTATGGATGATTCCGCAGAAACTTTATGGACAGATTGGTGTGTGACCCAAAGACGGCATTGAATTTCAATTTTCGTGAAGGTCCAAATCCGGATCGGATACGAGATTTTTTAGTGATCATTCACCATTGAGAGATGGGGGCCAATAAACTATTTATAGTATTTATCTCTAAAGTTGGGACGATTTTGACAAACAGGTGGATCGAGTTGGTTAGGTGGCAAGAAAAGCCGATTCGCTTTCGTTAAGGTCCGGATTCAGATCCGACCTGTCAGTGGGATTCAAAATGTAAACTTTAGCCCTGCGGAGGAGGTCGTTGCTCCACTGAGTACCATTTCCGTTTCAACCAAGTGTCACTCTGAGTGATTTTCATTTGTATGTTTGCCTTCTGAGTATGAATAAGTCAGCAAACGCTTTCAGCTTATCTTGTCAAATTTTACCAGAGGGATTCTGAAAGGACAAAAGTGAGGCTGTCAATGTTTTTTGACTAAGTAGGTCAAGAGATCAACATAGGCCCAGAAGGTCATCAAGTTTGTCGAATTTCTAAAATTCCTCATTTTCATCGATTGAGTAGAATTTGAACAGGATTTGCATATTACGTTCCACTGAATTCAACACCATAAAATTTTTGAAGGTTTTTTCAAACCCATTCCCCCTTTTTTTTTTTGGGGCCCCCCAAAAGGTCAACATAGATCAAGGTCAACAACTTTAGGTTGGGCTTTCTAAAATCCTCCAATTTTATTCCGATTGACTTTGAATTTGAAGAGGATTGCATATTATTTATTGTATTTCAACCACAATTATTTTTGAGGTCAACATAGGCCAGCGGCCCAAACAGCTTCGGTGAGGATTTCTTTTATATCTCAGTTTTCATCCGATGACATGAAATTTGAATGGATTTTCATCATCACCTTCACTGAATTCCAACAACCCATTATTTTTGAGGATTATTTGAGGTATCATTATTGGCCAAAGGTCAACATAGCTCAAATTTCTGAAATCCTCAATTTTCATCCAATTGGGACTTAAAATTTGGAAGCAGCATTTTCATAAAAGTGACCATCAATGCGTCATGTGGTCCTGGCACCATAATTCGGATCAAAGGGAAAATCTTTGAAAATCTTCATTGGAGAAACCCACTTTACCGATCAATGCAATTTCACAACTGATCAACTACCCATGGGAAATATGGTTCGATAAAGATGACGTCATCCGGTCACGTGGTCTGCCAGCCATATTGGATGCAAAGAAAAGAAATAAGAGTTGCCTCATAACCAAGTTCCTTCTCAAGACTATGCAGGGTAATGTATCTATGAATACATGTAGTTTTGAAATTTTACTTGGTTTGGGGATGAATGCTTTTCCTTGATAAGCAACCTCCACTCCTGTTATCTCACATAATACTGTATAATTCTTGTATTATATGGAGAACGTTCTGGCCCATCCTGCCTTTTTTCCAATCCTCGCTCTTTCAGTGAGCTGAGATTTTTGTACAAAAAACCCAATTCAACTTAATATTCAATTTAGTGATCTATTATATTAAATCCTATTCTTAAACATTACCTAGAATCTCAAATTATCCATGTATTATTTTTATTAACTGTTTATCTCCATTCTCATTGCAGAATTTGCAGGGTACAAGCACACAATGGCCTATCCTCTTTGTATGAGAGGCTAAGAATCTTTAACGCCCCACAACCTAATATATACAGAATGGACAGCCAGCATTACATGGGTCCATTTGAAGGACTTCAATCTCAGAGGTTGAAACAACACTCGAGAGACACCGCACAGGGTCAGCAGTTTTTAATTGGATTATGCCTCTCTCTCTTCTCTCTGCTCTCGTCTCTCTCTCTCTCTCTCTCTTCTCTCTGTCTCTCTGCTCTCCTCTTCTCTCTCTCCTCTCTTGTCTTGTCTCTGTCTCTGTCTCTGTATCTGTCTCTGTTTCTGTCTCTGTCTCTGTCTCTGTCTCTGTCTCTGTCTCTGTTCCTCTTTCGGGTGTGGTGTCATTGTGGCTCTGTGCTGTGGTGAGTTCTCTGTGTTTTGTCGGCCCTCCTGCACTCCCCACCTCTCTCCCTCTGTTTTTTTCTATCCTGGGTGTTTTGGACGTTTTTCCTTTCACTTCTCGCACACCTTTGCCTTCGAGAGAGAGAAAGATTGAGATCGGCCTACTCGGGGTGACCTACACGCTTTGAAAGTCTGTTTGGCTTATAATGCGTTTCTGTTATTTATTTGTTTTAACTTATTTCAGTTTGGTACTTCTTTTTCCCGAACCGGAGAAGAAGGAAGATGATAATATCGCCGTCATGGCGAATGCATCCCCTCTGAAGTGAGGCGGTGTGAGGGATTAACCAGGAAGCTGCGTTTGTTGCGTGCCCCTGAAGGAGTTCCGTCGAGGATATTATCCTTAGGCGGTGGGAATATAATCGCGATGAAAATATCGTGGCCGCACGTCGCGTATGAATCAGAAAAGTGTTGTTTTTGTTTCTGGACGTTTCACTCGTTCATGAGGGTCGTAAGTTCGGGGATAACCCACGGAAAGGCAGTATTTTATCATCGGCGTCGCGTTGATTACCCCCTGCTATGAGCGGTTCTAATATCAAATGCTCCAACCTTCAATATCTCATGAATAACATGCATGGCCGTGTTATCTCCCGTTATGGAGAATGGTTTTTCCAGAATGTCCATGATTCCTCTCGGTTGTCGAAATAAACGTGTGAAGAATGTAATGAGTTTCCGAAGGCGGTTTATATGGTCCTACCAGACGTGGGGAAGAATACAGGACTCAACATCTTGTTTAACAATCCATTTTGGAGGATACTAATTTAATCAAATCTACTCATCGCCCGCTACCTTAACATGTTTCCAGAGGCGGCAGCATTCGACATTTAAAATGCTTTGTCCAAAGCCTCGTGCACCAGATGTGCAAAACAGTCAACGGATGCAGGGTGTAAGGATGGAGATTACGATCCTAGATATTAATGTGCCTGATGAAGAAGAGGTTATCATAACTCCACGAAGTAACCTTCCTAATGTGAGGAAACTAGAGTTTCACAAACTAAAGACGTCCTCTTTAATCATCCAAAACTGTGTCATGGATTCAGAAACTGAAATCGCTACGAGTAAACGAAGGGCTCCAGATGACTCATCAGGAGCTGTTAAAAGGTCGTGCTCGATATGGAGACTTTCACACTACAACACGATCCAGGTTTCTTCTGCTGGAATCCCCTCGCAGAATGTTGAGCAAACTAATTGAAATGCGATCCCCCGGAAAAGTGCAATCGAGTCTCAAACTGTTCAAGAGTGTGTCATCCATGATTTGCCGCTAATGAAGGTGATGATCGTAATAAACTGTAATGGGTCCGTGAATGAATAAGCCATCGACGCCAAACACGTGAAACCGAGCAAACTGTGGGCCCAAGATGATTACATCCATTTAGTTAATGAACGTGTAAATGTGAAGCCGCAATAAAAAAATTAGAGTGTGGAAGCAAAAGATTTAATGTTTTTGAGAAAGATGGCGGGCAGTGTGCTGATGTTCCCAACCCAACTTCTGGGGACCCCGGATGCTGATTAACGGCTCCAAACAAACCATAGCTGGGAGTCATTGACCGAACCCCAGTGGAGCAATGTTATTCACCCGAATCAGATGAGGAGATGACATGACTGTGTTGTCAACAGCAATGGCAAGATCACCCAATCCTCCACACGTTCTCTCGTTTCTAATGAAACTTATTGACACGGAATGTTGTGAATCATTGATCACTTCCCAATCTGCTCCCTTTATTCAGACTGCAAAACACGTCCTAAAAACCTCTGAAGACTTAATTTAACAAAATCACAGTTTTCATCGACTAAGAAGTTTATAACAAAAGGCAAAGACTGAGTATTCTCACATCAAACAAAAACTATTACCAAAATGATGAAAAACACTCGTTTCGCAACACTTAATTCAATGGTGGTGGTGCTAACCACATTCCGCAGACCCAAGTAAACAATTTAAATTTAAAAGGAAGCAAGTTGATGTGAATCTCTTATAGGAAACTCACATCACTTGATCAAGGTTGAGCATGACTGGTGGCAGCATTTTTAAAGGTAACATGTTTCTTTAGCAACATGTTCTTCCCCCTATCTGCTGGATTGCGTTTTTTGTTACAACCAGACTCGCAGCTGAATCTTGCCCTCTTCAGGAAGTAATAAAATGCCGTTTGTTTCCCTGAACTGGTGATTTAATAACTTAAAATTTATCATTTTTAATGTAATATGCACGCAAGTGAGATCTCTGACCGAAAAACTTTCCTTTTCGGTAGTGATAAACTTTTAAATATTGTTTGATATCAACGGTGTATATGCATAGGGGGTATTTTAAATTGTACGTTTAAGCCCAAATTGACAGAAAACTCACGCAGTACCACATCCCGAAACCATGGTGGATTTCTCCGTTTCTTTCCGTCGCACGTTTCCTTGACTGTATGGTGCTTTGATGGCACCCAATTGATCACAGTACACCGGTGCCGATGCTTCCAATGGTCCATGTTCTTAGCGAGGCTTGACCATTGGTACATCACTCCATGCTTAAAAAGATGTTGTAGGCCTGCATCAAATTATTTTCGCCTCCATCTTCTCTGACCACCTACATGGTAAACTGTGGGGTCTAATCCTGTCCCAATTCCATCGTAATAAGTATTTATTGGAAATTTAATACTAGTCTTCTGGATGATGCCACTTTTTAAAAAGCTTTTCGCAATCTCAGAATGGCGTTAGCAGAAACCAAAGCCTTTATTTCATTCTAGTAATCTCTGGTGTGACAATCTCAAAACGCCATATACGGCTGTTTTGTCAACAGTTAATTCAGTTATTGGAGAAAGAAAGTCACATTAGCCAGTAGAAACAATTCAAACTGGAGAACAATCTGGCCAACACAAGAAAATGAGAACAAATTATAATGCTCTGAGAAAAAAGGACTCAGCTTAGAGAGTTATTGCAGGCAAAGGTGCTGGGTCATTAGTTAGGCTCGAATACAGAATCTAAAAGTATCAGATAGCCCTATGTAAATCCTTTTTCCACCTTGAAGTGAAACCAAGGCCATCTCGTGCTTATTTTATTCAGTTTGACCCAGTGAAAATGCAATCACAAATTCTGACGAGGTAAAAAATACCAATTAGAAAGTTTCTATTCAGCAACGATAGTTCAAAAAAATATGTTTAAAGAGATAAGTGAACGCTCTTTACCGTCCCACTTCATCACTGCTGAGACTCGCGTCGGAGTGGAGATGCCGTTAAACCGCTCGCACAACTACAACACAGCCCTGGGTGAATGGACTCTGAAAGGCACCCGGAATTGATGGCAGACTGCAGAATTTTTAAATTTGGAATTTTTGGACGCTTATATGTCCGGAACTCTTGAACATGATCCATGAACCTTGCGATCCGGTGGTAATGCCATTTAAGTTCTCCTCCCAAAGTCGGCGTGATCTCCGACGGATTGGAAAATTGGCGACCAGTTTATTGCTGTGTACTTGACTATAAACTCTCTTCAAAAATTTAGCAAATCGACTGAAGAAAGTCATTGGCGATTTCGTCCTACTGAATCAGAATTCTGCATCCCGGTCGTTCTATTTATGACAATCATTTTCTTCGTCGGGATTCTAATGTGTGTTTGGTTTGATCGAAATGATTTGGTAATATTCTTTCGACTTGGAAAAGCTTTTGACAGTGTTGGGTCATGTTTTTTGTGGCGAATCCTCGAAGCATATGGATTTTGGGGTGATTTCAGAGCTTTCACAGCTTTATTGCACATGACATATTTAGTATAATGACAGGTGAACCAATGAATTGATTTCCCCAATACAGGTTTAGAGAGGGTGCGGCAACGTGCCAGTTTTCAGGGCTGCTCTTTGATTGGCAAAAGAACCATTACTTTGTCCCAGCATCAGGGAGAATATCTCTGACTAACTGAGTAGCAGGATAAATGGGGTTCTGGGACTTCTATTAAATGCAACGGGGGAAAGGGAAACTTTGCTGACTCAAGCCCAAAAGTCCAAAATAGGAGAACTGATTTCTCCCCACTCTATCCTTCCCTCCATGACAAGCAAATGTAAAATTGAAACTCATTTTCTCCCCCCTCCCTCCAAGCAAAAATGTAAATTGAGACTTACTGATTAAACACTTCTTCCCTTTCTATTTTCATTCCACTCAAAGCGTGAACAAACGCATATTTGTCCATGTTCTAACTTGGGAAACACTTAATTTTTTATAAACTTCAATTTCCATTCATTTGCATCGAGTATATTCACAAAGAATAACTTGGACTTGTTCTTGGATTAGTGTCTTTCGTTGAGCAGAAATAAAATGATAAAACTTCTGCGTAATCGCCTTATTTGACACCTCACTGAGCGACAATATAATTTGAGATGTAAGTAATTGTTTTTTCCCATTGTTCAATTTGATAAACATCAAAGTGTTCAGTCCATTCATAGGATATTTTTTTTTTCTTTACATCTCCAATCTTATTTGTAATTAAATTTATCCGCTATTTTGTTTATCTCTTTTACCCCCGGTTTATTTCTCAACTAAGACTTATTTGAATAATTCCTCACATTCCTTTATGTTTCCCCCGCATTTAAATTAACCAAAGGCTGATTACATCTCCACTTTTGGTTGGTTATTGCTTGTTCTTCATTTAAACATCAGTAAAAAGACAGCGGTAGCTTAACTTCCAACCCAATAATCTTAACACTTATACTTATACACCATAAGGGAGACTATTGATTCGCATCTCTAAAATATATCTTTTTATCATCAAAAGCTCCTAATGCTTTCTATTCTATTTATTCTCTTCTGTATATAATTGATGTTAAACTTCTTATTGTATTATTTTTTCTGTACTCTTCCTTCTTGAAGGTTAAACATCTTTTTAAATAATGTTTAAAGTTTATTGTTTCCTTGATATATTTTTCTTATACCTTTAGCTTCTCATCACATGTCCTTCAATGTTATTATTATCAATATCGTAAAGCATAAGACTTTGACCAATCCTATAAATTCAACTCAGACCTTCCACCCAATTCATCTTTAAATTTCCATAATTTTTATTCTTTGATGAAACACCACATCACCTGACTTATATATTACTTGTCATCATATATACAATATTAGCAATCATATCCTCATCATACATCAGCTGTCATACATTTCTAATATAAACTATCTGTATCCATACTATAACAATGACACTTATCTTATAACTTTGATTTTAAATTATTATAGTAATACGTCATCACAATTTAACGACTTGACCAAGTCAATAATTGAATATCCTATATAATAGGTTTATCCATTTCATACTCTCTTTTTTTCAAATGAATAGCACAAAAGTTCTCTCAAAACAACCTCCGCTCGTTCAAAACTTGGTCATTAATTAACTTTTTGACGCCTGTTTTTCAAGAATGTAGCAACAGTCTTATGTTTTGTCATTCCGACATCTTTCAAGTCTTTCAAATACAGCATTAATTCATTTCATTATTAAAAGTCCTTCTCAAAAATCTGTTTTTGCTTCTGTTCTCCTTTTTGTATTAAAAATCAATATCCTCTTTAACCATGACTTTGGTTTAAATTTCAAAAATGCATGGAATTTTCTCACGCTCAATCCCAGCAGATAAATATTGTCCTCAAGTTCTTTGATGCCAAAGATAACTTTCTTACATTTCATGAAGCAAGTAAAGTTTTTGGAAGATTTACCTTTTATATTAAATGACTGTTGGTATCACTAACCATTCTTTTTCTGGAACTTTCTTTATCAGGGGCATCAGGAGGTCTTTTATGTTTGTGATGAAGTTTTCTGGATATTTTAAATCAACCTCAAAATAATATCCAACTCATCGCATTCCTTTTTTGAGAAGAAACAACAATGTCTGTAAACTTTTTTCAATAATGTTTTCTTAAAACCGCATTTAAGTTTTTCATAAGGTAAAAATTGAGACATAGCCTCACCCATACAAATTGTTAGCATCAGTAATACATCAGGTAAAGGTTGTCCTCATTCTTATTATAATCAGGAAGATATTTGTTATTTGCTTTTGCATATCTCTTGGAACATACTTGAGAATATCCTCCTCTTTTAGCCTCCTCTAATCATTAAAGCATATCTATATACTGATTTAATTCCCAAATTCTTTTTTTCATTTTTTTAACATAGCACTCCAAGTCCAAACCTGGGGCCGTGTAATAGTGAGCGGGGTCTAATCATAAGAATTTTTTATTATGACAGACTGTTCGAAAGTTTCGGAACACATCAGCAATATCAATACATCAGTTTCAGATACAAATATAATTCCTCAAATCTTTATTTAAACTTCTCCCAACTTTAAGCTGTGCAAATAATATTACGGAAATATGAGTTTATTCAACTTGCTATAGAGAACTTTTCTCTTTGAGGAAGTTGTGTTTCTTTAACCCTTCTCAATGAATCCATGCAGTTCATAACGGATATATTCCCTTTTGTGATAGGAGATCAATCTCTTCTTGGCTTTGAGAAATGTGATTTAACATTCGGTAAGTTTTTAATATTTTGATGCTAAGTTAGATAATGGACTTGTCATAAACTTGTATTGTGTCAGGAAATTCTGATATGGGTTATGGGGATGTATGAATTGTTTTTGAATGAGATGGTATTTTGAATCTGTATTGGAATGGCAGAAATAATCTCCAAAATGTCTTTGAAAGTTCATTTATAAATAGCTGTGTGTCATAGTGAGCGTCTGTTGTGAAGAAAGACAGGAAAAAGATTTGGGGGCTTGTTATAAGGATTTACAATGGGACTGAGTTGCGACCTCTATATTTCCATGTAGATGACATGATCCCTAACCTTGACCTCTCCTTCAATTTTCTCCTCACAATTGACAGATGCTGTTCTTTATAAATTCTTTTTCTCTCCCTTTGTCCTGACATTGTTATTAGGTTTTTACCATTATTTCATGTTCGTCTTAAACAGTCTTTTTCCAAACATCTTTACAAACTCCTCTGAGCATCTTCTCCTCTATAAAGTTAACTTGTGATCGTCACCACAGATTGATTTGAAATATAATAACAGAACCACAAGGAGTAATGTTTTGATATTTAATTTTGTTGTATGTTTATTTGGATTTGGAGACAGTATCGTATTTTTACAGGATACTTTTCAAAATCAGCATATATCACAACGGAATGTTTTCTATAGTTTGTTAAAATTTTGAATGATATGTTTGAAACCTGCTTTTGGTAAATTGGATTATCGGTTGATTTATGATTACTACAATATTTTCGACATGTTGATTGAATTGTTCTTTTGTGTGAAAAGGAGTTGAGACATTCTTTAGAAAAGGATACTGTTTTACATTTCTCTGTATAGTTGTGATTTGGTTAATTTTGGATAAATTTTCTATGAAAGCATAATGTGATTTTTGTGTTTCAATGCGTGGATGGTCAATGTGTGTTTAATCATTTTTTATTGTTGTTTGAAATTTTTAATACTGAACTTTTGTTTGTATCCGTAATCCAATACATTAAAGATATATTCTTTCTTCATTTTCTCAAATTTTAGGGATATCCTCTCAAAGACATGGAAAAACTTTTAAATCTTTAACATTTATGTATTCTCGATTTCTTATAATGTTCACCCTTTCAGGTTTCCCTTTGTGGAGGATGTAAGTGAGCAACAACAGACCATTAGGAAACATTTTATCTTTGTTTTGAATATTAACAACTCTTTCTTAAGTTTTATCTCTTTTGGTAAATCAATATAAGAAGAAGCTTGAAGAGGATCTTGATTTAAGATGTGTATATCCTAAAAAAGAATTATTTTTGTAAATAGCACTCCACTACCCTAACTACAGTGGTTATCAGACAACTTGTTTTGTCTCAGGAGTTCATCGTAAACATACATCTTACATTTGAAATTGATGAAGTGAGGTTTTGTCCTTCGTATAGGAGTATTTCATTGTCTTTCTCTACCATATTCATTTTATACTACTCCCAATAAACTTAAGTTTTCATTTTCACCTTTATGTGTTTTTAATTATACTTTAAATACATTGTTTAAGCATCTCAACAGCTTCCCATGATTGAAGATGGTCCAGCGGTCTTGAAAGCAAAACAATCTTATCTTTATATGCACTTTAAAAATGCCCCATCAGTGTTTTCAATTGGAGAATTTGTGGCACCTTCCCTTCTTATCTTCGTGATTCTTGTGTTTTGCGTGATTGAAGGTGTTTATTATAAAAAAAAAAATTTAAGAATATCATTATCACATCTACACAATGTTTTTGGTTTCTTGGTCAAGTGAGATATTTGTCTGAAAAGATTGCATCAAACACAAGAACAACGAAGAAAGGGAAGGTGCCACTAAATTCTCCATTGAAAACACTGATGGGGCATTTTAAAGGGCATATAAAGATAAGATTGTTTTGCTTTCAAGACCCTGGACCATCTTCAATCA
>CM068960.1:830182-848249 GCA_035128595.1 Eptatretus atami | reverse complement strand
AGGAGAGTGGGGAAGAATGGGAATGAATAGAGTGGAGGAGTTTTATTCAAAGGCGGGAAAAAGAGGAATGAAAGAATGAAGGTGCGCAGTGATTCATGATTTTGGTAGTTTTAACCAGAAGGGGTGTTGCGGACCTTGAAGCGCCTGCGGAAATGTGGTGGGACAAATGCAGAGAGACAGGGGGGTGAGGCTGGAGAGGAGACGGTGAAGACAGAAGAAACCGACCAACTGTGGTGATTGAGTGAGAGGCCCAGAAGACCTAGCTCAATTCGCGGGAGATGCCAATGATCCGAAATGCCTTGGTTTCTACAGCGTGAAGCCGAGAAAAAGGTGGGAGGCAGGAGCACCAGCCAGAGGGGAGAGCAGTACTCCATCAGGCTGTGGAGCAAAAGCTTTGTAAGTGGTCAGGGCTCAGGTGGGCGAGAAAGACTGCACGACGTGAGGATCCAGTCGGCGACTGGCTTTGGAGGGCGAGGTTGAAATGGTGGCTTTCCAGGAAAGGTCATGGCAGACTGTGAGACCCAGATGCTTGAAAGAAAGGAAATCTTCCCAGAGGATTGTTTGAGAAAGTGGATGGGGGGGGGGTTTAACCGTCCTTTCGAAGAGACATCGTGAGAGTGTGAGAATTTGTCGGATGAAAGAAACATGTTCCAACGTGTTGGACGCAGTTTGTGATTTTACCCAGATCTGCAGTGAGCGAAGAAGCTGTTGCCTTGCCGTTGAGGGATGAGCCGATGTACGGCAGACGGGTGGAGTAATGCAGCAAAAGAGATATAAGAAGATTTCCAGAGAGTCGGAGAGATCATTTGATGAAAACCCAGAAAAAGAACAGGGCCCAGAACGCTGCTTTGTTAGGAACTCCAGCTGGACAGGAATGAGGGGATGAAAAGATACTCCATTTAGGGCCATCACGTTGACTGCGGAGCAGGAGAGGAAGTCTGCGAGCCATGAGTTGGAGATTGCTTGGATACGCATAGGAAGAGAGTTTGTGAGCAGGGCAGGGTGCCAGACTGTGTCAAAAGACGTGATATGTCCAGGGATAGGCTCGGATTCCTGTCTGGCATTGAGGACCTTCCTATCCATTGTTGGGAGATGCAAGAAGCAGCATATCCTAGGGTAGAGTAACCTGGTTTGAAAACAAATTGATGATCGGATAATCAATTGCCATGGATGAGAGGAATGATTTCTGTCTGAAGCGATGATGGATCCATAAACCTCGCTGATTGATTGTGGAGATAGGCTGATTTGGTCGTGGTATGTTGCAGGGATCAGTTTTGCACCTTTTTTGTGCAGGGCAGTGATGTTTGCTGATTTCCTAAGCAGATGGCAGATGACCTTGCGCAGAATGAGAGGTGAATAGACAGAGAGAGGGTGAGCAAAGAGCAGAAGAGCCGGCTTTGGAGGACACGTGGGCTTGATGCCCGTCCGGGACCGGTTTGGCAGAATCTGAGTCGAGGTGACAGCAAACTCTCCACCTTGTCAGGAGAAAAGGAACACAGAGTCCAGGGACAGTTGGTGCGACTGGGTAAGGTGGTAGATGAAAGTGATGGGTTTTGGACACAAGATTTAGCTGCAAACACGCGAGTTAGGCATTCAGCTTTTTCACGTGCGGTATCAGCAGTGCTGCCATTTGATGTTAAGGGAGGGAATTGGGGGGGAACATACACCAGAAACAGATTTTGATTAGATGCCACCAGGATGTTTGAGGGGGAGAGAGGTTTGAGAGTTCAGACTTGAGATGAGAAAAGATGTTGTTTTCCTGGCTCTTCTGAGGGTAGATAACCACTTGTTCGAGCTTTAATGGGAAGGAACTGAGATTGCCCTCAGTTTGGGGTTTGGCTTTCCATGAGCAAAAGGCATAGTTGGTTTCAGGACAACTGCTCACCAACAAGCTTCAGTGAACCAAGGGTGGGAGGAAGGGTAGGACAAACTGAAGACGAAGAGGGGATAAATCTGTGCATGAGGGAGAGCAAGTTTCTTTGAAAGAATTCCCAGGATGAGTTGATGTTGGAGAAAGTAGCGATAGGAAACGCGCTCTATAAGTTTGGATGGCTGCTTGGAGACCCGCTGCCATTCCGGCTCGGAGTGAAATGCCATAGCTCGACGGCGGTGAGTGGTTCTCTGATAACAGCCAAGAGAGATGTCACTTTGACAGGACCGTGGTCAGAAAACGCGATTGGGAGCGAGAAGAGCAAGCAGATATTGTCAGGGGGAAATTTGTCAAAATCAGATCCCAGAAGAGATGGAGAGCTGGAATAAAATTCGTTGAAGATCGCGGGTCGGGAAGTTGACCGATTGAGTCAGTCCCATGAGTCGCAGAAAGCTTTCTGCTCGAGGTTGCCTATCGAATGGTGAGAAGAGGTACCCACACATAGCCCAACTGGCAATGATGACAAATTGAAGTCGCTCACCATATGAGGAAGAGGAGAATTTGAATTTGAGAAGAATAGAAGTTTGGTCCTGTTTTTGGACAGTGAGGTGTGATTGGAGTCATCACTGTTAGTTGGACGGCTACAGTACACATATAAACATGAGGCTGGGAGTGGAGGGAAGCCGTAGCCAAGTTGTTCCTGGGGGCTGTGGCGAGGAGATGAGGGCAGGGGCATGGAGAGTGGGGAAATAGAGTCTTTGATGAAGAGAGGTAACGGAGCAAAGGTAAGGAAGGGTGAGGGGAGCAACTCCTCCACCAGGGAACGAGGCTCTAGTCTGTCATACCGGAGAGGGAGTAACCAGGGAGAGATACTTGGGAAGCTGCAGGACACGTCTGGGGGAGAGTTTCTGTTAGGCCAGATAATGTCTGGTTTGTCAGTGGCAACCTGTAATGGAAAGATCTGAAGGTTTGAGCGAAGGCCCCGGATGTTTGAGGTCCAGCACTTTTAATGAAGAGGGAGGTGGAGGGGCTTTGGGGTGCAGGGGGTGGGCGTGGAAGGGGGAGGAATAGACAAGGGACGAGGGGAGGGAGGTAATGGAGGGTTGTTTTGAAAGAGTGTGGGGATTGCAGAACTAGCTCGGGGAGAGGCCGGATGAGGAGGAGAAAAGGCTCTGGTGTGCTGGCGGAGAGGGGGGACAAGAGAGGGGGAAGAAGGAAGTTGAGGATTTGAAGGAGGTGGAGTGAAAGATGGAGGTGAGAGGGCAAGTTGGGAAGGAGGCAGCCTTGTGTGAGAGGGGAGGGCCCCAAAACTTTGAGGAAATGATGAGTGAGGGGATGAATGGTGGGAGAAAAGGTGAGGGGGAAGTTTTGAGAGAGGTGAGAGGGCAGGCTTGGCGGGAGAAGAGTGGGATGGTTGCTTTGAGAAGTGAGGGTGAGAGGGGTGATGTTGGCACTGAAGTTGGAAAAAAAGATGGTTTGATGGAAAGCGAACATTCATAGCAAAACTGGGGGTTTTTTAAGTTTTTAAGTCAGAGATGGCGATTTAACCACAATTCTTGCATGGATGTTAATCAAAAGGCGAATTCAGAGAATGGAGAGAAGAACGCTTTAACAGTTTCATTTTTTTGGCAAGGTAGAAGAAAGGTCGAAATCTGGAGAGCAGTCATGTTTTAAATAGGCAGAAGAGTAGTGATTATGATACGTAGAGTACACACGTGTGATAAGAGAAGATGAAGCATTATAAGATGATCGTTTTTTAATTATTATTATTAATTGTTTGAGAGAGTTTTCAACAGATTAGGTCTGGAAGTGTTGTAGAAAAAATCGGAAGAAGTATGAGAGGAGAATGATGAAGAAAGAAGAATGAAGAAGAAGAAGAAGAAGAAGAATCGAGACTCGTGAGTGTGCAGGAGAAAGGTAGCATTTTTTGTTGTTGTGTTTTTGATTTAGATAAGAAATAGAGTGTTGTTGGGAGGGATGGGGGATGTTTAGGACAAGTGGGAAGATAGAAACTTGAAGGTAATGGGGAGAAAAAACAAAACACGATCGTACACCGAGGGGGATCCGGTAGCCCTCAAGCCTCAAGGGTCGGCCTCAAAGACCGTAAGACACAGGTCGACAAAATCTCACGAAATGCAACGATTTTTGAAACAAAACCGAACTAGGAACACACATACATGTTAGTTGAGAAAATAAACAGTTTAAAACGGGACAGATAACCGACCGAACTTAACTTTGAGATCGTCAGCAGAGAGGCCTGAAGGAGACCTGTCGACGCTAGGGCCAAACCCAGAACGAAGTCAAAGAATTGAGTCAAGAATGTGAGCACATCATTTTCCCTTTACCATGTGGGACTATTTTCCTTTACACGTGGGACTTTTCCTTTACCACTGTGGGACTTTCCCTTTACCGACGTGGGACTTTTCCCTTTACCACGTGGGACTTTTCCCTTTAACGTGGGACTTTTTCGCCTAAACCAACGTGGGACTTTTCCTCTTTACAACGTGGGACTTTTCTCTTTACCACGTGGGGACTTTTCTCTTTACTACTGGGCAGCTTTTCTCTATTTACCACGTGGGACTTTTTCTCTTTACACCGTGGGACTTTTCTCTTACGCGCGTGGGGACTTTTCTCTTTACCACGTGGATTTTGTCTTTTTGGTGTCACGTGGGACTTTTGTCTTTGTGTCAACGTGGGCATTTTGTCTTTGTGTCACGTGGGACTTGTTGTCTTGTGCCACGTGGGAATTTGTCTTTGTGCACGTGGGACTTTTGTTTTCTTTGTGCAGTGGGAACTTTTTGGTCTTTTGTGCCACGTGAGGACTTTTGTCTTTGTGCCACGTGGGACTTTTGTCTTTGTGCCACGTGGCTTTTGTCTTTGTGCCACGGTGGACTTTTGTCTTTGTGCCACGTGGGACTTTTGTCTTTGTGCCACGTGGGAACTTTTGTCTTTGTGCCACGTGGGACTTTTGTCTTTGTGCACGTGGGACTTTGTCTTGTGCACGTGGGACTTTTGTTATTTGTGCCGTGAAGACTTTTGTGTTTTCCACGTTGGACTTTTCTCTTACACAACTAACGTGAGATTTTCACCTCTTTACCATGAGAGGCTCACTTTGCTCTTGGGACCTTTCAAACACTCCAGAAATTGTTTTATATCTATCTCAGATCTATACCTCCTCACAATGCTATCTTGGAGTTCTACGGACCAGTTCCATGGACTTTCTGTTTTCTGCTCTTTCCATGGACTCGACTTTCTGTCGGTTTCTGCTCTGAATGCACTGTCCTGTCTACTGTGGGGAGCCTTAGTATAGAAAGGGTGTGTTTCTTTTCTAAAAATCATATCCATCAATTGATTTAACCACAGGGTGGACACAATCAAGTTGTAGAGACATCTCAAGGATGATCAAAGGAAATTGGATTGCACCTAGCTCAATTTGGGAGTGTCCATAGCAAATGGGTTGAAATACTTATTGATGCGACATGACAGCTTTCATTTTTTTAATCTAATTTGTAAAAATTTTCTCAAAAAATAATAATTATACGATGAACATTATGGGGTAATTCTGTGTCTATCAGTGACAAAAAATCTCATGTTTAGTTGTAACACATCAAAATGTGAAAAAGCTCAAGGGGGTGTGAAATTTCTGAAGGCAATGTAAATGTCAAATTTTTGACCTTATATGCGTTTTTTGTTCCTCTCATACCTTTGGATCTTTTAAGACCATTTATTCATTTATCCTTTGAACCCATGGACCTATTAATAAACCCCAAAAGACCCTTTCAAACCCCTGAGACCTGTTTGACCCTGAAGACTCCACAAAACCCTTAAGAACCTATAAAACGCCCCAAAACCCGTTTCGACCCAAAAGACCCCTAAAACGGGAAGACCCTTAAGATCCCGCGACCTCCAAAAGACCTTTAGATCAAAATCCCAAAGACCCCTAGGACTTAATTGAACCTTGATAATCCCTAAGACCCTTTCGACCTAAGATTGTAGCCACTATCGGACGCATGGAACTCTTCATCGCCTTAAGACCCTACAGACCCCATTGGACTTCTGTCTGGGGACCTTCTGCAAATAACACGTGGAGGTACGCAGTTATTATCAAAGTCCCACGTGTCAAAAGAAAACGGTGTCCCTGACAACAGTTTCACCCCATTTTGAATCAATGAATATTTATACCCTCGCCAGAGGAGAGGCCCTATTGCATTTGGGGTCATTTAGTTTGTCTGTCTGTTTGTTTGTTTGTCCGCCCAGAACATGAGTACAGTTTTTCCTGCAACGCTTGTTGATTGACACGTAAATGTTCACGCATAAGAGAAACTACTCATGCAGAATGTTAATGATAATACGTGCCATAGGTCATGTGATATTTGGCAGCCATGTTGGAAAACGGGAAACTTTAGACATCTGTATGCTTCTTCCGAAACTGCACCAAGTAAAAAATTGAATTTTGGGCACATGTGCAAGTACTCCTCATGGAAAATCAGTATGATTTGTATGATGTCATAGGTGCTTCATTATCGAATAATTGCATAATAGAAACTACACTTCGATTCAGGATGAACATTTTCGAGGTAATCTTTGGGATAAATTGATCTAACTGAAAAAAAACATTGATGACCTCATCGTCCGGGGTCACAGTAAATCTATTTTTTTTTATCTGTCAAAAATCTCTGAACCAACTGAAACAGATTGAGGTGGAACTTTATCAGGCTATGACCCCATATGCATGAGGACAAAACGTTCCCACCTATGACACAACAAGTCACATGGTGGCAGCCACATTGGATTTACCCTAAACTTCACAATCTCTTCTCAGAACAGCTGGATCAGATCGAGGGAAACTTACACACAATTCCCCAAGCCTTGGGGATAACCACAGTAGGTATCACAAAATAATTGATAGGTCACGGTCGCCAGCCGTATTGGATTGAACAAAAATATTTTTTTAATGCTTTCTCTTGATTTGCTTCATTGATCAAGTGAAGCTTTCAGAATTATGATCTAATATTGTTAGGGAATATATGTTTTAAATTTCAACCTGATGAACATGTGGCTGGCCAAACAGAATTTTTTATATTTTTTTGATCTGGGGTTCTTTTTTATTTATTTTGAATACGGCTCACTTAGTTGCTCCGCATAGGTTTGAGGGTAGTGGAGTAGCAAGCTTAAACCCAAATTCTGTCCCAGTTCCTCTGATGCTTCATTATTTGATAAAAAAAAATTTACGCCAAGTATGTTGGTCGGTCCCGTTTGTCTGTTTGTCACACGATGTTTGGCACACAGTTTTTCAACCATCATTCTAAAATATTAATGTTGTATGTAGATGAACAGCAAGAACAACAAGGCTTAAATTTTGGTGAAGATCGGATCCGGATCTGAGATTTTTTTCAAAGTGATTCTCTTCACCTTCGAGATATTGGGTCCAAAAGATATATTGCACAACATCTCAAAAGGTTATGGATGGAGTCTGAACGAAACTTGGTGGACAGGTTGAGTGTTTGACACGGAAGATCGATTCAACTTTGGTGAAGATCCGAATCCGGAATCGAGATTATTTAATTTACTAGTACGGGCCCGTAGGGGCGGGCCCGTAGGTGCGTGCCAGTATGCGGTGCAGCTCTCTCTCTTCTCTCTCTCTCTCTCTCT
This sequence comes from Eptatretus atami, assembly GCA_035128595.1. Classification (NCBI taxonomy): domain Eukaryota; kingdom Metazoa; phylum Chordata; class Myxini; order Myxiniformes; family Myxinidae; genus Eptatretus; species Eptatretus atami. The sequence goes on along the minus strand of CM068960.1, from coordinate 840,727 downwards.
CTCTCTTTCTCTTGTCTCTTCTCCTCTCTCTCTCTCTCTCCTCTCTCTCTCTGCTCTCTCTTCTCTCTCTCAAACCTCGGGAAAAGGCCATCTGGGGTCCCCGGCATATTCCTGGCAAGTTTCAATCGTGCAAAAGAATAATAAAAAATAAATAAATAATAACATAATTGTGATTGTCATAGACTGTGTCTGTATTGGTCGGTCGACAGATAATGGCCGTAACTTGGGAACCGCTCGTACGGATTAATATAAACTTGAAAAGCACATCCGCGGGGCCCCGGCAAATATTCGTGGCAAGTTTCATCAGATCGGACCGTCGTTCGTGCAAAAAAAAAAAAAATACATTAATTGGTGACGTCATTCGTGTGTCATAGCACCGTGTCTTGTCATCTGGCGACAGATAAATGGCCCGTACTTGGAACCGCTGCGTCCGATTGAATCAAACTCGAAAAGGCAACATCTGGCGGGGCCCCGGCAATATTCCTGGCAGTTTTCAATCAGATGACCCGGCGTCGTCGAGAAACGGCGGTCCGCAGACAGACAGACAGACACCACACACACACAACACAACACAACCACACACACAACACCACAGATTGCTGGAATTATGATAGATAGGATTCTTCATCATTGAGAGATGGGCTAAAAAAGAATATTGCATGGATATCTCAAACGTGGAGGATTCGGATGACACTTGGTGACATGTTGGATGTGTCACAATAACTAATTGATTCCATTTTGTTGAGATCCAAATCTAGATCGGATCCGAGAATTTTTCAAAGTGCATTCTTCACCATTGAGAGATGGGGCCAAAACTATGTTATAGACAATATCTCAAAGGGTTATGATGGATTTAAACTTGGTTGGACAGGTTGTAATGCCATTGGAAGAATTGTATCAATTTTGGTGAGATCAGTTCCAGAATTCTGGACATAGAACTTATTTAATTTTTAACTGATTAATCACCACTGAGAGATGGGCTACAACGACGTTGCATGATTACTCAAAGGTTATGGATGATTCCGCAGAAACTTTATGGACAGATTGGTGTGTGACCCAAAGACGGCATTGAATTTCAATTTTCGTGAAGGTCCAAATCCGGATCGGATACGAGATTTTTTAGTGATCATTCACCATTGAGAGATGGGGGCCAATAAACTATTTATAGTATTTATCTCTAAAGTTGGGACGATTTTGACAAACAGGTGGATCGAGTTGGTTAGGTGGCAAGAAAAGCCGATTCGCTTTCGTTAAGGTCCGGATTCAGATCCGACCTGTCAGTGGGATTCAAAATGTAAACTTTAGCCCTGCGGAGGAGGTCGTTGCTCCACTGAGTACCATTTCCGTTTCAACCAAGTGTCACTCTGAGTGATTTTCATTTGTATGTTTGCCTTCTGAGTATGAATAAGTCAGCAAACGCTTTCAGCTTATCTTGTCAAATTTTACCAGAGGGATTCTGAAAGGACAAAAGTGAGGCTGTCAATGTTTTTTGACTAAGTAGGTCAAGAGATCAACATAGGCCCAGAAGGTCATCAAGTTTGTCGAATTTCTAAAATTCCTCATTTTCATCGATTGAGTAGAATTTGAACAGGATTTGCATATTACGTTCCACTGAATTCAACACCATAAAATTTTTGAAGGTTTTTTCAAACCCATTCCCCCTTTTTTTTTTTGGGGCCCCCCAAAAGGTCAACATAGATCAAGGTCAACAACTTTAGGTTGGGCTTTCTAAAATCCTCCAATTTTATTCCGATTGACTTTGAATTTGAAGAGGATTGCATATTATTTATTGTATTTCAACCACAATTATTTTTGAGGTCAACATAGGCCAGCGGCCCAAACAGCTTCGGTGAGGATTTCTTTTATATCTCAGTTTTCATCCGATGACATGAAATTTGAATGGATTTTCATCATCACCTTCACTGAATTCCAACAACCCATTATTTTTGAGGATTATTTGAGGTATCATTATTGGCCAAAGGTCAACATAGCTCAAATTTCTGAAATCCTCAATTTTCATCCAATTGGGACTTAAAATTTGGAAGCAGCATTTTCATAAAAGTGACCATCAATGCGTCATGTGGTCCTGGCACCATAATTCGGATCAAAGGGAAAATCTTTGAAAATCTTCATTGGAGAAACCCACTTTACCGATCAATGCAATTTCACAACTGATCAACTACCCATGGGAAATATGGTTCGATAAAGATGACGTCATCCGGTCACGTGGTCTGCCAGCCATATTGGATGCAAAGAAAAGAAATAAGAGTTGCCTCATAACCAAGTTCCTTCTCAAGACTATGCAGGGTAATGTATCTATGAATACATGTAGTTTTGAAATTTTACTTGGTTTGGGGATGAATGCTTTTCCTTGATAAGCAACCTCCACTCCTGTTATCTCACATAATACTGTATAATTCTTGTATTATATGGAGAACGTTCTGGCCCATCCTGCCTTTTTTCCAATCCTCGCTCTTTCAGTGAGCTGAGATTTTTGTACAAAAAACCCAATTCAACTTAATATTCAATTTAGTGATCTATTATATTAAATCCTATTCTTAAACATTACCTAGAATCTCAAATTATCCATGTATTATTTTTATTAACTGTTTATCTCCATTCTCATTGCAGAATTTGCAGGGTACAAGCACACAATGGCCTATCCTCTTTGTATGAGAGGCTAAGAATCTTTAACGCCCCACAACCTAATATATACAGAATGGACAGCCAGCATTACATGGGTCCATTTGAAGGACTTCAATCTCAGAGGTTGAAACAACACTCGAGAGACACCGCACAGGGTCAGCAGTTTTTAATTGGATTATGCCTCTCTCTCTTCTCTCTGCTCTCGTCTCTCTCTCTCTCTCTCTCTTCTCTCTGTCTCTCTGCTCTCCTCTTCTCTCTCTCCTCTCTTGTCTTGTCTCTGTCTCTGTCTCTGTATCTGTCTCTGTTTCTGTCTCTGTCTCTGTCTCTGTCTCTGTCTCTGTCTCTGTTCCTCTTTCGGGTGTGGTGTCATTGTGGCTCTGTGCTGTGGTGAGTTCTCTGTGTTTTGTCGGCCCTCCTGCACTCCCCACCTCTCTCCCTCTGTTTTTTTCTATCCTGGGTGTTTTGGACGTTTTTCCTTTCACTTCTCGCACACCTTTGCCTTCGAGAGAGAGAAAGATTGAGATCGGCCTACTCGGGGTGACCTACACGCTTTGAAAGTCTGTTTGGCTTATAATGCGTTTCTGTTATTTATTTGTTTTAACTTATTTCAGTTTGGTACTTCTTTTTCCCGAACCGGAGAAGAAGGAAGATGATAATATCGCCGTCATGGCGAATGCATCCCCTCTGAAGTGAGGCGGTGTGAGGGATTAACCAGGAAGCTGCGTTTGTTGCGTGCCCCTGAAGGAGTTCCGTCGAGGATATTATCCTTAGGCGGTGGGAATATAATCGCGATGAAAATATCGTGGCCGCACGTCGCGTATGAATCAGAAAAGTGTTGTTTTTGTTTCTGGACGTTTCACTCGTTCATGAGGGTCGTAAGTTCGGGGATAACCCACGGAAAGGCAGTATTTTATCATCGGCGTCGCGTTGATTACCCCCTGCTATGAGCGGTTCTAATATCAAATGCTCCAACCTTCAATATCTCATGAATAACATGCATGGCCGTGTTATCTCCCGTTATGGAGAATGGTTTTTCCAGAATGTCCATGATTCCTCTCGGTTGTCGAAATAAACGTGTGAAGAATGTAATGAGTTTCCGAAGGCGGTTTATATGGTCCTACCAGACGTGGGGAAGAATACAGGACTCAACATCTTGTTTAACAATCCATTTTGGAGGATACTAATTTAATCAAATCTACTCATCGCCCGCTACCTTAACATGTTTCCAGAGGCGGCAGCATTCGACATTTAAAATGCTTTGTCCAAAGCCTCGTGCACCAGATGTGCAAAACAGTCAACGGATGCAGGGTGTAAGGATGGAGATTACGATCCTAGATATTAATGTGCCTGATGAAGAAGAGGTTATCATAACTCCACGAAGTAACCTTCCTAATGTGAGGAAACTAGAGTTTCACAAACTAAAGACGTCCTCTTTAATCATCCAAAACTGTGTCATGGATTCAGAAACTGAAATCGCTACGAGTAAACGAAGGGCTCCAGATGACTCATCAGGAGCTGTTAAAAGGTCGTGCTCGATATGGAGACTTTCACACTACAACACGATCCAGGTTTCTTCTGCTGGAATCCCCTCGCAGAATGTTGAGCAAACTAATTGAAATGCGATCCCCCGGAAAAGTGCAATCGAGTCTCAAACTGTTCAAGAGTGTGTCATCCATGATTTGCCGCTAATGAAGGTGATGATCGTAATAAACTGTAATGGGTCCGTGAATGAATAAGCCATCGACGCCAAACACGTGAAACCGAGCAAACTGTGGGCCCAAGATGATTACATCCATTTAGTTAATGAACGTGTAAATGTGAAGCCGCAATAAAAAAATTAGAGTGTGGAAGCAAAAGATTTAATGTTTTTGAGAAAGATGGCGGGCAGTGTGCTGATGTTCCCAACCCAACTTCTGGGGACCCCGGATGCTGATTAACGGCTCCAAACAAACCATAGCTGGGAGTCATTGACCGAACCCCAGTGGAGCAATGTTATTCACCCGAATCAGATGAGGAGATGACATGACTGTGTTGTCAACAGCAATGGCAAGATCACCCAATCCTCCACACGTTCTCTCGTTTCTAATGAAACTTATTGACACGGAATGTTGTGAATCATTGATCACTTCCCAATCTGCTCCCTTTATTCAGACTGCAAAACACGTCCTAAAAACCTCTGAAGACTTAATTTAACAAAATCACAGTTTTCATCGACTAAGAAGTTTATAACAAAAGGCAAAGACTGAGTATTCTCACATCAAACAAAAACTATTACCAAAATGATGAAAAACACTCGTTTCGCAACACTTAATTCAATGGTGGTGGTGCTAACCACATTCCGCAGACCCAAGTAAACAATTTAAATTTAAAAGGAAGCAAGTTGATGTGAATCTCTTATAGGAAACTCACATCACTTGATCAAGGTTGAGCATGACTGGTGGCAGCATTTTTAAAGGTAACATGTTTCTTTAGCAACATGTTCTTCCCCCTATCTGCTGGATTGCGTTTTTTGTTACAACCAGACTCGCAGCTGAATCTTGCCCTCTTCAGGAAGTAATAAAATGCCGTTTGTTTCCCTGAACTGGTGATTTAATAACTTAAAATTTATCATTTTTAATGTAATATGCACGCAAGTGAGATCTCTGACCGAAAAACTTTCCTTTTCGGTAGTGATAAACTTTTAAATATTGTTTGATATCAACGGTGTATATGCATAGGGGGTATTTTAAATTGTACGTTTAAGCCCAAATTGACAGAAAACTCACGCAGTACCACATCCCGAAACCATGGTGGATTTCTCCGTTTCTTTCCGTCGCACGTTTCCTTGACTGTATGGTGCTTTGATGGCACCCAATTGATCACAGTACACCGGTGCCGATGCTTCCAATGGTCCATGTTCTTAGCGAGGCTTGACCATTGGTACATCACTCCATGCTTAAAAAGATGTTGTAGGCCTGCATCAAATTATTTTCGCCTCCATCTTCTCTGACCACCTACATGGTAAACTGTGGGGTCTAATCCTGTCCCAATTCCATCGTAATAAGTATTTATTGGAAATTTAATACTAGTCTTCTGGATGATGCCACTTTTTAAAAAGCTTTTCGCAATCTCAGAATGGCGTTAGCAGAAACCAAAGCCTTTATTTCATTCTAGTAATCTCTGGTGTGACAATCTCAAAACGCCATATACGGCTGTTTTGTCAACAGTTAATTCAGTTATTGGAGAAAGAAAGTCACATTAGCCAGTAGAAACAATTCAAACTGGAGAACAATCTGGCCAACACAAGAAAATGAGAACAAATTATAATGCTCTGAGAAAAAAGGACTCAGCTTAGAGAGTTATTGCAGGCAAAGGTGCTGGGTCATTAGTTAGGCTCGAATACAGAATCTAAAAGTATCAGATAGCCCTATGTAAATCCTTTTTCCACCTTGAAGTGAAACCAAGGCCATCTCGTGCTTATTTTATTCAGTTTGACCCAGTGAAAATGCAATCACAAATTCTGACGAGGTAAAAAATACCAATTAGAAAGTTTCTATTCAGCAACGATAGTTCAAAAAAATATGTTTAAAGAGATAAGTGAACGCTCTTTACCGTCCCACTTCATCACTGCTGAGACTCGCGTCGGAGTGGAGATGCCGTTAAACCGCTCGCACAACTACAACACAGCCCTGGGTGAATGGACTCTGAAAGGCACCCGGAATTGATGGCAGACTGCAGAATTTTTAAATTTGGAATTTTTGGACGCTTATATGTCCGGAACTCTTGAACATGATCCATGAACCTTGCGATCCGGTGGTAATGCCATTTAAGTTCTCCTCCCAAAGTCGGCGTGATCTCCGACGGATTGGAAAATTGGCGACCAGTTTATTGCTGTGTACTTGACTATAAACTCTCTTCAAAAATTTAGCAAATCGACTGAAGAAAGTCATTGGCGATTTCGTCCTACTGAATCAGAATTCTGCATCCCGGTCGTTCTATTTATGACAATCATTTTCTTCGTCGGGATTCTAATGTGTGTTTGGTTTGATCGAAATGATTTGGTAATATTCTTTCGACTTGGAAAAGCTTTTGACAGTGTTGGGTCATGTTTTTTGTGGCGAATCCTCGAAGCATATGGATTTTGGGGTGATTTCAGAGCTTTCACAGCTTTATTGCACATGACATATTTAGTATAATGACAGGTGAACCAATGAATTGATTTCCCCAATACAGGTTTAGAGAGGGTGCGGCAACGTGCCAGTTTTCAGGGCTGCTCTTTGATTGGCAAAAGAACCATTACTTTGTCCCAGCATCAGGGAGAATATCTCTGACTAACTGAGTAGCAGGATAAATGGGGTTCTGGGACTTCTATTAAATGCAACGGGGGAAAGGGAAACTTTGCTGACTCAAGCCCAAAAGTCCAAAATAGGAGAACTGATTTCTCCCCACTCTATCCTTCCCTCCATGACAAGCAAATGTAAAATTGAAACTCATTTTCTCCCCCCTCCCTCCAAGCAAAAATGTAAATTGAGACTTACTGATTAAACACTTCTTCCCTTTCTATTTTCATTCCACTCAAAGCGTGAACAAACGCATATTTGTCCATGTTCTAACTTGGGAAACACTTAATTTTTTATAAACTTCAATTTCCATTCATTTGCATCGAGTATATTCACAAAGAATAACTTGGACTTGTTCTTGGATTAGTGTCTTTCGTTGAGCAGAAATAAAATGATAAAACTTCTGCGTAATCGCCTTATTTGACACCTCACTGAGCGACAATATAATTTGAGATGTAAGTAATTGTTTTTTCCCATTGTTCAATTTGATAAACATCAAAGTGTTCAGTCCATTCATAGGATATTTTTTTTTTCTTTACATCTCCAATCTTATTTGTAATTAAATTTATCCGCTATTTTGTTTATCTCTTTTACCCCCGGTTTATTTCTCAACTAAGACTTATTTGAATAATTCCTCACATTCCTTTATGTTTCCCCCGCATTTAAATTAACCAAAGGCTGATTACATCTCCACTTTTGGTTGGTTATTGCTTGTTCTTCATTTAAACATCAGTAAAAAGACAGCGGTAGCTTAACTTCCAACCCAATAATCTTAACACTTATACTTATACACCATAAGGGAGACTATTGATTCGCATCTCTAAAATATATCTTTTTATCATCAAAAGCTCCTAATGCTTTCTATTCTATTTATTCTCTTCTGTATATAATTGATGTTAAACTTCTTATTGTATTATTTTTTCTGTACTCTTCCTTCTTGAAGGTTAAACATCTTTTTAAATAATGTTTAAAGTTTATTGTTTCCTTGATATATTTTTCTTATACCTTTAGCTTCTCATCACATGTCCTTCAATGTTATTATTATCAATATCGTAAAGCATAAGACTTTGACCAATCCTATAAATTCAACTCAGACCTTCCACCCAATTCATCTTTAAATTTCCATAATTTTTATTCTTTGATGAAACACCACATCACCTGACTTATATATTACTTGTCATCATATATACAATATTAGCAATCATATCCTCATCATACATCAGCTGTCATACATTTCTAATATAAACTATCTGTATCCATACTATAACAATGACACTTATCTTATAACTTTGATTTTAAATTATTATAGTAATACGTCATCACAATTTAACGACTTGACCAAGTCAATAATTGAATATCCTATATAATAGGTTTATCCATTTCATACTCTCTTTTTTTCAAATGAATAGCACAAAAGTTCTCTCAAAACAACCTCCGCTCGTTCAAAACTTGGTCATTAATTAACTTTTTGACGCCTGTTTTTCAAGAATGTAGCAACAGTCTTATGTTTTGTCATTCCGACATCTTTCAAGTCTTTCAAATACAGCATTAATTCATTTCATTATTAAAAGTCCTTCTCAAAAATCTGTTTTTGCTTCTGTTCTCCTTTTTGTATTAAAAATCAATATCCTCTTTAACCATGACTTTGGTTTAAATTTCAAAAATGCATGGAATTTTCTCACGCTCAATCCCAGCAGATAAATATTGTCCTCAAGTTCTTTGATGCCAAAGATAACTTTCTTACATTTCATGAAGCAAGTAAAGTTTTTGGAAGATTTACCTTTTATATTAAATGACTGTTGGTATCACTAACCATTCTTTTTCTGGAACTTTCTTTATCAGGGGCATCAGGAGGTCTTTTATGTTTGTGATGAAGTTTTCTGGATATTTTAAATCAACCTCAAAATAATATCCAACTCATCGCATTCCTTTTTTGAGAAGAAACAACAATGTCTGTAAACTTTTTTCAATAATGTTTTCTTAAAACCGCATTTAAGTTTTTCATAAGGTAAAAATTGAGACATAGCCTCACCCATACAAATTGTTAGCATCAGTAATACATCAGGTAAAGGTTGTCCTCATTCTTATTATAATCAGGAAGATATTTGTTATTTGCTTTTGCATATCTCTTGGAACATACTTGAGAATATCCTCCTCTTTTAGCCTCCTCTAATCATTAAAGCATATCTATATACTGATTTAATTCCCAAATTCTTTTTTTCATTTTTTTAACATAGCACTCCAAGTCCAAACCTGGGGCCGTGTAATAGTGAGCGGGGTCTAATCATAAGAATTTTTTATTATGACAGACTGTTCGAAAGTTTCGGAACACATCAGCAATATCAATACATCAGTTTCAGATACAAATATAATTCCTCAAATCTTTATTTAAACTTCTCCCAACTTTAAGCTGTGCAAATAATATTACGGAAATATGAGTTTATTCAACTTGCTATAGAGAACTTTTCTCTTTGAGGAAGTTGTGTTTCTTTAACCCTTCTCAATGAATCCATGCAGTTCATAACGGATATATTCCCTTTTGTGATAGGAGATCAATCTCTTCTTGGCTTTGAGAAATGTGATTTAACATTCGGTAAGTTTTTAATATTTTGATGCTAAGTTAGATAATGGACTTGTCATAAACTTGTATTGTGTCAGGAAATTCTGATATGGGTTATGGGGATGTATGAATTGTTTTTGAATGAGATGGTATTTTGAATCTGTATTGGAATGGCAGAAATAATCTCCAAAATGTCTTTGAAAGTTCATTTATAAATAGCTGTGTGTCATAGTGAGCGTCTGTTGTGAAGAAAGACAGGAAAAAGATTTGGGGGCTTGTTATAAGGATTTACAATGGGACTGAGTTGCGACCTCTATATTTCCATGTAGATGACATGATCCCTAACCTTGACCTCTCCTTCAATTTTCTCCTCACAATTGACAGATGCTGTTCTTTATAAATTCTTTTTCTCTCCCTTTGTCCTGACATTGTTATTAGGTTTTTACCATTATTTCATGTTCGTCTTAAACAGTCTTTTTCCAAACATCTTTACAAACTCCTCTGAGCATCTTCTCCTCTATAAAGTTAACTTGTGATCGTCACCACAGATTGATTTGAAATATAATAACAGAACCACAAGGAGTAATGTTTTGATATTTAATTTTGTTGTATGTTTATTTGGATTTGGAGACAGTATCGTATTTTTACAGGATACTTTTCAAAATCAGCATATATCACAACGGAATGTTTTCTATAGTTTGTTAAAATTTTGAATGATATGTTTGAAACCTGCTTTTGGTAAATTGGATTATCGGTTGATTTTTAGAACTTTATAGAGGAGAAGATGCCTCAGAGGAGTTTGTAAGATGTTTGGAAAAAGACTGTATAAGACGAACAGAAATAATGGTAAAACCTATAAACCAATGTCATGAACAAAGGGAGAGAAAAAGGAATTTATAAAGAACAGCATCTGTCATATTTGTGAGGAGAAAATTGAAGGAGAGGTCAAGGTTAGGGATCATTGTCATCTTACTGGAAAATATAGAGGTCCAACTCATTCCCATTGTAATCTTAATTACA
>CM068960.1:812657-829547 GCA_035128595.1 Eptatretus atami | reverse complement strand
AGGAGAGTGGGGAAGAATGGGAATGAATAGAGTGGAGGAGTTTTATTCAAAGGCGGGAAAAAGAGGAATGAAAGAATGAAGGTGCGCAGTGATTCATGATTTTGGTAGTTTTAACCAGAAGGGGTGTTGCGGACCTTGAAGCGCCTGCGGAAATGTGGTGGGACAAATGCAGAGAGACAGGGGGGTGAGGCTGGAGAGGAGACGGTGAAGACAGAAGAAACCGACCAACTGTGGTGATTGAGTGAGAGGCCCAGAAGACCTAGCTCAATTCGCGGGAGATGCCAATGATCCGAAATGCCTTGGTTTCTACAGCGTGAAGCCGAGAAAAAGGTGGGAGGCAGGAGCACCAGCCAGAGGGGAGAGCAGTACTCCATCAGGCTGTGGAGCAAAAGCTTTGTAAGTGGTCAGGGCTCAGGTGGGCGAGAAAGACTGCACGACGTGAGGATCCAGTCGGCGACTGGCTTTGGAGGGCGAGGTTGAAATGGTGGCTTTCCAGGAAAGGTCATGGCAGACTGTGAGACCCAGATGCTTGAAAGAAAGGAAATCTTCCCAGAGGATTGTTTGAGAAAGTGGATGGGGGGGGGGTTTAACCGTCCTTTCGAAGAGACATCGTGAGAGTGTGAGAATTTGTCGGATGAAAGAAACATGTTCCAACGTGTTGGACGCAGTTTGTGATTTTACCCAGATCTGCAGTGAGCGAAGAAGCTGTTGCCTTGCCGTTGAGGGATGAGCCGATGTACGGCAGACGGGTGGAGTAATGCAGCAAAAGAGATATAAGAAGATTTCCAGAGAGTCGGAGAGATCATTTGATGAAAACCCAGAAAAAGAACAGGGCCCAGAACGCTGCTTTGTTAGGAACTCCAGCTGGACAGGAATGAGGGGATGAAAAGATACTCCATTTAGGGCCATCACGTTGACTGCGGAGCAGGAGAGGAAGTCTGCGAGCCATGAGTTGGAGATTGCTTGGATACGCATAGGAAGAGAGTTTGTGAGCAGGGCAGGGTGCCAGACTGTGTCAAAAGACGTGATATGTCCAGGGATAGGCTCGGATTCCTGTCTGGCATTGAGGACCTTCCTATCCATTGTTGGGAGATGCAAGAAGCAGCATATCCTAGGGTAGAGTAACCTGGTTTGAAAACAAATTGATGATCGGATAATCAATTGCCATGGATGAGAGGAATGATTTCTGTCTGAAGCGATGATGGATCCATAAACCTCGCTGATTGATTGTGGAGATAGGCTGATTTGGTCGTGGTATGTTGCAGGGATCAGTTTTGCACCTTTTTTGTGCAGGGCAGTGATGTTTGCTGATTTCCTAAGCAGATGGCAGATGACCTTGCGCAGAATGAGAGGTGAATAGACAGAGAGAGGGTGAGCAAAGAGCAGAAGAGCCGGCTTTGGAGGACACGTGGGCTTGATGCCCGTCCGGGACCGGTTTGGCAGAATCTGAGTCGAGGTGACAGCAAACTCTCCACCTTGTCAGGAGAAAAGGAACACAGAGTCCAGGGACAGTTGGTGCGACTGGGTAAGGTGGTAGATGAAAGTGATGGGTTTTGGACACAAGATTTAGCTGCAAACACGCGAGTTAGGCATTCAGCTTTTTCACGTGCGGTATCAGCAGTGCTGCCATTTGATGTTAAGGGAGGGAATTGGGGGGGAACATACACCAGAAACAGATTTTGATTAGATGCCACCAGGATGTTTGAGGGGGAGAGAGGTTTGAGAGTTCAGACTTGAGATGAGAAAAGATGTTGTTTTCCTGGCTCTTCTGAGGGTAGATAACCACTTGTTCGAGCTTTAATGGGAAGGAACTGAGATTGCCCTCAGTTTGGGGTTTGGCTTTCCATGAGCAAAAGGCATAGTTGGTTTCAGGACAACTGCTCACCAACAAGCTTCAGTGAACCAAGGGTGGGAGGAAGGGTAGGACAAACTGAAGACGAAGAGGGGATAAATCTGTGCATGAGGGAGAGCAAGTTTCTTTGAAAGAATTCCCAGGATGAGTTGATGTTGGAGAAAGTAGCGATAGGAAACGCGCTCTATAAGTTTGGATGGCTGCTTGGAGACCCGCTGCCATTCCGGCTCGGAGTGAAATGCCATAGCTCGACGGCGGTGAGTGGTTCTCTGATAACAGCCAAGAGAGATGTCACTTTGACAGGACCGTGGTCAGAAAACGCGATTGGGAGCGAGAAGAGCAAGCAGATATTGTCAGGGGGAAATTTGTCAAAATCAGATCCCAGAAGAGATGGAGAGCTGGAATAAAATTCGTTGAAGATCGCGGGTCGGGAAGTTGACCGATTGAGTCAGTCCCATGAGTCGCAGAAAGCTTTCTGCTCGAGGTTGCCTATCGAATGGTGAGAAGAGGTACCCACACATAGCCCAACTGGCAATGATGACAAATTGAAGTCGCTCACCATATGAGGAAGAGGAGAATTTGAATTTGAGAAGAATAGAAGTTTGGTCCTGTTTTTGGACAGTGAGGTGTGATTGGAGTCATCACTGTTAGTTGGACGGCTACAGTACACATATAAACATGAGGCTGGGAGTGGAGGGAAGCCGTAGCCAAGTTGTTCCTGGGGGCTGTGGCGAGGAGATGAGGGCAGGGGCATGGAGAGTGGGGAAATAGAGTCTTTGATGAAGAGAGGTAACGGAGCAAAGGTAAGGAAGGGTGAGGGGAGCAACTCCTCCACCAGGGAACGAGGCTCTAGTCTGTCATACCGGAGAGGGAGTAACCAGGGAGAGATACTTGGGAAGCTGCAGGACACGTCTGGGGGAGAGTTTCTGTTAGGCCAGATAATGTCTGGTTTGTCAGTGGCAACCTGTAATGGAAAGATCTGAAGGTTTGAGCGAAGGCCCCGGATGTTTGAGGTCCAGCACTTTTAATGAAGAGGGAGGTGGAGGGGCTTTGGGGTGCAGGGGGTGGGCGTGGAAGGGGGAGGAATAGACAAGGGACGAGGGGAGGGAGGTAATGGAGGGTTGTTTTGAAAGAGTGTGGGGATTGCAGAACTAGCTCGGGGAGAGGCCGGATGAGGAGGAGAAAAGGCTCTGGTGTGCTGGCGGAGAGGGGGGACAAGAGAGGGGGAAGAAGGAAGTTGAGGATTTGAAGGAGGTGGAGTGAAAGATGGAGGTGAGAGGGCAAGTTGGGAAGGAGGCAGCCTTGTGTGAGAGGGGAGGGCCCCAAAACTTTGAGGAAATGATGAGTGAGGGGATGAATGGTGGGAGAAAAGGTGAGGGGGAAGTTTTGAGAGAGGTGAGAGGGCAGGCTTGGCGGGAGAAGAGTGGGATGGTTGCTTTGAGAAGTGAGGGTGAGAGGGGTGATGTTGGCACTGAAGTTGGAAAAAAAGATGGTTTGATGGAAAGCGAACATTCATAGCAAAACTGGGGGTTTTTTAAGTTTTTAAGTCAGAGATGGCGATTTAACCACAATTCTTGCATGGATGTTAATCAAAAGGCGAATTCAGAGAATGGAGAGAAGAACGCTTTAACAGTTTCATTTTTTTGGCAAGGTAGAAGAAAGGTCGAAATCTGGAGAGCAGTCATGTTTTAAATAGGCAGAAGAGTAGTGATTATGATACGTAGAGTACACACGTGTGATAAGAGAAGATGAAGCATTATAAGATGATCGTTTTTTAATTATTATTATTAATTGTTTGAGAGAGTTTTCAACAGATTAGGTCTGGAAGTGTTGTAGAAAAAATCGGAAGAAGTATGAGAGGAGAATGATGAAGAAAGAAGAATGAAGAAGAAGAAGAAGAAGAAGAATCGAGACTCGTGAGTGTGCAGGAGAAAGGTAGCATTTTTTGTTGTTGTGTTTTTGATTTAGATAAGAAATAGAGTGTTGTTGGGAGGGATGGGGGATGTTTAGGACAAGTGGGAAGATAGAAACTTGAAGGTAATGGGGAGAAAAAACAAAACACGATCGTACACCGAGGGGGATCCGGTAGCCCTCAAGCCTCAAGGGTCGGCCTCAAAGACCGTAAGACACAGGTCGACAAAATCTCACGAAATGCAACGATTTTTGAAACAAAACCGAACTAGGAACACACATACATGTTAGTTGAGAAAATAAACAGTTTAAAACGGGACAGATAACCGACCGAACTTAACTTTGAGATCGTCAGCAGAGAGGCCTGAAGGAGACCTGTCGACGCTAGGGCCAAACCCAGAACGAAGTCAAAGAATTGAGTCAAGAATGTGAGCACATCATTTTCCCTTTACCATGTGGGACTATTTTCCTTTACACGTGGGACTTTTCCTTTACCACTGTGGGACTTTCCCTTTACCGACGTGGGACTTTTCCCTTTACCACGTGGGACTTTTCCCTTTAACGTGGGACTTTTTCGCCTAAACCAACGTGGGACTTTTCCTCTTTACAACGTGGGACTTTTCTCTTTACCACGTGGGGACTTTTCTCTTTACTACTGGGCAGCTTTTCTCTATTTACCACGTGGGACTTTTTCTCTTTACACCGTGGGACTTTTCTCTTACGCGCGTGGGGACTTTTCTCTTTACCACGTGGATTTTGTCTTTTTGGTGTCACGTGGGACTTTTGTCTTTGTGTCAACGTGGGCATTTTGTCTTTGTGTCACGTGGGACTTGTTGTCTTGTGCCACGTGGGAATTTGTCTTTGTGCACGTGGGACTTTTGTTTTCTTTGTGCAGTGGGAACTTTTTGGTCTTTTGTGCCACGTGAGGACTTTTGTCTTTGTGCCACGTGGGACTTTTGTCTTTGTGCCACGTGGCTTTTGTCTTTGTGCCACGGTGGACTTTTGTCTTTGTGCCACGTGGGACTTTTGTCTTTGTGCCACGTGGGAACTTTTGTCTTTGTGCCACGTGGGACTTTTGTCTTTGTGCACGTGGGACTTTGTCTTGTGCACGTGGGACTTTTGTTATTTGTGCCGTGAAGACTTTTGTGTTTTCCACGTTGGACTTTTCTCTTACACAACTAACGTGAGATTTTCACCTCTTTACCATGAGAGGCTCACTTTGCTCTTGGGACCTTTCAAACACTCCAGAAATTGTTTTATATCTATCTCAGATCTATACCTCCTCACAATGCTATCTTGGAGTTCTACGGACCAGTTCCATGGACTTTCTGTTTTCTGCTCTTTCCATGGACTCGACTTTCTGTCGGTTTCTGCTCTGAATGCACTGTCCTGTCTACTGTGGGGAGCCTTAGTATAGAAAGGGTGTGTTTCTTTTCTAAAAATCATATCCATCAATTGATTTAACCACAGGGTGGACACAATCAAGTTGTAGAGACATCTCAAGGATGATCAAAGGAAATTGGATTGCACCTAGCTCAATTTGGGAGTGTCCATAGCAAATGGGTTGAAATACTTATTGATGCGACATGACAGCTTTCATTTTTTTAATCTAATTTGTAAAAATTTTCTCAAAAAATAATAATTATACGATGAACATTATGGGGTAATTCTGTGTCTATCAGTGACAAAAAATCTCATGTTTAGTTGTAACACATCAAAATGTGAAAAAGCTCAAGGGGGTGTGAAATTTCTGAAGGCAATGTAAATGTCAAATTTTTGACCTTATATGCGTTTTTTGTTCCTCTCATACCTTTGGATCTTTTAAGACCATTTATTCATTTATCCTTTGAACCCATGGACCTATTAATAAACCCCAAAAGACCCTTTCAAACCCCTGAGACCTGTTTGACCCTGAAGACTCCACAAAACCCTTAAGAACCTATAAAACGCCCCAAAACCCGTTTCGACCCAAAAGACCCCTAAAACGGGAAGACCCTTAAGATCCCGCGACCTCCAAAAGACCTTTAGATCAAAATCCCAAAGACCCCTAGGACTTAATTGAACCTTGATAATCCCTAAGACCCTTTCGACCTAAGATTGTAGCCACTATCGGACGCATGGAACTCTTCATCGCCTTAAGACCCTACAGACCCCATTGGACTTCTGTCTGGGGACCTTCTGCAAATAACACGTGGAGGTACGCAGTTATTATCAAAGTCCCACGTGTCAAAAGAAAACGGTGTCCCTGACAACAGTTTCACCCCATTTTGAATCAATGAATATTTATACCCTCGCCAGAGGAGAGGCCCTATTGCATTTGGGGTCATTTAGTTTGTCTGTCTGTTTGTTTGTTTGTCCGCCCAGAACATGAGTACAGTTTTTCCTGCAACGCTTGTTGATTGACACGTAAATGTTCACGCATAAGAGAAACTACTCATGCAGAATGTTAATGATAATACGTGCCATAGGTCATGTGATATTTGGCAGCCATGTTGGAAAACGGGAAACTTTAGACATCTGTATGCTTCTTCCGAAACTGCACCAAGTAAAAAATTGAATTTTGGGCACATGTGCAAGTACTCCTCATGGAAAATCAGTATGATTTGTATGATGTCATAGGTGCTTCATTATCGAATAATTGCATAATAGAAACTACACTTCGATTCAGGATGAACATTTTCGAGGTAATCTTTGGGATAAATTGATCTAACTGAAAAAAAACATTGATGACCTCATCGTCCGGGGTCACAGTAAATCTATTTTTTTTTATCTGTCAAAAATCTCTGAACCAACTGAAACAGATTGAGGTGGAACTTTATCAGGCTATGACCCCATATGCATGAGGACAAAACGTTCCCACCTATGACACAACAAGTCACATGGTGGCAGCCACATTGGATTTACCCTAAACTTCACAATCTCTTCTCAGAACAGCTGGATCAGATCGAGGGAAACTTACACACAATTCCCCAAGCCTTGGGGATAACCACAGTAGGTATCACAAAATAATTGATAGGTCACGGTCGCCAGCCGTATTGGATTGAACAAAAATATTTTTTTAATGCTTTCTCTTGATTTGCTTCATTGATCAAGTGAAGCTTTCAGAATTATGATCTAATATTGTTAGGGAATATATGTTTTAAATTTCAACCTGATGAACATGTGGCTGGCCAAACAGAATTTTTTATATTTTTTTGATCTGGGGTTCTTTTTTATTTATTTTGAATACGGCTCACTTAGTTGCTCCGCATAGGTTTGAGGGTAGTGGAGTAGCAAGCTTAAACCCAAATTCTGTCCCAGTTCCTCTGATGCTTCATTATTTGATAAAAAAAAATTTACGCCAAGTATGTTGGTCGGTCCCGTTTGTCTGTTTGTCACACGATGTTTGGCACACAGTTTTTCAACCATCATTCTAAAATATTAATGTTGTATGTAGATGAACAGCAAGAACAACAAGGCTTAAATTTTGGTGAAGATCGGATCCGGATCTGAGATTTTTTTCAAAGTGATTCTCTTCACCTTCGAGATATTGGGTCCAAAAGATATATTGCACAACATCTCAAAAGGTTATGGATGGAGTCTGAACGAAACTTGGTGGACAGGTTGAGTGTTTGACACGGAAGATCGATTCAACTTTGGTGAAGATCCGAATCCGGAATCGAGATTATTTAATTTACTAGTACGGGCCCGTAGGGGCGGGCCCGTAGGTGCGTGCCAGTATGCGGTGCAGCTCTCTCTCTTCTCTCTCTCTCTCTCTCTCTCTCTTTCTCTTGTCTCTTCTCCTCTCTCTCTCTCTCTCCTCTCTCTCTCTGCTCTCTCTTCTCTCTCTCAAACCTCGGGAAAAGGCCATCTGGGGTCCCCGGCATATTCCTGGCAAGTTTCAATCGTGCAAAAGAATAATAAAAAATAAATAAATAATAACATAATTGTGATTGTCATAGACTGTGTCTGTATTGGTCGGTCGACAGATAATGGCCGTAACTTGGGAACCGCTCGTACGGATTAATATAAACTTGAAAAGCACATCCGCGGGGCCCCGGCAAATATTCGTGGCAAGTTTCATCAGATCGGACCGTCGTTCGTGCAAAAAAAAAAAAAATACATTAATTGGTGACGTCATTCGTGTGTCATAGCACCGTGTCTTGTCATCTGGCGACAGATAAATGGCCCGTACTTGGAACCGCTGCGTCCGATTGAATCAAACTCGAAAAGGCAACATCTGGCGGGGCCCCGGCAATATTCCTGGCAGTTTTCAATCAGATGACCCGGCGTCGTCGAGAAACGGCGGTCCGCAGACAGACAGACAGACACCACACACACACAACACAACACAACCACACACACAACACCACAGATTGCTGGAATTATGATAGATAGGATTCTTCATCATTGAGAGATGGGCTAAAAAAGAATATTGCATGGATATCTCAAACGTGGAGGATTCGGATGACACTTGGTGACATGTTGGATGTGTCACAATAACTAATTGATTCCATTTTGTTGAGATCCAAATCTAGATCGGATCCGAGAATTTTTCAAAGTGCATTCTTCACCATTGAGAGATGGGGCCAAAACTATGTTATAGACAATATCTCAAAGGGTTATGATGGATTTAAACTTGGTTGGACAGGTTGTAATGCCATTGGAAGAATTGTATCAATTTTGGTGAGATCAGTTCCAGAATTCTGGACATAGAACTTATTTAATTTTTAACTGATTAATCACCACTGAGAGATGGGCTACAACGACGTTGCATGATTACTCAAAGGTTATGGATGATTCCGCAGAAACTTTATGGACAGATTGGTGTGTGACCCAAAGACGGCATTGAATTTCAATTTTCGTGAAGGTCCAAATCCGGATCGGATACGAGATTTTTTAGTGATCATTCACCATTGAGAGATGGGGGCCAATAAACTATTTATAGTATTTATCTCTAAAGTTGGGACGATTTTGACAAACAGGTGGATCGAGTTGGTTAGGTGGCAAGAAAAGCCGATTCGCTTTCGTTAAGGTCCGGATTCAGATCCGACCTGTCAGTGGGATTCAAAATGTAAACTTTAGCCCTGCGGAGGAGGTCGTTGCTCCACTGAGTACCATTTCCGTTTCAACCAAGTGTCACTCTGAGTGATTTTCATTTGTATGTTTGCCTTCTGAGTATGAATAAGTCAGCAAACGCTTTCAGCTTATCTTGTCAAATTTTACCAGAGGGATTCTGAAAGGACAAAAGTGAGGCTGTCAATGTTTTTTGACTAAGTAGGTCAAGAGATCAACATAGGCCCAGAAGGTCATCAAGTTTGTCGAATTTCTAAAATTCCTCATTTTCATCGATTGAGTAGAATTTGAACAGGATTTGCATATTACGTTCCACTGAATTCAACACCATAAAATTTTTGAAGGTTTTTTCAAACCCATTCCCCCTTTTTTTTTTTGGGGCCCCCCAAAAGGTCAACATAGATCAAGGTCAACAACTTTAGGTTGGGCTTTCTAAAATCCTCCAATTTTATTCCGATTGACTTTGAATTTGAAGAGGATTGCATATTATTTATTGTATTTCAACCACAATTATTTTTGAGGTCAACATAGGCCAGCGGCCCAAACAGCTTCGGTGAGGATTTCTTTTATATCTCAGTTTTCATCCGATGACATGAAATTTGAATGGATTTTCATCATCACCTTCACTGAATTCCAACAACCCATTATTTTTGAGGATTATTTGAGGTATCATTATTGGCCAAAGGTCAACATAGCTCAAATTTCTGAAATCCTCAATTTTCATCCAATTGGGACTTAAAATTTGGAAGCAGCATTTTCATAAAAGTGACCATCAATGCGTCATGTGGTCCTGGCACCATAATTCGGATCAAAGGGAAAATCTTTGAAAATCTTCATTGGAGAAACCCACTTTACCGATCAATGCAATTTCACAACTGATCAACTACCCATGGGAAATATGGTTCGATAAAGATGACGTCATCCGGTCACGTGGTCTGCCAGCCATATTGGATGCAAAGAAAAGAAATAAGAGTTGCCTCATAACCAAGTTCCTTCTCAAGACTATGCAGGGTAATGTATCTATGAATACATGTAGTTTTGAAATTTTACTTGGTTTGGGGATGAATGCTTTTCCTTGATAAGCAACCTCCACTCCTGTTATCTCACATAATACTGTATAATTCTTGTATTATATGGAGAACGTTCTGGCCCATCCTGCCTTTTTTCCAATCCTCGCTCTTTCAGTGAGCTGAGATTTTTGTACAAAAAACCCAATTCAACTTAATATTCAATTTAGTGATCTATTATATTAAATCCTATTCTTAAACATTACCTAGAATCTCAAATTATCCATGTATTATTTTTATTAACTGTTTATCTCCATTCTCATTGCAGAATTTGCAGGGTACAAGCACACAATGGCCTATCCTCTTTGTATGAGAGGCTAAGAATCTTTAACGCCCCACAACCTAATATATACAGAATGGACAGCCAGCATTACATGGGTCCATTTGAAGGACTTCAATCTCAGAGGTTGAAACAACACTCGAGAGACACCGCACAGGGTCAGCAGTTTTTAATTGGATTATGCCTCTCTCTCTTCTCTCTGCTCTCGTCTCTCTCTCTCTCTCTCTCTTCTCTCTGTCTCTCTGCTCTCCTCTTCTCTCTCTCCTCTCTTGTCTTGTCTCTGTCTCTGTCTCTGTATCTGTCTCTGTTTCTGTCTCTGTCTCTGTCTCTGTCTCTGTCTCTGTCTCTGTTCCTCTTTCGGGTGTGGTGTCATTGTGGCTCTGTGCTGTGGTGAGTTCTCTGTGTTTTGTCGGCCCTCCTGCACTCCCCACCTCTCTCCCTCTGTTTTTTTCTATCCTGGGTGTTTTGGACGTTTTTCCTTTCACTTCTCGCACACCTTTGCCTTCGAGAGAGAGAAAGATTGAGATCGGCCTACTCGGGGTGACCTACACGCTTTGAAAGTCTGTTTGGCTTATAATGCGTTTCTGTTATTTATTTGTTTTAACTTATTTCAGTTTGGTACTTCTTTTTCCCGAACCGGAGAAGAAGGAAGATGATAATATCGCCGTCATGGCGAATGCATCCCCTCTGAAGTGAGGCGGTGTGAGGGATTAACCAGGAAGCTGCGTTTGTTGCGTGCCCCTGAAGGAGTTCCGTCGAGGATATTATCCTTAGGCGGTGGGAATATAATCGCGATGAAAATATCGTGGCCGCACGTCGCGTATGAATCAGAAAAGTGTTGTTTTTGTTTCTGGACGTTTCACTCGTTCATGAGGGTCGTAAGTTCGGGGATAACCCACGGAAAGGCAGTATTTTATCATCGGCGTCGCGTTGATTACCCCCTGCTATGAGCGGTTCTAATATCAAATGCTCCAACCTTCAATATCTCATGAATAACATGCATGGCCGTGTTATCTCCCGTTATGGAGAATGGTTTTTCCAGAATGTCCATGATTCCTCTCGGTTGTCGAAATAAACGTGTGAAGAATGTAATGAGTTTCCGAAGGCGGTTTATATGGTCCTACCAGACGTGGGGAAGAATACAGGACTCAACATCTTGTTTAACAATCCATTTTGGAGGATACTAATTTAATCAAATCTACTCATCGCCCGCTACCTTAACATGTTTCCAGAGGCGGCAGCATTCGACATTTAAAATGCTTTGTCCAAAGCCTCGTGCACCAGATGTGCAAAACAGTCAACGGATGCAGGGTGTAAGGATGGAGATTACGATCCTAGATATTAATGTGCCTGATGAAGAAGAGGTTATCATAACTCCACGAAGTAACCTTCCTAATGTGAGGAAACTAGAGTTTCACAAACTAAAGACGTCCTCTTTAATCATCCAAAACTGTGTCATGGATTCAGAAACTGAAATCGCTACGAGTAAACGAAGGGCTCCAGATGACTCATCAGGAGCTGTTAAAAGGTCGTGCTCGATATGGAGACTTTCACACTACAACACGATCCAGGTTTCTTCTGCTGGAATCCCCTCGCAGAATGTTGAGCAAACTAATTGAAATGCGATCCCCCGGAAAAGTGCAATCGAGTCTCAAACTGTTCAAGAGTGTGTCATCCATGATTTGCCGCTAATGAAGGTGATGATCGTAATAAACTGTAATGGGTCCGTGAATGAATAAGCCATCGACGCCAAACACGTGAAACCGAGCAAACTGTGGGCCCAAGATGATTACATCCATTTAGTTAATGAACGTGTAAATGTGAAGCCGCAATAAAAAAATTAGAGTGTGGAAGCAAAAGATTTAATGTTTTTGAGAAAGATGGCGGGCAGTGTGCTGATGTTCCCAACCCAACTTCTGGGGACCCCGGATGCTGATTAACGGCTCCAAACAAACCATAGCTGGGAGTCATTGACCGAACCCCAGTGGAGCAATGTTATTCACCCGAATCAGATGAGGAGATGACATGACTGTGTTGTCAACAGCAATGGCAAGATCACCCAATCCTCCACACGTTCTCTCGTTTCTAATGAAACTTATTGACACGGAATGTTGTGAATCATTGATCACTTCCCAATCTGCTCCCTTTATTCAGACTGCAAAACACGTCCTAAAAACCTCTGAAGACTTAATTTAACAAAATCACAGTTTTCATCGACTAAGAAGTTTATAACAAAAGGCAAAGACTGAGTATTCTCACATCAAACAAAAACTATTACCAAAATGATGAAAAACACTCGTTTCGCAACACTTAATTCAATGGTGGTGGTGCTAACCACATTCCGCAGACCCAAGTAAACAATTTAAATTTAAAAGGAAGCAAGTTGATGTGAATCTCTTATAGGAAACTCACATCACTTGATCAAGGTTGAGCATGACTGGTGGCAGCATTTTTAAAGGTAACATGTTTCTTTAGCAACATGTTCTTCCCCCTATCTGCTGGATTGCGTTTTTTGTTACAACCAGACTCGCAGCTGAATCTTGCCCTCTTCAGGAAGTAATAAAATGCCGTTTGTTTCCCTGAACTGGTGATTTAATAACTTAAAATTTATCATTTTTAATGTAATATGCACGCAAGTGAGATCTCTGACCGAAAAACTTTCCTTTTCGGTAGTGATAAACTTTTAAATATTGTTTGATATCAACGGTGTATATGCATAGGGGGTATTTTAAATTGTACGTTTAAGCCCAAATTGACAGAAAACTCACGCAGTACCACATCCCGAAACCATGGTGGATTTCTCCGTTTCTTTCCGTCGCACGTTTCCTTGACTGTATGGTGCTTTGATGGCACCCAATTGATCACAGTACACCGGTGCCGATGCTTCCAATGGTCCATGTTCTTAGCGAGGCTTGACCATTGGTACATCACTCCATGCTTAAAAAGATGTTGTAGGCCTGCATCAAATTATTTTCGCCTCCATCTTCTCTGACCACCTACATGGTAAACTGTGGGGTCTAATCCTGTCCCAATTCCATCGTAATAAGTATTTATTGGAAATTTAATACTAGTCTTCTGGATGATGCCACTTTTTAAAAAGCTTTTCGCAATCTCAGAATGGCGTTAGCAGAAACCAAAGCCTTTATTTCATTCTAGTAATCTCTGGTGTGACAATCTCAAAACGCCATATACGGCTGTTTTGTCAACAGTTAATTCAGTTATTGGAGAAAGAAAGTCACATTAGCCAGTAGAAACAATTCAAACTGGAGAACAATCTGGCCAACACAAGAAAATGAGAACAAATTATAATGCTCTGAGAAAAAAGGACTCAGCTTAGAGAGTTATTGCAGGCAAAGGTGCTGGGTCATTAGTTAGGCTCGAATACAGAATCTAAAAGTATCAGATAGCCCTATGTAAATCCTTTTTCCACCTTGAAGTGAAACCAAGGCCATCTCGTGCTTATTTTATTCAGTTTGACCCAGTGAAAATGCAATCACAAATTCTGACGAGGTAAAAAATACCAATTAGAAAGTTTCTATTCAGCAACGATAGTTCAAAAAAATATGTTTAAAGAGATAAGTGAACGCTCTTTACCGTCCCACTTCATCACTGCTGAGACTCGCGTCGGAGTGGAGATGCCGTTAAACCGCTCGCACAACTACAACACAGCCCTGGGTGAATGGACTCTGAAAGGCACCCGGAATTGATGGCAGACTGCAGAATTTTTAAATTTGGAATTTTTGGACGCTTATATGTCCGGAACTCTTGAACATGATCCATGAACCTTGCGATCCGGTGGTAATGCCATTTAAGTTCTCCTCCCAAAGTCGGCGTGATCTCCGACGGATTGGAAAATTGGCGACCAGTTTATTGCTGTGTACTTGACTATAAACTCTCTTCAAAAATTTAGCAAATCGACTGAAGAAAGTCATTGGCGATTTCGTCCTACTGAATCAGAATTCTGCATCCCGGTCGTTCTATTTATGACAATCATTTTCTTCGTCGGGATTCTAATGTGTGTTTGGTTTGATCGAAATGATTTGGTAATATTCTTTCGACTTGGAAAAGCTTTTGACAGTGTTGGGTCATGTTTTTTGTGGCGAATCCTCGAAGCATATGGATTTTGGGGTGATTTCAGAGCTTTCACAGCTTTATTGCACATGACATATTTAGTATAATGACAGGTGAACCAATGAATTGATTTCCCCAATACAGGTTTAGAGAGGGTGCGGCAACGTGCCAGTTTTCAGGGCTGCTCTTTGATTGGCAAAAGAACCATTACTTTGTCCCAGCATCAGGGAGAATATCTCTGACTAACTGAGTAGCAGGATAAATGGGGTTCTGGGACTTCTATTAAATGCAACGGGGGAAAGGGAAACTTTGCTGACTCAAGCCCAAAAGTCCAAAATAGGAGAACTGATTTCTCCCCACTCTATCCTTCCCTCCATGACAAGCAAATGTAAAATTGAAACTCATTTTCTCCCCCCTCCCTCCAAGCAAAAATGTAAATTGAGACTTACTGATTAAACACTTCTTCCCTTTCTATTTTCATTCCACTCAAAGCGTGAACAAACGCATATTTGTCCATGTTCTAACTTGGGAAACACTTAATTTTTTATAAACTTCAATTTCCATTCATTTGCATCGAGTATATTCACAAAGAATAACTTGGACTTGTTCTTGGATTAGTGTCTTTCGTTGAGCAGAAATAAAATGATAAAACTTCTGCGTAATCGCCTTATTTGACACCTCACTGAGCGACAATATAATTTGAGATGTAAGTAATTGTTTTTTCCCATTGTTCAATTTGATAAACATCAAAGTGTTCAGTCCATTCATAGGATATTTTTTTTTTCTTTACATCTCCAATCTTATTTGTAATTAAATTTATCCGCTATTTTGTTTATCTCTTTTACCCCCGGTTTATTTCTCAACTAAGACTTATTTGAATAATTCCTCACATTCCTTTATGTTTCCCCCGCATTTAAATTAACCAAAGGCTGATTACATCTCCACTTTTGGTTGGTTATTGCTTGTTCTTCATTTAAACATCAGTAAAAAGACAGCGGTAGCTTAACTTCCAACCCAATAATCTTAACACTTATACTTATACACCATAAGGGAGACTATTGATTCGCATCTCTAAAATATATCTTTTTATCATCAAAAGCTCCTAATGCTTTCTATTCTATTTATTCTCTTCTGTATATAATTGATGTTAAACTTCTTATTGTATTATTTTTTCTGTACTCTTCCTTCTTGAAGGTTAAACATCTTTTTAAATAATGTTTAAAGTTTATTGTTTCCTTGATATATTTTTCTTATACCTTTAGCTTCTCATCACATGTCCTTCAATGTTATTATTATCAATATCGTAAAGCATAAGACTTTGACCAATCCTATAAATTCAACTCAGACCTTCCACCCAATTCATCTTTAAATTTCCATAATTTTTATTCTTTGATGAAACACCACATCACCTGACTTATATATTACTTGTCATCATATATACAATATTAGCAATCATATCCTCATCATACATCAGCTGTCATACATTTCTAATATAAACTATCTGTATCCATACTATAACAATGACACTTATCTTATAACTTTGATTTTAAATTATTATAGTAATACGTCATCACAATTTAACGACTTGACCAAGTCAATAATTGAATATCCTATATAATAGGTTTATCCATTTCATACTCTCTTTTTTTCAAATGAATAGCACAAAAGTTCTCTCAAAACAACCTCCGCTCGTTCAAAACTTGGTCATTAATTAACTTTTTGACGCCTGTTTTTCAAGAATGTAGCAACAGTCTTATGTTTTGTCATTCCGACATCTTTCAAGTCTTTCAAATACAGCATTAATTCATTTCATTATTAAAAGTCCTTCTCAAAAATCTGTTTTTGCTTCTGTTCTCCTTTTTGTATTAAAAATCAATATCCTCTTTAACCATGACTTTGGTTTAAATTTCAAAAATGCATGGAATTTTCTCACGCTCAATCCCAGCAGATAAATATTGTCCTCAAGTTCTTTGATGCCAAAGATAACTTTCTTACATTTCATGAAGCAAGTAAAGTTTTTGGAAGATTTACCTTTTATATTAAATGACTGTTGGTATCACTAACCATTCTTTTTCTGGAACTTTCTTTATCAGGGGCATCAGGAGGTCTTTTATGTTTGTGATGAAGTTTTCTGGATATTTTAAATCAACCTCAAAATAATATCCAACTCATCGCATTCCTTTTTTGAGAAGAAACAACAATGTCTGTAAACTTTTTTCAATAATGTTTTCTTAAAACCGCATTTAAGTTTTTCATAAGGTAAAAATTGAGACATAGCCTCACCCATACAAATTGTTAGCATCAGTAATACATCAGGTAAAGGTTGTCCTCATTCTTATTATAATCAGGAAGATATTTGTTATTTGCTTTTGCATATCTCTTGGAACATACTTGAGAATATCCTCCTCTTTTAGCCTCCTCTAATCATTAAAGCATATCTATATACTGATTTAATTCCCAAATTCTTTTTTTCATTTTTTTAACATAGCACTCCAAGTTACCTTATGGAAAACTTAAATGGGTTAAAGAAAAACATTATGAAAAAGTTTTACAAGACATTGTTGTTTCTTCTCAAAAAGAATTGGATGAAGTTGGATATTATTTTGAGGTTGATTTAAAATATCCAGAAGAACTTCATCACAAACATAAAGACC
>CM068960.1:734236-750252 GCA_035128595.1 Eptatretus atami | reverse complement strand
AGCGGTTGCTGAGAGAGACTCGGATGAGATTTGTTACCTGCATAGTCTGTGAGCGTCAGTTGCAGCTGTAAGGACATGTGGCTCGTTTTCCTGACGCCAATCCTGCTCACTAGATTCTCTCAGCGAGGGAGTGTCGTGAGTGGAGGAGGCCAATGGGCCGACCATGTGCCTCGTGGTTGCAGCAGGTTGACGCATCGATCAAGGAGATGGCGGATGATCCTGGTCTCTCTGCCTGGGGCGATGGCCCCCCAGAAAGCCCCGGCCGGCCGCGCCTGGAGTACCGGTGGAAAGTGGACGCAGCAACGCGCTGCTCTGGCGCATGCTCCCATACCTGACCTGAATACGGACCCAAACCAAAATCAAATTGGCTTGTTCTTGTCACCGAACCAACTAATCCACCTGATTTTGTCAAACCTTGTCCACAACCTTTTGAGAAATCATGCTATATATATACTGTATATTGTTTTTGGCCCCATCTCTCAACGGTGAAGAATCACTTGAACAATGAAAAAATTCTGGTAGCCGGATTCGGATTGCCACCAAAATCGAATTGATTCGTCCTTGTCACACACCCATCCTGTCCACCAAGTTTCGCCCATATCCGTGCACAACTATTTTAGATATCATGCAATATATCGTTTTTAACCCTATCTTTCAAAGGTGAAAAAAAAAACTCTTAAAAAAATAAAATAAAAACCAATGTCACCCCCAGGGTGACCCGTATCTTGCCAAAAGGTGACCACGTGTGACTTCTTTAAGTCACACTGAGGTGAACAGAGCTGCTATCCACCAGGAGCGACTCCTTGAGGAATATCTGCCTACGAGAGATTCGATGAGAATCGTTCTACAGAGTAACCATGAAAAAATGCGTTTGCCTCATAACGTCACCAAATGACGTCATAATGTCTCAAGCTTGACATATCTAGAAAGCACTCATCGAGTGTTCAATTTGAGGTACTACACGATATGTTCCTAAAACTTGAAAAATTTGACCTTGGGGTCAAATGTTTGACCTCAGGCGCTAACCATGAAGGTCAAGGCCGATCGCCACCAAAAATTAATCAGCTGAGCGCCAGACCATGAACTATATTCCCATGAAGTTTGAAGACGATCTGATCAAAATTACTCAAAAAAAAGGGTTTCGTCGGCTCCCCTGATTTGCGACAAAGTACCTTGACCTTTGACCTTGACCTTCAAATTTTATGCGCTGAAAGGACCTCTATAGGCTCTGATATGCGAAGTTACAAAAATTTCCAATGAAACTGTGCTCTGCAGAGTGATCGATACGTGATTACAGACAAACAAAAAAACTACCAATGTCACCCGCAGGGTGACCCGTATCTTGCAAAAAGGGACCACGTGTGACTTCTTTAAGTCAACTGAGGTGAACAGAGCTGTATCCACCAGGACGACTCCTTGAGAATATCTGCCTACGAGAGATTCCGATGAGAATCGTTCTACAGAGTAACCATGAAAAATATGCGTTTGCCTCATAAACGTCACCAAATGACGTCATAATGTCTCAAGCTTGACATATCTAGAAAGCACTCATCGAGGTGTTGAATTTGAGGTATGACACGATATGGTTCCTAAAACTTGAAAATTTGACCTTGGGGTCAAATATTTGACCTCAGGAGCTAACCATGAAGGTCACGGCCGATCGCCACCAAAAATTAATCAGCTGAGCGCCAGACCATGAACTATATTCCCATGAAGTTTGAAGACGATTCGATCAAAATTACTCAAAAAATAAGGGTTTCGTCGACTCCCCTGATTTGCGACAAAAGCGACCTTGACCTTGACCTTCAAAATTTTATTGCTGAAAGGACCTCTATAGGCCTCTGATATGCGAAGTTACAAAAATTTCCAATGATAACTGTGCTCTGCAGAGTGATCGATACGTGATTACAGACAAAAAAAAAAATAAAATAAAACATACAAGCTGACTAACATATCTTGCAAAAACTTCGTTTTGGCAAGATAAAAATTATCGGATCCAGATCTGGATCTTCACCAAAACGGAATCAATTTTTCGTTGTTGCACAACCAACCAGTCCACCAAATTTTGTCCAAATCCATCCATAACATTTTGAGACATCACGCCATATATTGTTTGTGGCCCGATCTCTCAATGGTGCAAAAACAAAAAAAAAATTGCTCAAAAAAAGTAGATGGATTCATAGAATACTTACCCCCCACAGTTTTGAGAAGGACTTGGTGTGAGCCAACTCTTCTGGTGGCAAATTTGTAATGAATAAAAATGAAATTCAAATCAAATGGAAGACCAAATAGGTACAAGTCCTGCATTGGAGTCATCAGAAGGAACCCAAACAAGCAAAAAGCAAAGATGAAGTCATCAGGAGGAACCTGGATAGGATTCACATTTCAGCTGATACTCCTCCACCCTCAAACCCAACCAGGCACAGCCAAGTGAGCCTTATTCAAAACAACAAAAAAAAAACACATCAAAAAATTAAATAATGCTGGTTGCCAGACCATGTGTCCGATCAAGTTGATATTTAAAACAGATATTCCCCATCACGACTGGATCATAATTTTGAAGTTTCACGTTGATTGATGCAGCGGTTCAAGAGAGAATTTAAAAAATATTTTCCTTCAATCCAATATGGCTGCCACACCATGTGACCTCTCAAATTTTCATGAACACCCTGGTATCCCCAAGGTTTGGGGAATATTTGTGTGATGTTTACCCTGTCTGTCACAAAATATGTCCAGCCATTCTAGAGAAGATTTTTAAGGGTTTTTGGGTAAATTCAATGTGGCTGGCAAACCATGTGACCTATGACATCGTAGGTGGGGAACTTTTTGTTCCTCATGGATAGGCGGTTATACTTGTAAAGTTTCTCCTTGATCTGTTCAGCCGTTTCGGAGAAGATTTTGAAGGTTTCTTTTTTTTCTTCTAAATGGCTGTCGAATCACGTGAATGAGGACGTCATAATTTTTTTCTGTTGCCCAATTTATCCCTGGATGACCCTTTGAAAAATTTTCATACTGAAGGGATGTAGCATTCTACGATGCAATTATGATGTCATAACGAAGGCATCGATGACATAAAAAAAATCACATTTATTCGTCATGGGGAGTGCTTTCCATGGAGCGGTTTCGGAGATACAGAGGTCCAACGTTTGTCCTTTTTTCCAACATAGCTGCTCCACCACGTGACCTGTGACGTCATAGCCATCATTAAAACATTCTACATGAGCAGTCACACTGATGGTGAAAATTTCATCAATCCGACAAGTGGTTCAAGAGAAAAGGGAATCACAAAATGCAGACACGCACGTACGTACACGGACAGATCGCTTAACCCCGCTTTTCGCTTCGCGAGCACGCGTGAATTTTTAAATTCTTGGATCTGGATCCTGATTCGGATCTTCACCGAAGTTGAATCCATTTTTCCTTGTTGCACAACCAACTTGTCCACCAAGTTTTTTCCGAATTCGTCCATAAAGTTTGAAGACATCGTGCTACACATGGACATAATTCTTGGCCCCATCTCTCAGTGGTGAAGAATCACTTAAAAAAATAAAGGTTTTCGTATCCAGATCTAGAGCTGCATCTTCACCAAACCTTAGCGTTGGTGTCCTTGGATGGTCACCTACACACACAAAAAATTTCAGAACGATTGCTTCAAAACTGGACAAAAATTGTGTGAGACAAGACAAACAATATACTTGGCAAAATTATTTGGCCAATTAACTAAGAGCCGGCATGAAAACATCACCTCCTTCGGTGGTGGAGGTAACGTAATAAATAATGGTTGAACCGCATACGCTCGACACATTTCGTGTGAATGGGTGTTTTGTGCTCCAATGAGCTATAAAGTCTGAGAAGGGGGACTTGCACTGTGTGCACGATCCACTCATTCCTCTTCGGACCAATTCACATCGTCCGACGTCAGAGTTATTGTCACCGTCACTATAGTTACAAACGAACAATTACGCACCAAGAAACTGCACATTATTTATTTTATAATTGCTCATAGATTATATTGGTCGGTAAATATATAAATGGAGTCCAGGTGCAGGAGCGCTCCAAAACCCGATGCAAATCGAGTGAAAAAACAACATCAAACTATTGCCAGCTCACACACGTCCATTCATTTATAACGTACGCAACAATGGCGGAACTCTTTCTCTGCACGCCTCACACAAGCCCGTCCCAGAGTCCAATCTCCTTCGAAGTTTCTTTTTCCTCTCGATCCACTCCTCCCACGCTCCCCTCTCGCATCATCATCCATTCTCTCTTCCTTTTCTCAATTTAGCACCAAACCCCCTCCGCTGACCCCCAACGCAATGAAAACATGACCCCGAGGGTCATGTTCTTGTACGCTAGACCTTCATCTAACCACGAGAGCAAGTGTTTCATCAAACGTTTAACTAAATGATGAACTCTATTAAAAACAAAGGGAAGACTTGGAATAGTTTACCTGGAAACTTTCGACAGGTGAGTAAGTGCAGTCGGTGCGTGGTCGGCGCGGCGAGCCGTGCTTTGCGTGCTGTACCTGTTCGGCTGGACACAGTCCATCCAGTTCGATTTCATCAAATGATCACTCATTCAGCGACCCGACATGAAAATGACGAACAGGACCCTGATGGTCAACAGAGCAAGACGACACGGGGTAAGTTTACCTTTCCTTGGGTCACAATTTGAATTCGTCACCACCACAACCACCACCACCCTGGACAGGTGATGCGCAGTTCTGAGGATTCCATTACCGAGCGGTCTGCATTCGGTCCAGCTATCCCGGATGAAGACCATTCGGAGTCGGAACGCTACACCTGAGCCACACTGCCCTCACCTGCTGGATGGCCTGCTGCACGTTTATATTTGCATCTTCCCAACTCCAAGAAGCCATTTACAAACTGCTGACTACAGTATTGTGTAACAAGTGAGAAGACGAAGGTGTGGACGAGTGCAGACACAAGGACGGACACCCATACCACACCTGTCACAGCAGCGAGGCACATGAGCACCACTGCGGACTCGAGCGCCGCCCGCCATCCCTCCTCACCCTCGATATGGTGCCGTTTCGCGCCACTCGCATTTCCATGAGTGCCGGACATCGCACCGGGTTCCTCGGAAACTCAACGGGCCGCCGAGCCCTGAACCTCGAGTCCCGTTTCCCCTCTGCAGACTTTCCGGCCGCCACTCGGACTGGCCCGCGCTGGGAGCTCCCTCTCTGCACCTGTACCGGGCCGTGTCGGGTCGGGTCGACGTGGCGAGCCCTCAGGATCGCAGCGCTGGAATGGTCACACCAAGTCGAGCCTGGATTGCTGGTACGGCATCCAGGGCGTCATGGTTCGCTTGGTCTCCCCACTCGGACTCCTTTGGCTGTAAAATTCCGCTGTGGTTGAGCAGATTCACCGAGCATCACATTTCGGAGATTGCTCCGAGCATAACACGGCAAAGTGCGCGAATGGCGAGTACCGGTTGGGAAGGGGAGGAGGGTGGTACCCGAGGTGTGGGCGATCGGAGGGATGTGGGAGCGATTGGAGGGATGTGGTGGCGATTGGAGGGATGTGGGAGCGATTGTGACGGGAGGTGGGGCGATTGGAGGGATGTGGGGGCGATTGGAGGATGTGGGGGCGATTGGAGGGATGTGGTGGCGATTGGAGGATGTGGGGCGATTGGAGGGATGTGGTGGCGATTGGAGGGATGTGGGGCGATTGGAGGGATGTGGGGCGATTGGAGGGATGTGGGGGCGATTGAGGGATGTGGGGCGATTGGAGGGATGTGGGGGCGATTGGAGGGATGTGGGGGCGATTGGAGGAGGTGTGGAACATTTGTTGGATTGGGCGGGTGGGGAGGAGCGATGGAGAATGAATCAAAATAATTTTCGGGTAAGATAAGTGGAGAGGAGGATGCTATGGGGTACTTGTGTAAAACCATGGAATAAAAGCTCGACACTTGCTCTTACAAATTAGTGGACCCGTGGACTTGTAGGGGATTTAGCCAAAGCGAGCGATCTGTTTACGAGCTGTGAAACTAGAATTTACATTTGGTGTTACCTGATCGGCAGATTAAAACAAAGAAACAAACAAAGAAGAACAGCAAATAATAAATACTTCATGTGTCAAAGAGTTCACACCCCTGAGCGGGTGTTGCGATGAAACAAATGATAAATGGCGGGTTGATGAGAGAGCGCACCGGCGGGTTGGTGAGAGAGCGCACCGGCGGGTTGATGAAGGAGCGCACCGCGGTTGTTGGTGAGAGAGCGCACCGGCGGTGGTGAGAGAGCGCACCGGCGGGTTGATGAAGGCGCACCGCGGTTGTTGATGAGAGAGCGCACCGGCGGTTGAAGAGAGAGCGCACCGGCGGGTTGATGAGAGAGCGCACCGGCGGTTGATGAGAGAGCGCACCGGCGGGTTGGAAGAGAGCGCACCGACGGCGTTGAATGAGAGAGAGCGCACCGCGCGGGTGATGAGGAGAGCGCACCGGCGGTTTGATGAGAGAGCGCACCGGCGGGTTGATGAGAGAGCGCACCGGCGGGTTGATGGAGAGAGGGCACCGGCGGGGTGTTGAGAAGAGGCACCGGCGGGTTGATGAGAAGCGCACCGGCGGGTTGATTGAGAGAGCGCACCGGCGGTTGATGGAAAGCGCACCGGCGGGTTGAAGAGAGAGCGCACCGGCGGCGGGTTGATGAGAGAGCGCACCGGCGGTTGATGAGAGAGCGCACCGGCGGGTGATCAGAGAGCGCACCGGCGGGTTGATGAGAGAACGCACCGGCGGGTTGATGAGAGAGCGCACCGGCGGGTTGATGAGAGAGCGCACCGCGGTTGATGAGAGAGCGCACCGGCGGTTCATGAGAGAGGCGCACGGCGGGTTGATGAGAGAGCGCACCGCGGGTTGATGAGAGCGCCACCGGCGGGTCGATGAGAAGCGCACCGCGGGTTTGATGAGAGAGCGCACCGGCGGGTTGAAGAGAGAGCGCACCGGCGGGTTGATGAGAGAGCGCACCGGCGGGTTGATGGAGAGCGCACCGCGCGGGTTGATGAGAGAGCGCACCGGGGTTGATGAGAGAGCGCACCGGCGGGTTTGATGAGAGAGCGCACCGGCGGGTTGATGAGAGAGCGCACCGGCGGGTGAAGAGAGAGCGCACCGGCGGGTTGATTGAGAGAGAAGCGCACCGGCGGTTGATGAGAGAGCGCACCGGCGGATTGATAGGAGAGCCACGGCGGATTGATGAGAGAAGCACGGCGGGTTGATGAGAGAGCGCAACCGGCGGGTTGATAGAGAGCGCACCGGCGGGTGATGAGAGAACGCACCGGCGGTTGATGAGAGAGGCGGTGGGTTGATGAGAGCGCGCACCGCGGGTTGATGAGAGTGCACCGGCGGGTTGATGAGAGCGCACCGGCGGGTTGATGAGAGAGCGCACCGGCGGGTTGATGAGAGAGCGCACCGGCGGGTTGAAGAGAGAGCGCACCGGCGGTTTGATGAAGAGAGCGCACCGGCGGGTTGATGAGAGACGCACCGGCGGGTTGATGAGAGAGTGCACCGGCGGGTTGAAGAGAGAGCGCACCGGCGGGTTGATGAGAGAGCGCACGGCGGGTTGATGAGAGAGCGCACCGGCGGGTTGATGAAGAGAGCGCACCGGCGGTTGATGAGAGAGCGCACCGGCGGGGTTGAAAGAGAGAGCGCACCGGCGGGTTGATGAGAGAGCGCACCGGCGGGTTGATGAGAGAGCGCACCGGCGTGTGATGAGAGAGCGCACCGGCGGGTTGATGAGAGAGGCACACGGCGGGTTTGATGAGAGAGCCACCGGCGCGGTTGATGAGAGAGCGCACCGGCGGGCGGTTGATGAGAGAGCGCACCGGCGGCGTTGATGAGAGAGTGCACCGGCGGGGTTGATGAGAGAGCGGCGACCGGGGGTTGATGAGAGAGGCACCGGCGGGTTGATGAGAGAGCGCACCGGCGGGTTGATGAGAGAGTGCACCGGCGGGTTGATGAGAGAGCGCACCAGCCGCACGTACAGGACCGATTGCTTAACCCCGATTTTCTCTTCGAGAGCGCGGACTAACAATGCATCGATAACAACGATACAATTGTTATCGTTAACAACGAGCAAGCTTCAATGAATTTTGCCTGATTGAATTTAAAGTGACAAAGAGTGAGGCCATGATGGAGCCTTTTGCATATTATGTGCAGCAATGTAATATTGCATTTCTTGTTCTGTTACGACATGTCACGAAACAACATGAACACAAGATTCTTGTATGATGAACTTTATTTATTTTGGACTCCATTTTCAATTCCTGTTCTGTTTGTACTTTGTTTGGTATTGTGCAAAACGGGGGTTATGCCATGATATGAACCTTTGGATTGGGGAGCGAGAATTGCGGGATTGTAGATGCACGCTGGGATCGTGTACGTGTGACGATCACGATCACCTCCATTTTTCCATTCCATCTAATGGTCTCTGTCACTCCTTTTAAGAAATTATGTGCTGCTCTTCTCTGTCGCTCTGCTCTCATAATTTCTATTCCATTTTCTAATCTTGGGAGAATCTCAGAAAACATGACCTCACAACCCTTGCTTTCAGCTGCTTACCAAATATCCTCTACGTATTTTTGAAGACCTCCGAATAAACTTTCCTGACATAATTTGCTGCTGTGTGTACCAGAACCAATGTCTTCTTACCGCAACCTGATACGATGATCGTTGCTATGCTCAAGTAGAACGAGAGGCATTAGTGTGTATCTGGGGCACCTTAAATATGCACCAATATGTCTTTGGAAGATGTGTTACCATTGAGACTGATCACAAACCCTTGTTAGGTCTCCTGGGAGAAACCACAGCCATTCTGTCCACATCAACAGGTCGTGTACAACGTTGGGCGTTGACCCTTGCCGGTTACGACTATTCATTGATTTACCGCCCGGGTAAAGAAACGTACTGTGCTGACGTGCTCAGTCGCTTGCCGCTTCCCATAACCATCCCAGAACCTCCACAATCTGGCAATATTATTCATCTCATGGCCAATGTCATTCACGATGAGGCACCCGTAACCGCTAAGCACAATGCTTGTGCTGCCAATAGCAATCCAGATTTGTCACAAATTAAACGCTGTGTTATGTCAGGTAATTGGGCATCACCACCGGAAGGGGGGAAACCATACCTCATCCGGAAGGATGGGCTCTGTATTGATGCAGACTGCCTGCTTTGGGGTAGCTGAGTGATAATTCCGCCGAAACTCCGCGGGAAAAATTACCAGTGAACTCCACAATGCTCATCCAGGCATAGTCACCATGAAGGCTATTTATTGCCCGAGCCCATGTTTGGTGGCCTGGTTTGGACAGTGACATTGAGTCCAGTGCACGCCATTGTTACACTTGTCAAGCCCATGCCAAGACACCGCCACAGTCTCAATTGGCCATGTGGTCGTGGCCTTCAAAGCCATGGTCCAGACTACACATCGACCATGCTGGTCAATTTCAAGGGAAGCTTTTCCTTATCGTAGTTGTTGCCCACTCCAAATGGATTGAAGCTCTCGTGGTGCCATCCTCATCCTCTGCTGCAACAATGGAAGCTCTACATACCATGTTCGCGCAACATGGTATTCCAAACTCCGTTGTATGAGATAATGGATCGTCATTTACGAGTTCAGAGTTTCAGAACTTTTGTAAAATGAATGGCATTAAGCATTACACATCTGGCCCCGACAAACCTGCCAGCAACGGTCAAACTGAACGTGCTGTTCAGATCATCAAGAATGGTTTAAGCCGAGTCAAGGAAGCCTTCGTTCCTGTCTATCGAGTACATTACAGTGTGATATACCATCACCTGCAGCACTCCATACTGTCCATTTCAGTACTCCACACTGTATAGCCAACTATGTAAAAATGCTGATTTTCAAACTCCTTCCAGTAATCCAAATCCAACATTTACATGACCTGAAACCATCAAGCAAATCCATCTTGAAAAAGTCATCAGTTTGCCACTGACTTTGGTTGAGTGTGAACTCAAATTGCTTGTGAATAATGTGGTCAAGGTTCAAAGCTCTTAGACCACTTTTGAAGAAGCTAATTGTTATTTCCAATCAACTTGATCGCTTTCTCCTTGCAAGTATTTATTGATAACAGTGCACCCAGTCATCCAACCGATAAAGAGTCCATGCAAGACTGGAGATAAGGTTGAAATTACCATTTTGTTGTGTGAGCCAGGTGACGAACAAGCTCATGAGTCGATAAGGTGCTGCCTGGCATACTCCCAAATGAGTAGTGCACCGCTCACGTGAACATTCAGAGAGCGCACGACTCCACGCTGTGGGATCTCCACGCACACATCGAGCTCGTGCAGGAGAGGTGCTGGGATGCCTTCTCGCTCGTTCCTGCATGGATGGGACAAGGGGTGGGTGAGCTCGTGGCTGCACTGCAAGCAAGCAAACAAATGGGAAAGCCAGAGAAAATAATATAATAAGGGAATCATCCACCTCCACTGGCCGTCTCCTTTATTAGAAACACAATGGGGGTACCGACTTACACCATCTTCAGCCATGACAACAGTTTTAGTATTTCCTAAATCCACCTAAACCTGACACTTATGAAGAACTGGCAGGGGTACCCGGCGTTTCCTGGTGTTTTTCCAATCATGTTAGCATTTTGATGAAATCAATTTTTTTTGCATTTTTCTTTTTGTGGGGGCATAAACCACCTCCCTATGCCCACAAATGAATGGGGTCGGAGATCATTTAATATTTCCTTTCACATAGCTACAAAGGCTTCGGCATTATAGAGCAATAATAATAATAAAAAAAAGTTTGTTTTCAAAATTTTACAATTTTTTTTTGCCTAAAACACTCGCAGGCACTCAATGACGAACCTTTGAAAGTTTGACGAAGATCCGGTCAGCCATCTCTGAGAAAAATGGCAACACAGACAAACAGCTCTCTTACAGTGAAGATGTCACAGTTGTCACTCGAGCCAAGTTATTACCAGACTGCAATGCACATATTGCGATGCAATGAAGAAGAATAAGAATAATAATAAGAATAATAATAAGTCCACACGGTGATTTGAGGTTAAAATTACATAGGAATTGGCTTTGTTTGTGGGTTCAGCTTTATTTCACCCAAGTTCTCTGATAGATTGAGATACTCCAGTATCACGTATGAAAATGTAAACTCATGCTTATTGTT
The DNA here is from genome assembly GCA_035128595.1 of Eptatretus atami. NCBI lineage: Eukaryota > Metazoa > Chordata > Myxini > Myxiniformes > Myxinidae > Eptatretus > Eptatretus atami. Next base: position 739,094 of record CM068960.1, on the reverse strand, counting down.
CATTTGTAGCATTACGCATGAACTGAAAAGTAGAAAATTATTCTTTGAATTCTTCTTATTGAGAAAGCAAAACAAATATTAAATGACAAAGTGTCTCAAAATGCAAGTGGTCCATCCGCATTCCGCATCCGCTTTGCACTCGAACTAAACCTGACGAAAACAACAGGTAAAAAAGAGAGAGAAGTAAAATGAATTCGTTTTATTTTAGTGTTCTCCGTATTCAGATAACAAAGGTTTGGTAATAATTTGATGACAAAAGCTCAAATGGTAAAAAAAGAAACAAAGAAGCGATTACAAAACCTGGCCGTCTCGCACTGCACGGTGTACTGCACGTTAGGTGTACTGCACTGCACGTTAGGCCGATTTGTATTCACTGTAACTTTGCCCTTTGACATTTTGCCTCGATTATTAATTAGTACTAGCCGAAACCCCGTCACAGACGGATTCCGTTCATTCAACCACTCTCACCAGCTCACCCACACTCGAGGGACATGGACATGGACAGGGCATGCTTGCCCCCGCCTACTCATCCCCACCCCTGCCCCCATTCCCCCCGCCTCCCACCCCCCGCCTTCAATTTGCTTACCCCCGCCCAAAAATGTAATTACCCCGGCCCCGCCCCCGCCTCTTCACTCCCCGCCCCCCCGTCTTTGATTCCCCGCCCCACTTGCCCCCAGGCCCCCGCCCCCTGTCCACCCCCTCACACTCAACCCCGCCTAATTCACCCCAGCCCCCGCCCACTCATCCCTCGCCCCATTTCCCCCCGTCTCCCGCTTTCAATTTGCTTACCCCCGCCCAAAAATTTGCTTACCTTGCCCCCCGCCTCTTCACTCCCCGCCCCCGCCTCTTCACTCCTCGCCCCCCCCGTCTCAATGAAAAGTGTTTATTCTGCTTCATAGTTGAAAGTTGACTATTGCCACTATGTGCGATGCACTCTTACAGGTACGAGTTTCTTTCAGTCCAGGTCACAGTACCGAGAAAACGTGACGCGACCGCTAGGAGGAGCACAAAATTGGTCCTTCAGTATTAATATCTAGAAGATACAATGTTTCTTGTTACATTTTTTGTGTCAAATTCACATTCTGAGGTAGTCAGCATGTGCAGAAGAGGGTTTTACATTGCAGACGCTATTTTCGAGGAGTGGAATTACACCTCTCAGCGTAACGGTCTGTCGATGACAGACGTAATGACGTCAGCGAATGACCGATGATGTCATGAGTCCTGACGCCTCTCAGCGGTGACGTCACACGTCGCCATGTAAACGAATGTAAAACGAAAAGTGTTTATTCTGCTTCAGAGTTGAAAGTTGACTATTGCCACTATGTGTGATCACTCTTACAGGTACGAAGTTTCTTTCAGTCCAGGTCACAGTACGAGAAAAACGGACGCGTCCGCTAAGAGGAGCACAAAATTGTCCTTCAGTATTAATATATAGATTCTCCATAATCTCATAATAAAGGTTTGCTGAAAAATTGATGACAAAAGCTGAAATGGAAAAAAGGTTATAGCCTGGACTCGGGACACACACACACACACACACCACACACACACACACACACACACACCACACCACACACACACACACACACACACACACACACACACACACAACACACACACACACACACACACACACACCACCACACCACACACACACCACACCACACACACACACCACACACAACACACACACACACACACACAACACACACACACACACACACACACACACACACGACACTTTGAGACATGGGAGGGCTCTGTTCCACCTTCTGAGACCCACATATGGAAATAACAACCAACGACTCAGGATGTAATCGGATAAAAGGAAGTGTAGAGAAGGGGGGCTGGGGTGGGATGAAACATCAACAGCAGAGCGTTTTTTAATACATGATCTAGGCTCGTGAAAGACCTGCAACACAGAACAAAAACAGAACACAAAACAACAAAAGGAACAGCAGGAGAAAGGGGAAAACACCAACAGCAGGACAGAGAGAGAAGGTAGATGGAGATGGACAAACAAGGGATGCAGGTAACGAGGGGTAGGGGAGAACGCAAAGGGTGGACAATATGGATGCATAAGCAAGGTTTTTGGAGGAGTGGGGGGTGTGGGGTGGTTTAACATGTGCAGAAAAGATCATGGTTTTGGATGGGGGATGACTTGAGATTGTGGCGAACAGCTCTCTTGAAGACCTGGAGGGAATAATGAGTTTGAAGAGAGTATGGAATGTGGTTCCTCAGATGGGGAAAAGAGGAATAAATGAGTGTTGTAGAGTTGAATGACAAAACAGAGGTAGAGGAATGGGGGGCTGGAAAGGATGCATTTGGTGGACAAGATGGATACAGAAGGAAACTCTAAGGAAGGAAAAATTGGAAATTTGGAAGTAGCTGGGATTGGGGGTGGGGGTTAACGGAGGAAGAAAATATAAAGATTCTGCATTGGGGACAATGTGAAATGGTGGTGCAAAGCTGTCTTGAAGACATGGAGGGAAGAATGAGGTTGAAGAGAGTGTGGAAGTTGGTTCCTCATAGGAGTAAAAGGAGGAATGAATGAGTGAAGGTGAGCAGTGATCCTGGTTGATGGAAGATGCCATGGACCCTGCAGAAATTTGGAGGGGGGGGGGTGGGGACAAAGCACGGAAAGAGCAGAAGGTGCAAGACCAGAAGGGAGGCGGAAGAAGACAAAGAGACCACAGACAGGTTTGCGATGGGGAAATGATAGGCCCATTGGCTCAGCTTCATCACGGGTAATTCCAATGATCTTAAAGGCCTTGGTTTCTATGGTGTCAAGCTGAGTAAGGTGTGAGGCAGAAGAGCCAGCCTAGAGGACATATCTCATGCTTTCGATAGTCCACCAAGCTGTGGATGAAGGCCTTGTAGGTGGATAGGAGTTCAGGTGTGCCAAGGAAGAACTTTGAACGATGGAGGATGCCCAGTCACTGATTGGCTTTGGAGGCCAACTTTGAAATGTGGTTTTGCCGAAAAAAGATCATGGCTGATAGTGAGACCCAGGAGTTTGAATGACTGAACTTCCTCAAAAGGATTAAGTAAGTAGGTTGAGGGGGGAGAGGGAAGGACTGGGTAGGTGGTGTCAGACGGTCCTGTCAGAGAGCAAGTGTGTGAGATTTGTCAGGATTAAAAGACATATTCCAAGTGTATGACCAGCTGAAGAGAAGGAAGAGGCTGCAGCCTGCCTGTCTGGATGATGAGAGATGTCACAGCAGAGGGTGTAGTCATCAACAAATAGATAAAGAGAATTTTCTGGAGAGATCATTGTTCTGGGCCCATTCCTATTTCTGGTCTTAATCACTGACTTGCGGCACTCCAGCCTTGACAGGGAGAGAAGATGAAAGGATTCCACTGAGAGCCACACGTTGGCTATGAAAATAGAGGAAGTCAGAAAGCCATGTGTGGAGTTGGATGTCATTGGCAGATTGTTTGGAGAGCAAGGCGCGGTTGTATCAAAAGCACGACATATGTCCAGAGAGACAGCCCTGATCTCATGTCTGACCTCCATCCATTGTTGTGAGAGTAGAAGCAGCATGTCCAAGGTGGAGTGCCCAGTCTGAAACCAAATTAATGATCTGATGAGGTTATTGGAGAAAAGAAAGGATTTCATATCAACTGCGATGATGGATTCCATGACCTTGCTCATGATTGGAAATAAGCTGATGGGTCTGAAGTTAAGGGGATCCGTTTTTGTTTCTTTTTACCCTGTGCACATGAAGCGAAGAGTGGGGTTAAAGGGGATTCCAAACACTTGGTCCACCTCGACGCTAATCTATCCCCCGATACCCTACAAAATAGATATGATATGTATTTTTCCGATTTCTGATTTATATAGTAGGCCGAAGTAATTTTGCGATTAAAAGTCAAAAGCTTCTTCATGCTTAGCCATGACGTCATCCCTGGAAGTCGACCACCACATCCGTATTGTCTACGGGTTACATCGCCTACGGAACTAAAATTCAACTAAAATGGCGAATAATTTTCGATTTTCCACAAGTATGCCAAGTCGATTTGTTCTTGGTGGTTGTGTAGTAATATAATCCGAGATGGTTTCATGCTACACCAACACCCCAAGTTTTCCAGAAATTAGAGGAGATTTGTTGGAAATACCCGAGTGTGGATCGGGCCAAGAAAATGTTCACTTTTGTGAACCAAGAAAATGTTCCCCCTTCATTTATCATCCCCACAACCAACCACATGCCCCTCCATCCACCACCCCCCCCAAAATACCCATCAACATCCAACACTCCCCTTCCTCAACCATTCCCCTACAATCCTCCATCAAGCATCACCTAAACAATACCCAACACCACACCCAACCTCCCCCCGAGCACCACTCCCCCTCCACTGGGATGGGACATCGACACAGCACGGACAAGGACACAACGGTGGGACACGACACGGCATGACCACAGACACAAATGGCATCCCGGGAAAGTATGAAATGGGATAAATCCATAACATACAGGGCACCTGGTTAACCTGCAATGGTGGGACAAAACATGTCGCCCATTTTGTCAGTGGTGTCTGAGTGTGCCTGGGCGGTGTCTGTGCTATGCCGTGTCCGTGTCGTGTCCATGCTAATGACGGTGGAATCAGTATTGGAATCCAAGCTCGAAATTCAGTTTCTCTTTGTAAGCTGCCATTTAGATCAAGGTGAGTTCTGAGTGTGACATCACTGGACAACTCGAAAATCTACACTTTTTTCGAGGGGCTTTTTTCAGCACTTTCTGATTGGCCAAAAATGTCAATTTTTTTCCCTTCAAAGTAGATATTTTCAATGGTTTGCAGAGAAAATATTTTTTCTTAGTTTGGGTTCCACTGCAATTGGTTCATCTCCATCCGATAG